>NIWZ02000122.1:0-52026 GCA_002242745.2 Lecanicillium sp. LEC01 | reverse complement strand
AGCAGCGTCAAGTTGATACCCCACTTGGCGCCCGAGCTCAGAAAGAGACCTGACAAGGGGGCAAATACTAATTGCCACCCACTGTATGAACAGCCATTCAGAGGAAATGCTACACAGGTATTACGGTGCTCCTTTGCATAATGTCTGAGATACTAAAACTGTTTGAGCTTACGATCACTAAGACATGCATTAAAATAGTAGCTGAGGTGAAACATGAAGATGATCGACATAGGGGACCAGAGCTAAAATTGCGGTGACCCGAGGGTATGGTCCGGGCCATTTGCATGTATTCGCAACTGGCCTGGAACAGATGTCTTAGTTATCGGATGTCGACACCTGTATGAGAGACAGTTGGTAAAAGCCAAGTAGCATCGTCCGCCGTAGCTATGCATAATATAGATGATCTAATATTCAGCTAGCTAGACACGCATAATGTCTGACTGTGTATTTTTCTTTTGGGGTAGGACATGTCTTACTAAACTACTTCGGACGCACCGCTCTATGCAGGTGGCGCACCGGACAGGCCTCTTCCACTGCTCAAGACATTCTGGCGATCAGGATGATCTTTGCGCTATGACGGTAATCTGAACTATTCGACGCTAAAGCGGCTAGGGGTTCGCTTAATGCACCTACTACCTCTTATATGCAACTTGATTCTTACCCGAACCCCCAGCCGAAGGACGGCCGTCGAGTTGCACCAAATTTGAAGCGCGATATCCTAGTTGACTGTTGTCTTACCTAGAAGCTTTCCTTGCGTAATCATGCCTGGGCATGTACCTTTGGGATGCAGCCTTGGGTGGGAGAAGGAAGAGTGTTGAAACACTTTGTAGACATGCAGGGAAATTCACATTAGTCCATTTTAAAAAGTACTCCGCAAATATAGAGGCCGTCATCTCAATCCTGGTGACTGGGTCAGCCTCTATGTACTTTAGCACACCCGAGGTTTGGAGGGCTGTCAGTTACATGCCTAAACATATGCATGTGAATACCACCTATCAAGATTGGTACTCATTGCGTTGTTATTGCTTTGCAATCCTCACCACCATCTGATCTTGCGAGCTAACTGGGAGCGTCAAATTCTCGGCTATTCGTCGCCATCCATAATAACAAAAATGGACAGAGAACAGATAATTGCCCAGCACGATGCTATCAAATCCACTCTCCGAGCCTTCACCGAAGCTGTGGAAGCGTACTCTTCTACAGTCGAGAAGAACATCTTATCCGATGACCTCGAAGCAGTCGGCCAAATCTCTCAGTGCCAGGTCGTGATGATGGAAAACGTGAAGCAGATGCAGAGCGCCATCTATGGGCCATTGAACATGGTTATGTTGCATTATGAAGAGGTCAGGCCTACCCTGTAGCTTACTACAAACCATGAGGTTATACGGGGCTAATTTTTGTTCTTGGAAGTAGTGCCTCCGTTCCAGCTCGCTTAGAACACTGCTGGAGATGGGCGTTTTTGATGCCTTGCCGGTCGATGGTGGCGAGATGTCAGCAGCGGAGCTGGCTAAGAACCTAGGGGTTGATGAAATTCTTCTCGGTTTGTAACATGTGAAATAAAACGGCATGCACAGGGCTAATGATGCAAAGTTCGCTTGATGCGAGTAGTCATACCTACATTCTTTGAAGAGCCACGGCCAGAAGTGTACACCCACACGCCAAATTCCAGGGTCTATTTGGAAGGTCCTTTGCGAGCCAACTTTAAAATGATGTGCGAATACTCTGCGCGATATTTAAAAGTGCTTAGCTAACCATTTGTTACTACCTCTAGGTTCGATGAGATATGTGTCGCCAGCACAAGAATGCCTGAGTTCTTCAAGAAAAATGGTTATCTCAACCCTATTTCTCGGTGCAACAATCCCTATACCTTCGCCCACGATACCCACGGCTTATCTATGTTCGAGTTCCTTCTTCAGCGTCCAGATCGCTTCAAGAACTTCAATGATGCGATGCAGGCTCGTTCTTCCCAAACATCCCTTCCCTATAGCCTATTCCCCTTCAAATCAAAGCTTAACGAGATGGATACTACCAATGAGACTGTTCTGCTGGTAGATGTCGGGAGCGGCATAGGTCAGGCTACGCTTGCAATCCGGGAGGCTTGTGCAGAGATCAAGGGGAAGATGGTGATGCAAGATCAGAAGCAGGTTATTGACGGGATTGCAAGTTCATTGCCCCCGGGTGTACTGGGCATGGCACATGACTTCTTCAAGCCACAGCCTATCAAAGGTATGCTCTCTTCACCTTCAAGATTAATCAAGTCACTCACGGTCCCCATAATCTCAGGTGCAATCTTTTATTACATTCACCGCTGCCTGCATGACTGGCCGGATTCGGATTGTCTTGTAATTCTGCAGCATCTCGCAGACGCAATGACACCCGACACCTCGCGCCTTCTGATATCTGAAATTGTGATGCCGCGCGGACGCGTTGATATCCAAACAGCGTGGTCGGACGTTAACATGCTGACTTTTGGTGGGGTGGAACGGAGTGAAAAGCAGTGGAGAGACCTCCTAGATAGTGCTGGCTTAAAAATTGTACATGTGCATGGCGAGGATGGAGGATGTTGGTTTAGGGTATTGGAGGTCGTGCGCAAGTAAGTAGTTTGAGGTACTTCCGTACCAACATCTACATCTATAATTTCAATTTCAATCAATCAATGTAATCTTGCTACAGCACAGAACTATCCCTATTAAAGTACCACGTCACACCTTGCACTTTGGACCCGAGTGCAAGGCGTACAATCATCCGGAGGCTGCGAGTCTGTGGGCCTCTCTCAGCGCTCGGGTAGCTAAGTAGTCAGAGTACAATCAAAAATCTACGATTAGCCATTCCTCAAATTAACTACATGGAAACGTGTATGCTTCATTGCCGCGGGTGGCATCGTGTGGAGGACTGTAGGCCGATTGTGTGTCCTGTCGACTCTGCCGCTTTCGAAGGTGCTGACCCCTCACTTTTACCATGATCCCGTCCTGCGGCGCGGCGTCTATAACGTGTTTGCGATTAAACGGCGTATCGAGTTTTAACCCCTATAGCGGTTTTAAATAATATATAGCTATATAGCTTAACGTAGGATGCCTACCCGCTTAGTCTATAATAATTAAAGTGGAGGAATATACGATACTTCTACCTTAAGATATTCCCAAGAGGATATATGACTGGTCTATGTGTTGCGTATTCTCCTATACTGCAATGCACTCTAAGTAAACTTGAAAGGGATGCCTGACAGAAAAATTGTAAATATAATATCGCGGCGCAAATTCTGTCCAAATAGCGACATGTAACGGATGACTAAGGCTGTGTTACACGAACCAGAACACGAGGCGGGTTAATCACTGCTCGTTCCGAAACGAAAAGCTCTCAGTACTGTCATTTCTAGACCGTCGAAATAATATCCATGTATACTCCAGGAAGTAAAGAGGTGCAGTGGGTTGGAACAGCTGAGCGAAAGTACTGTGAATACGGACAGTACTTTATAAAAAGAAGTCTCAGGCCGTCAGAATATCTCACAGGATACAAGGGCATTCATATACCCCCTCTCGGAACCGAGCGCCTCATGAACGAAGCTGCGTCGATGCAATTCATCCGCGATAACACCGATATTCCCGTTCCAACTCTCTACTCACACTTTCCAGAAGATGGTGCATATTACTTAGGAACAGAATTTGTGGGAGGCATCAGTACGCTCACGTCGAGGAAGAGAAGAAACATGTGATACGCAAAGAGCTGGAGCTGCATGGTGCCAAACTCAGAACATTGGCGTCTATGCACATGGGCGGACCGTCTGGAATTGTCATCCCACCTTATAGAGTCTTGCGGCACGCAGAGAACGAGAGCTGCTGGAATCTGCAGCCGTCTACAACTCGCGAATACGTTTTCTGCCACAATGACTTATCGCAAGAAAACGTCATCGTCGATCCGGAAACACTCAAGATAAAGGCGATACTTGACTGGGAATATGCAGGCTTTTATCCTCCGGAGTTTGAGTACCCTTTTTATCACAGACGTGGACCGTCTGCTGCAATTGGCGATGAGACTGACGACTCGATCCAGCTACTGGAAAAACTTCGTTCTAAACAGATTGATGTTGCAAAAGAAGAGTAAGCCGTCGACAAGAATGCATCACGCAAATACGAAAATAGTGCTTAGAGGGAAGCAGTGACATGCGGGTTCACCCTGAGGCAAACTGCATGCACTTCCTTGAGAGAGCTGGAAAGTCCTTCATAGCTGCAACAACACTGCATTTCGCGAAGAATCATCCGGAGGCAAGCACTCTGTATAGGCGTCGCGTGCACCCTGATCAGCGGCCTGGAAACATAGCTGTCACGCAAATTCAAATAAGCAGAGTTCGGAGGGGAAAAAAGAAATACAGACGTCATTTGCATCTGAAGAATCATATCACCTAGGCGACCTACGAGTACGTCGGGAGTAAGCCGGCGACAAAAAGGCGCGCTAAACATGCTTGTGGCGCGCCCTTTGGGATGACGGCCTTGTAGTTGTCCGGCGTCAGCATCGTTATAAAATTACGATTATCGTGTCCAATTCTCATGTTCTCTGCAATTAGCGACACTCAAAATGGTTGAGCTCAAGTTTCGCGCAGCGACAAACCAAGACGCATCCCAAATTCAACATCTTGTCCAAGCTTCCTTCCGCGCCGTTGACAGCCGGCCAAACTGGACAGGCAACACAGAGCTCGCAGCGCACTTCAAGCTCTCTATCGACGAAGTGCTAACGACCCTCGCCAGAGAAGACACGGTTACTTTGAACGCCGTGACAAAAGATGGCGAAGAGGACGCAGAGATTTTAGTCGCGACAATCGACGTCTCCAAGCGCGGCGGCTCCGACGTCGGCCGTCTCTCAATGATTGCGGTCGACGAGCGCTTCCAACAAGGCGGCATCGGGCAGAAAGTCCTCGCCTACGCAGAGAATTACTGTCGTGATGTATGGGACGTACGCAGGTTTACGCTAAATGCGTTGTCGACGCGGCCGGCGCTCGTGGAGTGGTATCTGCGACGCGGATATCGCAAGACGGGAGAGACGACGCCGTTTCCAACAGAGAGGTTTCCGGAGATTGAGCTGCCGGAGGATCTTTGCTTTATTGAGATGGAAAAGGATTTGAGTTGAGAATTGGACTCTGCTTTACCCTTTGGCGTGGAAACTGAACAACCGTATCGCCTCAGTCTGCGCGTCGACTGCTGGATACGGTGGCCCCCTAAAGGATATCTTGCTAACTAGGAAGCGACTAGAGATACAGAGGATAGATGCATTTCATCATTGGTTACTTTGTTGGGGAGACGTAAAGGTTTATAGCCTCTCGAGCTGTTCGGCAATTCAAAACCCCATTCAGCTGTGCGTAAAAATCATTCACGCTCCGCCCGCCGTGACTCATGCCGAATGGGGAAATACCGAGTCGCACTTCCAACTCACAACCACGCATATCCCAAACAACACCAATCTCCAAACTCATAGTCCAACCGGAAGCATCGAACAACTAGAAAACGCAATGGACTCGTCATATAACGTCCTGGTAACCGGATCAGCCGGCCACCTAGGCGCAGCACTCATGCTCGCACTGCCAACCCTCGGCGCCTTCAAGCCCTACGGCATCGACATCCTGGCCTCACCAACAACAAGCCAAGTCGGTTCCATCAGCGACCGGACTGTCATCAGAAGCCTACTACAAGGCAGCTCAATCAGGCACATAATCCACGCAGCAACCCTCCACAAACCGCACGTAGAAAGCCACACAAAGGAGCAATTCATCGAGACAAACATCACCGGCACGCTCATTCTCCTCGAAGAAGCGACCGCACAACTGGGAACACAAATTGAAAGCTTTCTCTTCATCAGCACAACAAGCACGTTTGGCGCCGCGCTAAGTCCAAAGCCCGGCTCACCTGCTGCATGGATTGACGAAAACGTAGTTCCCATGCCGAAGAATATCTACGGCGTGACAAAAATAGCGGCAGAGGATATGTGTTTTCTCGTACAGAAGCAGACGGGTATGCCAGTGCTTGTTCTCCGAACGAGTCGGTTCTTTCCTGAACAGGATGATGATGAGGACCGACGTGCCGCCATGAGTGATGACAATCTCAAGGTTTTGGAGCTGGCGTATCGGAGGTGTGATGTTGAGGATATAGTGCGTGCTTGTGTTTGTGCTATGGGTAAAGCAAAGCAGCTGAAATGGGGCAAGTACATTATCAGTGCGCCGCCGCCGTTTAAGAATGATGAGGCTACGTTGGCTGCGTTGGATACAGATCCTGCGGCGGTGCTGAAGAGTGGTGGTGTTGCGCCTGGCATTGCGGAGGTATTTGCTGCCAAAGGATGGAAGTATCTCAACAGGATTGATCGGGTGTATGACTCGAGCAAAGCTGTGCGAGAGCTGGGTTGGGTGCCAAAGTATACGCTTTCCAATGTTGTGGAAATGCTTTCGCGAGGCGAGGAGTGGCGGAGTGAACTGACGCACAAGGTCGGTAAGAAGGGGTATCATGCTATTAGCACGGGTGTTTATACCCAGCGGTGAGGTGAAGAGCGTCACGGCTTCTCGATGATAATGAATTGATATGTTTTATTTAATTTTAATTCCTTTTCTCATCTGCAAATGAATGCTTCTAATTGTATATTGTAACCCCTGTAGTTTTCCAAGGTAATTCCGCTTTGACTGAATGCCTCTCATGTGCGTTCTTGCACTCAACTTGTGCTGCTGAGAGCACCTCTGCCACTGCGGACATTGCATGTCCTGGGCATGTTGTCAAATGAGAGCATTTTGGCACCTTGGTGTGCAGCCAACAGTCAAAGTTTTCGATATCCAAAATATTTATATATATGCACAGCGTCTCGACTTCGGAATAAGAATGTCGTCTATGTGAAAGACTCTACGTGCGTGATTCTAACAGCGTCATGTCCGCGAATAACGACGACGGGTTAAGCTTCTCTAGCCCCTTTAAAACTTTGCCGCTCCGTTAAGTGTCTTTGATTCGTTCATAATCGTGTCGAGCATGCCACAGCTGGCAGCAACCAATCTAAATTTCAGTCAGCAAGAAGCACAGATACGGAACAAGGGAGAAAAATTACCCGAGGAATGGTGGGCTGGCCTGCATGACCTTACTGGTGAGCTCGGGGTGAGCTTGTAGACTGTGAAACTATTAGCTATTTGTCTCTTTTCTGGCATGGTAGGAAGGATGTAACGGACCCGACAAAGAATGGGTGGTCTTTGAGCTCCAAGGCCTCCATACGGTTACCCGTCTCGTCCTTGGCAATAAAGTGAACGCCAACCTTTTCGAGCTCTTCGATACGATCGGGGTTTACTTCATAGCGGTGCCTGTGACGCTCATGCACAGTCTCAGCACCACCATACAGAGCACGCAGCTTACTCCATTCGGTGCCTTCCTGGAAGATTGTAGGTCTTGTGCCAAGACGCATCGTACCACCAAGGTGCCTGTGACGAGGTTAGTTAGCATATGTGATACTTTGTATTTCAACACAGCTACTTACTCCTTGGATGATTCAGGCATAAACACGACGGCCCAGTCGTCGGGGAACTTGGAATCGACGTCAAATTCCTCAGAGTTGGCATTCTTGCGGCCACACAGGTTGCGAGAAGCCTCAATGGTCGCAACTTGCATACCAAGGCAGATGCCAAGGTAATTGTGCTTGTTCTCTCGGGCCCACTGTGCGCAATCAATCATACCCTGAATACCACGCGCACCGAAGCCGCCGGGAACGACAATGCCTTGAGACCTCTTGACGGTAGCCCATGCCACGTCGTACTGCGAGGGGTCCTTCTTCTTGAAGTCCGCGTCGAGCTGCTCCGAGTCGACGGGTACAAGTTTTAATCTGCGTTTGCATCGCATGGCGGAGTGCTCCAGAGACTTTATTACACTGAGATACGAGTCCAGCATGCTCGTGTACTTGCCAACCAGTGCGATCTCGACGGGAGGAAGATCCTTGGGAACGACAACGGTGCTCTTCCAAAGGTCCCAAAGATGAGCACCCTTGGAAACTGCCGATTCAGGGATTGAGAGTTTATTGAGCTCCATGCCCTGCTGCAAACGACGAAGGAAGCCTTGTTCATGGAGGAGCAGGGGGACTTCGTAGATGGTATCCATGTCGTGGACGCCAATAACTTGTTCAAGGTCTACTTGGCAGCTCGAGGCAATCTTGCGGGTCGTGGATTCGTCGATGGTCAGATCACAGCGGCAGGCAATCTATAGTATGATTAGCAAAGGTACTGCGGCTGCGTTGCGGACGGGGATGCTAACAATATCCGGGATGAGACCGGCACTGCGCATCTGCTTAATGGCGTGTTGGGTGGGTTTTGTCTTTTCCTCTCCATGGATGCTACGAAAATTAGCTGGGGGTCCGCGTAAATTGGGAGCGAACAAGGAATTGCGTACAGAGGAACGTAGCTGACGTGAATGTTTTGAAAGGACGAGTCGGGGTCCCTTGTCAACTTGTGACGAAGCTGCACAAGTGCCTCGACAAAGGGAGCAGATTCAATATCACCGACGGTACCACCCTTTACGTATTGTTAATGATTTGAAACACGCTTGAAAGCGCTTTTAAAACCTACGAGTTCGACTACGAAGACAGGTTAGCACATGCACATGTAGTTATAGGGCGGATTAGCATACTGATGCAGACGTCCGGAGCCTCGCCGGAGTCGTCAATGGGAACCTGGGCCACCCTCATGATCCATTCCTGGATCTGATCGGTAATATGGGGGACGACTTGCACGGTCTTGCCCAGGTAGTCGCCACGACGCTCACGCTTGATGACGGATTCGTAAATCTTGCCAGTGGTAATGTTGCTGTCGCTGGTCAATTGGATGCCGAGGTATCGCTCGTAGTTGCCAAGATCGAGATCGCATTCGCCGCCATCAGCGAGTACAAAGCACTCTCCATGTCTGAAATTGGAATATTAGCTGTTTGTTTATGCCAATCGTCCGAGAATTGCACATGACATACTCGAGCGGTCCAAGAGTTCCAGCATCGACATTGAGGTACGCTGCCGAGGTGTTGGTTATTCAAAGTTCGGGCTACGCAGGTGTTATTTCGACTCACGATCGATTTTAATTGCCTATTGATTTGGATCATGTGAGCAGAGGTGCAAACGGAAGACGAAGTTTAACGTACGGTGACTCTGAGACCAGTCGTCTTCAACAACAGGCCAGCAGAGGAGGCTAGGAGCTAGAATTAGTCCGACGATTTAATTGACAATGCCTCGCAAGCATGCAGAGTTCGTACCGATAATGCCTATTGAAAGGATCGCGTTAGCATCATGTTCACGGGGTGATTTGTTCAAAACTTCACGATATGGCGGGGGAAGCGCGTGCCGTGGCTGCAGCGACAATGGTCGAGCACACGGCGCAGAAGAGCGAGAAATACAAAGACTCACCTTTTCCAACGCCGGAAATGACACCACCAGACACTAGGACGACACGCATCGTTGCTGTTCTTCAGGCGGTTCACGAGATGGCGCGTCACGGCAAAAGGGTTTGCTAGAGAACGGATGCGTGCAAGTTCGCGTAGATTTGGCAGAAAATTTTATAAACATGTGCAGAATGCCCCACCACCACCCACCTACAATGGAGGGGGACGACCACCTACAAAGACGCCCGCCAGATCTCCGTCACCGCCCATCCGACGCCCTGCGAGATCCACCCGGCCACGCCGTTTCCAGGCGCTGTAGCACAGCCAAGTACCGTCCCCACAGCGGGATCTGTTCGCTACTAAACAGTTGACGTTGAGCATGCGTCCGTTATTCTGCACAAAGGTTAGAATAAGGCGACTTTTGGTGCCATATTATATAATTTGATAGCACAGTATCTTCCTTTCTTCCATGGTTATTTCCATAATCAATTTAATGTAATTCTTCCTCCTCTTTTCCCTCTTTCGATGTGTCGCAGTGCATGAACCGGTGCACAATTCAGAAGCAGGATGAGTACCTCTTGAAATGGTGGGATTCCCCGCCAGAACAAAGTACCCCTACCCTCTCCTTGTCCCTTCATCCTTGCCTTTCCTATTTTGGCCAACACCCCGAAGCAGCACCTCCAATTCGATCAGCCGTCACCAGGGGGTTACATCCTTCATCTGACGTGCATGCGACTAATGGCACGAGGAAGAATATAATAATGTAGCAATCGCCCTCTTTTTTTTTTTTTTTTGCTGTTATCATAGTCCTTTAGACTCTAGTCGCCGTCCAGCTCCGGACCTAAAGTGTACATCCATGTTAGCCGCCCTCCCACTCCTCGTTCTCGCCATCAATGGCGCGTACGCTGCACCATGCGGCGTTACGGTAAATGAATACACTGGCGGCGACACCTCTGGCTGTGGTAAGACCCATCTCCCAAACGCCATTCCGAAATATCGCACCTTCCAATCTGGCAAAGACAGTCGAGGGTACCTTGCGCACCTCCCGGCTGATTATGACAAGAACCATCAATACCCCGTCATTGTTGGCTTCCACGGCTCCAGCAGCATTGGGCTGTTCTTTGAAGTCGACACAGGGCTCGACAAGGCCAAATATACAGGCGACAAGATCATGATTTATCCCAATGGACTCGGCGGTGCCTGGGCGGGCGCGAACTACTCCGAGGCGACGGTTGAACAGGACGTGCAGTTTGTCTGGAATTTACTTGCAGAAGTCCGCAAGACTTTCTGTGTAGATAGTGCCCGCATCTATGCCACTGGACTTTCCATAGGCGGCGGCTTCGTCGATACCATTGCCTGCAACGCCACGGTTGGCGGTGAATTTGCCGCATTTGCGCCAGCATCTGGCTCGTTTTATACAAACAATCAGCATAATCACCGGGATTGTAAACCCGCTCGTACCCCGACACCTATTCTCGAGTTTCATGGAGGCGCAGATGAGAGTGTTAGGTATGAGGGCGGAGAGGGCGAAGGTGGACTCGAGCCTGCCATTCCGGACTGGTAAGTTCCTTGTCTAGTCGAGCGAATAATAACATGGCTGCTGACAGTTTTTGTCAGGCTCGACTGGTGGGCGGACCGAAACCAGTGCGATAAACCTCGAACCCAGGAAGACTTGTTTGACGGAGACGTGCATCATCTCAGTTGGACCTGCAACGGACAGGAAGGAGTTGTGCAACATTACAAAACTGATGACCAGAGTATGATTGAGCCACTTGATGAATAACACAGATTATGCGTGTTTGCTAATCCTTGAACTAGAACATGACTGGCCGTCTACTGAACCAAATTTTTCGCAGTTGGCTGCTGGCGACAAGCCGACACACATTGATGCAAGTGCCATTATTCAAGACTTTTTCAGCAAATTCACACGGCCTGCTTAAGCTCTGATTGGAAATGGACGTTATCCATTTTGCGTTTATTCAAAGTGCTTAAAAATGTAAATCTATATTATTTACTTTTTTTCAACTTAGTTAAATAGTAACAAAGCATGCTACTTCCGTAAAAAAAGGATCTCCCAGGCCAATTTGCCCCTTTCAACAACGGCTGCACCGGTCGGATGTTGCCGAACCCCTCGACAGGAGATCCATCCGGCTCTCTGCTCTTGGCAAGCGTCCCAGAATATCTCAACGGCTCGTAAAAGTGACCAGTACTTAACATTTACCCATGTCATCCGCGCAAATTTTTGAAATTTAACGCTGTAAATGACAGATAGATGACTAGATTAAACTCACAGAACGTGATAAACCAGCTTTGTGATGCGCAAACGCATGGGGTTCTACGAGTAAACTGTATCGACTTGGAACCGCGTTCGACCCACAACCAGAGAGATGCGCTGGGGAAACGGTTAACAATTCTTATTTTCAGATCCTTTGGGAGCACATACAGAGAGATTACAGCTTTGGCTGGAAATTATGCAAGGCTGTATTTGTCGTGTGATGGTTGGTTGGTCAAAATCCTTCCCCGCACCCAGCCTTCCTCCAACCAACCAACTGGACATTAACTTGGTCGATGTTGGAATGCCTGCTCGAAAATCAAATTTATTTCTTAGTAAACTCGCTACTCTATTCTCGGTCTAGGATACTGAAATAGTCGGCCCCGGTTTCCTCTTTAATCGTCGTTTTATAGCGCTCATCAGGATCTCGCCACAAAAATGGAAGCCGTACGCGGTCTACAGGGACCTCTCCCGAGTCATCTGATTTTACGCAAGGAAAAGTAAGGTTACAATAGCCTCGACGGCACTTGTAGTACTTTCGACCACTAACAGTCGTTAGTGATCTTCCAGATTGGCTCCTTATTCTACTACATGAGTCTCACAAAGGACGAATTCAACCGCTCTTGGTTCTTTCCTCTATCCTTTGGCTGAGCACTCGTCTTCTGCTAAACAACTATACCTCCAAGACCTACAAGGCTGCAAACCAGCAGCCTTACGAGTTGATTAGTCAAATATGCCACGTTCTTGCCTTAATTTCTTCCTTTTTTATCTCTTTGAGCGACAGCCGTCATTGGCCGACGACTACGACACTGGCTTACCTCGTGCTTCTTGGTGCGGTGAGAAGTCGCCTGGAGGGCTCGTCAAAGTCGGCTCTTCTCCGTCAGCTGGTACTTCTCTGTTTAGCTTTGTCCATGGTTACATTCACGGCCGACGTTATGCCTTTGTTTATAGTCGATACAACATTTCCCCCCAACATGGCTGCCGTGGCCACTGTTGCGTTCACTTTCCTGTCTCTCGTCATTTTTGCCCTCGCCCCACGCGAATGGATGGCTCCGGAAGACGACATGGCTCACAAAGATCTAAAACCTGCCTCTTCAGCAGAAGAAACAGCCAGCTGGATTGATTATTGGTGCACTTTCGGAAGGATGAACTCTGTCATAATGAAAGGTTGGCGAGGCCATCTTGGGGTGGGGAATCTTGACGAGTTGCCATGGGACTATCAGCCAAGCGTACTGCTTCCAAGGATCAAGACGCTGCGCGAAAAGCATAAGACAACGGCAAAGACATTATTCGCTCTAGTGGGTGGGGATCTTGTTTTTGCTTCATTTTTTGCGTCAATGTTCTTCGTTGCAGAACTCATTATACCGCTGGGAATGTACTACCTTCTAGAGTACCTGAGCGACCCGGATCACGCGGTTTTTGAACCAGCGCTATGGCTTCTTGTCATGCTAGGTGGTCGCCTCGTTGGCACTGTAGTGCAACAGCAACTAGCGTTTCATTCCGGAAGGGCTTCACTCAAAATCAAAACAGCTCTTACCGCTGAGATATACCATTGTGCCATGGAATCTCGAGAGCTGAGTCAAGATTTTCTGAGCTCTGCCGGTGGACGCAGCAAAAAGTCTTCGGCTGGCGTTTTGGCAAATCTCATATCTTCGGACGTGAAAACTATTATGCAGGGAAGAACAATGATATTGGTCATTTTCGGTGGACCAATAGGCAGTGTTCTTGGCCTCGTAGGCATGTATAAACTGGTTGGGTGGCCTTGCTTGGTGGGCTTGGCGATTACCATGATCGGCTCACCTATTACTGCGTGGATATCTAACCGTATTGCCGCGAGCGAAGAGCAGTTGAAGGATGCTCAAGACTCCCGCATTTCTATAACGACGGAGTACATAAAGTCTATCAAAATCGTCAAATATTTTGGCTGGGAAGATACTATTGTCGACCTGATCAAAGCCGCACGCGAAGAGGAGCAGAAACACTTGTGGTCACTAGCGATGCTGTCAACGGCCATCACAGACATTACGTATTCGGTACCCGTACTTTCTCTCTTGGCCATTTTTGGTCTCTACACTGGAGTTCAGGGTAATGCCCTCACTGCTTCTGTCGCGTACACGACAATCAGTCTTCTCGAGATTGTACGTGATAATGCGACGGTTTTATCGTCCATCAGCATCTACATTCCAAAAATACAAGTATCTTTGAAGAGAATTGATCGGTACCTCGCGGCTGCTACTTGCCGTGACGCCCATGCGGAGGGTCCTGTACAAATTCGAAATGTGACAATCCGACGAAGTGCTTCGTCTGAATTCAGACTCCACGACATATCTGTTGAATTCATTCAAGGGGGTATTAATGCGGTAGTGGGACCAAGCGGAAGCGGGAAAACAACGCTTTTAGTTTCTATCCTAGGAGAATCAATATTGGAATCTGGAAGCATTTCTCGACCCAAGGATGTAGCTTTTGCGTCGCAAAGCCCGTGGCTTCAGGCGGTGTCTTTACGCGAGAACGTCCTCTTTACCGCCGACTATAATGCTGTCAAGTATGGAGCAATTATTGAGGCCTGTTGTTTGAATGAAGACCTGAAAGAGATGCCCGGCGGTGACAGTACAAATGTGGGCATAAGCGGCCAAGCCCTTTCAGGTACGTTTATACTGTATGTCTCCTAGAAGATATTTGCTCAACCCTGGTACAGGTGGACAGCGTGCGAGAGTTGCCTTAGCGAGAGCACTATACAGTGACGCGCCTTTGCTGCTCCTGGATGACATATTCTCATCCCTCGACGTAAAAACAGCCGTTTTGTTGTGGAATAATGTCTTTTGCAGCAAGCTTCTTGAAGGGAGAACCGTAATTTTGGTGACGCAAACCAGCTGGATCCCTCTTGAATGTGATTTGGTTGTGACGTTGGAGAACGGACAAGCTAAATGCTCTACCAATAAAATTGTGCGAAGACCTAAGCCCTTCGAAAAGACGTCAAAAGACGACATAGCGGACGTGTTGAATGCCAGCAACCACAAACTAGACGATTCAGACTCCGATTCAGACTCCGAAAGTGAAGACGAGGACAGCTCCAGCGAGTCCATCGCTCCAAGTCGATTTCAATGTGCGTCTCACACATTTGCAATATATTTCCTGCTAATAAAGTATTAGTTCTTGCCTATATCAGATACTTTGGGGGGCCTCTTGCTATTTCTTCGACAATAGCTATCCTGATTTTGTATAACATTGCAGAACTTTCAACCAATTTCTGGATGTCAAATTGGGTCGACACAGCCGAAAGTCATTTAGAGAAATCCACAGCCTACTACCTTGGCATATACGTTCTACTTAGCCTTGTGAGCACACTCTCTGACGGCATGACTTATTTGACATTTATGCGCGGTAGCTGGGTGGCTTCCAAGAGGCTTCACGCTGAGCTCGTGTCTGCGATCACCCACACGTCGCTTTTCTGGCTTGAAAAGACGTCAATTGGGAAAATCATGAACCGACTATCCGATGATATCGATACTCTGGATCAAAGCATTTCAGAGCCGTTGAAAGACTTTCTTGACGAGCTGTTCAAGGCAATGCTGATGCTCGGCGCTGTATCAGGCATTATTCCCCTCATTCTCGCACCTGTGTTCCTTTTGTCCATGATTGGAATATATGTTGGAGATATTTACAGTCGCGCGATTGCGGAAGTTAAAAACTTGGTGTCGTCAGCGCAAGCCCCAGTCACATCCCGTCTGGCCGAGACGGTTGAGGGCGCAATGGTGATTCGCGCCCGAAATGGCGTTCAGCCTATTTTGGACAAGAAGATATACCATCTACTTTACACGTCTGTCAAAACTGCTGCTGTTCAAAGAGACTGTGATCAGTGGCTCCGCTTTCGTCTGAATTCTCTTGCTGCGATAATGAACGTCCTCGCTGGAATATGCGCCCTTTACACAACAGGCAGTATCTCTGCTGGTCTAGTTGGCTTTTCGTTGTCCCAAGCCTCTTCGATGAGCCAAGGCATACTGCGCCTAATATTCAAGTTGAATGATTTGAATGCTTCCATGCTTTCGGTAAGGTGTTTTGTTTGCTTTTTCTTGCTTTTACCGAACATTGTTGGCTGATTTCATGATACAGTTCCAAAGAGTGTCCGCCTTTTGTAAATTGGAGCCAGAGGAGGCTCCAAAGGCCGAGTCAAAAGAGCACGAACTTGATCCGTCGTGGCCCCGAAGTTCTGACGTCGAATTCAATAATGTTACCGTTCGTTACTCCCCGGACGGTCCAGATGTATTGAAGGACGTAAGCATCAAATTTGATGCAAAAGAACGGACAGCCATTGTTGGCCGAACAGGGAGCGGCAAGACAACAGTATGGGCATGCCTCCGAAACGACTGAAAACAATGCTAACAAAATATACAGGTGATGTTATCTTTGCTTGGGTTCACTCACATCGTATCCGGTACTATACTGTATGATGGAGTCGATATTACGACAATTTCGAAGAAACGTCTTCGTCAAGCCATTGCAATGGTACCTCAAGATCCTCTACTTTTTCAAGGGACCATCTCATCCAATCTTGACCCAGGCAACTGTATCGACGTTGCACAGCTACAAAGGACGCTCAATAAGTGTTCGTCTATAGAAACCATGCAGAAGAGCGACAAATCTGTCTCTTTCAAAGGTAGACTCATGCTCGACACGGCCGTCAGTGCTGGTGGATCCAACTTCTCGCATGGCCAGCGTCAGGTCCTTTCCTTATGTCGTGCGCTGTCTCGCGAGACCCATCTAATGCTGCTTGATGAAGCAACTTCCAGTGTGGACTCAGATACTGACGCAGCAATACAGTCTGTCTTGAGAGACGAGGTATGCAGTGCATCCGAGAGCCAACGGGGATTGATTACTATTGCACATCGTCTTCAGACAATTCTTGACTATGACAAAATTGTTGTTATGGGATTTGGTAAAGTTTTGGAAGCGGGTAGCCCGAAAGACTTGCTGGCGATGAATGGCATGTTCCATGATATGGTGAAACATAGCAAGTAACATCAGCGGTTGAAGGAGATTATTTTTTGAAGTAGTTGATATCTTTTCCATAATTTCACATGCTACGAATTATTAAGTAAGTTTATTTTGATCCACCTTTTTTGCCAGCCTCCTTTGCTTTCTCGCTGCCCGGCTCAAATGATCCCCCAGAAGCCTTGCCTCCCTTGGACGCGATTTCGCGCTGAGTGCTTGGTAAGCTTGCGATCTTCCTCATTTCATCCTACGTTGGAACAATTAAGAAATCATGTGAACCAAGTAGACGCAAATCATTTACATACCTGAACTTCACTATCCATGTTTGCGAAACCGCCGGTATGGTTTGATTGCCCTCCCATCGATGAAATAGTTTGAAGATATTCCTGAGGGCTGATAGGAGAAACGTTAATTTATAATTAATTCACTAGGAGAGACGGACGAGGAGCCCCACTTACCGGTTGGCAAAATTGCCAGGATTATCGTTGTTTGCCATTGTTGCGTTTTGTGGCTACAAAGTATTATAGAAGAGCTTTTAATTTAAAATCAAGAAGTAGATACGGAGGGGTAGGAGTTCTTTTATATTCTTTGTGCACCAGCCAGGAAGGAAGGCGACAATGTCGATCGCTCATGGTCATGGGGCACTCGATGCGTGGAATATCTGGTAGAACGATCTGCATTACATCATAGGCTGATCTGAGATTTGGGGTAAAATGGACAAGAAGTTCGTGTTGCAATACATGATTACATAGTAATAACCTACTGATACAAATGCAACCGTCACTAATACCGTCATTTGCTATCTCATAGGTGTATATTTGCTGAACTCCAGTTTTATGGCAACAGACGTTGTGGGCGGCATTTGGTGCTAGCCGGAGCAGAGTTTCCGTGCCCCCAACGGCCGTGCGGATAGAGCCGGCCACCTCGATACGCCACAGCTTATAATAATGATGTAAACATTAGTTCAATGGCCATGCTTTAACGACTTCTCCCAGGAGAGGGCTTAAAAACGTTTCTTTGCTTCTGCCTAGCTTAGCGCTTGTCCAATCTTTCATTAAAACCAGTGCTTAACCTTTACGGCAGGATGAGTAACCAAACCGTCACGAATGACGCCCTAGGCGAGCCCCTACCAGTCAGCCAGTCTCTCTTGACTTCGGCAGCAGCTGTTACTCAGGTTCGCCATTGCATTGTTTCGGAAGCAACGAATTACGTTTGACCTTTTTTGTAGGACTTTAAGCCTTTGAAGAACATATGCGCACACTTGAATGCCTTTCACGTGTACGCAGATGACCCTCAACGGTCCATAGAGACTAATCACTACTGCGGCCACGTTAGTATGTTATGTCACTGTTGTCTGTACCTGGTGGTTTGAGCTTAGCCTAATCCTTGATATCTAGATGATGACGTTCGCCAATGCCTTCTCTATGACTCTGCCGAACCCAACGCCCGTTTGATCGGGATTGAGTACATGATCACTCCGGATCTGTACGAGACTCTTTCCGAGGATGAGCAACGATTGTGGCACTCGCACGTATACGAAGTCAAATCTGGGATGCTAGTTATGCCCAAGTTTTCGGTCCCTGAACTTGCCTGGAACAAAGCGGAGCACAAAGAAATGGAACACGTTGTCAAACTTTATGGGAAAACTTATCACCTATGGCAGACTGATAGAAATGACAAGTTGCCCTTGGGCGAACCCAAACTAATGACGAGCTTTACAGCAGATGAGCAGTTAGACGTCGACAAATTAGCCCAAAGAGACAGGAGATTCGGCATTAACTCTTCTGCTAAGAAGTCTCTGAGAGAAGATATTCCGGAACCCCCCATTCATCCCAGTAGGTTTCAGTATGAGTTACTGAATTATAAGATGCTAACTAGAAAACGCAGATGCCGATCGCGCATGGAAAGACAGAGGCATTAACAATAAAAGGAGCAACTAACGATAATGGTACTCTTCCCTTTGTTTTGTCAACTTTTAAGAGCAATTGTCAGACGGACATTAATCATTACTCGAAACCACTTTTCGATTTACAAAGAATACCGTTTGTTTGCTATACTCTGTGCTGCCGGTTCTGTTCCAATAACTTCGTGACTACCGCAAAAGCATCGTTCGCAATATTTCTGGTTTCTCCGCTCAGACTGTCGGTATCGTTGGACAAAGTCTGTAGTCTATCCTGCCAGAGTCGCCACCTCTCTGGTACCAAGCCATCCGTTCGTGGCCAAAGCGCTGTTGGCTCATCAAGGGCATCAGCCCATTCGGGGCGTAGCACATCATCATCTGCCTCCCATAGAGAGGTAGCACCATCCCGTACCCATATACTTGTTATTCTGATGTCAAGATCCCATAACTGCTGGGAAGATATTCGGTGGTGCTTTTGCTGACTCGGTCTGGGACCTTGATGCTCCAATGTATTGCGACAGGCGTAAAAAACCCATCTAAATAACGTAGCATCGCTGATCGTCCCAGCCTCCAAAAGCGCCGACGAAAACAGACAGAAATGAACGTAGCAGTCGCTAGGACTGGTTTCCAGGGTACCGCCCTCACCTTTGTCGCTATCTCGGATACCGTCCCAGTCTCGCCAAGCCTCTAGAACGTCATGAACATCACGCCATTGCGCATTGAAGTTTGGAAGTTCCTGCCAGTGTAGCTTTCCGTCCTCCTTTGTGCCACGGATTTGTTGCCTGCTATCATCTAAGCCTGCCTCAACAGCGGTGGGTGTCGTTGCCGGCTGCGCTTGGATTGCCTCAAGTAGCGCTCTGTGCCGACTGTGCAAGGACGGTGATGTGGCAACAGATATGAAAAAGGCATCCCAGAGCCTCCAAAGCCCGTCCGAAGGGTCTGCCGACGCTGTTATGGCACAAACTAAATTAGAGACCGCCTGATTTGCGACGTCATTACTGGTAGAGGCAAGAAATGTATGTATATCCAATACAAAGGGGTTTGGCGGGTTGGTCCCAGGCACGTCAAAAATCGTAGACATACTCGATCGAAGTAAGAATGCAAAGGGGGGACATTCAGGTTAGCGAAAGAGAAGCATGCTGCTGACAGATTTCTGAATTCAAAACCCGTACGTGTTGATTTATAAGGATGAGTCAGCGTAAGCCGCTGCTGCCTGCCGGCTGGGTTTGCTTAAGTGTTGGGATAATCACCTCCCATGTACAAACGATGTTTTAGAAATCGTCTTGCTCCATTTGGCATTGTACCGAATCTAGCGTGCTTATATGCATTAGTCGCATCCGAGCTTGAAGATCATGACGTATTTCATTACTTGAGATTCGAGCACATTACCTTATATTCTAACCGTACCTCGTAACAAAGCGTTGGATCGGCATGAATATTGCCTCGCCAATCAGCCCACTAACAGTCTGGACCCGAGAAGATTCGCGGGCCGACAAGGCTCTCATACGCAGATCTCTGCAGTAATGACACTAATGCATGCTTCACGACCAATAACGACAGTATTTCCCTGTTTATTGATATAGTAAGGCTGCGAAGGTCTCACCTTGGAGTGGGAGAGATGACAAGGCTCTTAAGAGAACTTTGCGGATTCGTCGACTCAAAAATGACCCACCAGCGCCAGCCTTGTAATGTTGCAGGTGTATGAAGCAGATTGTTGGTGTATTCAGGTAGGCCGATGCATCATGCAGCGCCTTGATTCGTAAGTTTTGTCATATCGAAGCAAATGCTGGCCCAAGTGCCATAATGTGTTATTGTGAAGTTGCTCTCGTTTGAGAGCCGTTGGCTTATGGCGTGTCTGAGTAAAAGATATAAATTGATTTGGCTTTACCTCGAGAAACGCAGTGCTACATTAAGGAGTGTCTTATCTCTTTAACCATCTAGCCAAAATGCAAATTCCCTCTCCTTCTGTTTTATCTTTGGTGTTTGCACTCTTACATACCCATTCTGCGCATGCTTTGCCTTCTGGCAACCTGAATAAACGAACGGTTGACAATCTCCCGCCAAGTGATCAGTTTGTATCCTGTCCTTCCTACCGCTACAGCCGCGAGCAAGTCAAACAAGCTATTCAACAAGGCATTAATACAACTCCGACCAATGCGCCTCAGCCAGGTATGCCAGACTGGCAGCAGCCTGTAGATTATGTCTTACTAAATTACTGCAGGCGGATACCCACACACCTTTGGAAACAATAAAAAGCTAAAGTTTTCCGACAAATGCAACAAGAAGACGCTGTATGAGTTCCCTATTCTGAAAGGTGGTGACATTTTTGGCGGTGGGAACCCAGGCCCTGATCGCGTTGTTTTTTACATATACACGGCCAACCCTGACACAAACCCAACTCAGGATGGTGCGTACTGTAGTGTCATGACCCATGACGGGGCACCTCCTGGCGAATTTGCACTGTGCCCGGTCGAAGATTAAGTGGAAGAGGCATTATGAAGTAGCCATGGAGCCTGCGAACTCGCTCACCTATTAGCAGACGGTCTAGTGCATCCTCTGTACGGCTCATCACTTGTCTGGTTAGACTTAGACGATAGTTCATCCCCCTAACACTCCCTTCGCGACTTCTACTAGTGCTATATATTTGCAAATAGCTATTTTGCCGTTTGGTCAATCATCAGACCGCTACTAGGCTCAAACACCGTAATTTCGTCTAGTCCATTCTAGCTCAACCTCCTAACTAGAAGTAGGTTGTCGGTACCTATCCCATTAGAGTTTCAAAACCATTCTCCATCATGACATCCATCCAGTAGACGTTATCTTGCGTCGCCTCCATACGTAACCAAGTTTCCTTTACCAGTGAAATCATAGTCCGGATAGGCTTTGCTGCCAGGATATTCTCAAAGGATGAAAGCCGGGATAGGATGAACCTTCTTCCACGCAAAACATCAAGGTCGGTTACTTGTGCGCTAAATCGCGGGCTGCATGAGATACTTTCGACAAGTGCATTAATTGGTTCAGCCAGAGCACAATGTGTACTGCCAAGAGCCAAATCGCTGCACACGCTCACAAGTAAAAGTGGCTGGATGGAGCGGCTTCTAGATGATTCTGGAATATCCTGTATCAGATCAAGGATGTGAATCGCTAAAGAAGCTAGCCATGAATCCCGTAGAGCCGGAACATCGGATTCAACACTGAAGCTACCTTCTCGACATTCTGGTTGTTCGGTTGGCAGATAAGGACTCAAGAGATCTGGAAAATTTCGATATAGCTGTAGTAAGCCAGTGCATCTATATGCCTCCGCCACCTTCAGCAGGTGCTGTCCCGGAGTCATGTTATCTCCCGCGTCAGCGATTGAATTTTCTGTTGGCAATTTAATCTTGCATAGCTGAGAATGCAGGTCCTCCGCATGATTGATAGCTCTCTTCGCTTCATCAATGTCACTTCTGGATGTGAACCCTCGAGAATGAATGCGCTTCCTTTCCCTCCTAACTAAGCTGCCCACCTCGGCCACAAGCGTTTGAACTTCAATTCCAATGCCTGTTTGAGGATGCGGCATGCATAATTTGCGTAACTCGACTTCGTTTGGGCGGGCTGGTTGGCGTTGAGCGTGTCTCTTGAGGTCGGCCTTGGGCTCCTGGTCATGGACGAAGGAGAGAAGCATCTGCCAATATACAAGCGAGTTGCAGAAGAATAACTGTTTCTGTCTTTCAGCTCCAGACTCAGTGCCGTGACCTATTCCTGAGGACAAAACGCTCTTGGCGAGCATTTCAAACTCGCCCTGGCCCACATCAGCCGGGTCATGCCAGCTGCGACTCATTCCGAGCATCACGACCGCCAACAGCGATGAAGTATCCATTTCCGAGCCTCTTAACTCTTGTACCACGCATTGCACTGCGTGATTCTGAAGTTGACGGCCGACTGATGCAAGATTTGGTGACACCTCAGATAAGCAGGCCGCTGCCATACTCTGGGTCGTATAGTACAAGGCCTGAGAGCCTGACCATTGATTGGATATTGTGGTTCTGTACGGATTCAACTGGCTGTCATAACATGACATCATACCGCAAACTTCCTTGAAGTAGTATTCTACTAGTAGCGACGTGTAGTCGTTGAGAGCTCTTGGTGCTGCGTTATGGTAATTGGGTGCGCCATTGGTGAGATCACGAAGCGATTGGACTTCATTATCCTGCTGCTTTGAAGCGCCTATAATTGTTTCAAGCCATGAATCATCGCCGGTAGGCTCTCGATACGGCGAAAGAAGCGCGCTGTGGGTCGACGGCAGAATTTGTGCGTCCAGAACTTTCACAGGCTCCTCAAACAAGAGAGGCGCCTCCAACGGAAAGTTCGCTTGCGTTTCAAAAAATTCATTCTCAAGGATTCCTTCAATATCGTTGGTGAACTCCGGAGTCCGGAAAAAACTCATGGACTGACCCGAGACCGTAAACGATGGGTTTACGGCCTCGAATCCCTCTTCTGACAGCGGATAGTGTTCTTGTTCAACCCTTTTAGAGATTATGGACCCTTTATTTGGAAGCTTGGAGGCGATTGGCCATTTTAGGGACTTTTGATATCCCGGGCATGATATTCCAAGTCTCTCACAGCGGGAACAGCTCGGCTTGGCTTCATCGCATTTTAGCTGGGTTGTGCACAGTCAGCGACCACGGCCAAACCTTTCGCGCACGTTATCCACGTACCCTTTTAGACTTGCATACATCACATCCGTTCCGAGACCTTTTCAAGCCTTTCCTTGCAGGGGACATGACGGTTACGTTGAATGCGGTTGAATCAACTTTGATGGATGATCGGAGTGGGGAAGCACGCATGACGACAACAGTGGTTGGCGCAAAGGGGCAAAAGTTTCCTTTGCTTGGAATTTCCTTTCTTGGAATAGTTCATCTACCACCACTAGTCCTAACTGCCGCCTTTGCCGGGGCCGTTATAATATGGGGTTCCCAGTTTACATCTCCGCGCGAAACCACTATCCAGTCTCACAGTTTCCATTCGCCTCCTATTATCCTATTACAGCAATTACATGGTCTTCATTTGGCGTTTTTTTTTTTTCTTCTAAGTTTAATTTTCATTTTTGTAATGTCCCGTGTACAAAACGTTACAAACATGGAGGGAGACGACAGCTCCGTTCGGCAAAGGCACTCGCAAGCAGCTGCCAAAGTCGACACCTCTCTGCAGCAAATGGGAATAAAGTCTGATCTTGACCGCAACTCGTTTTCCAATATTTCGATGCTTGGTATGGCGTTCTCCATCGTTAACACATGGTGTGCCATTGGTACAACAGTCAATGCGTCTTTGCCTTCTGGCGGTGCGAGCAGCGCTGTATGGGGCATCGTCGTAGCCGGCATCTTCAATTTTTGCTCAGCCGTCTCCCTTGCGGAGTTTCTATCAGCTTACCCTACTGCCGGTGGCCAGTACCATTGGGCAGCTGTTGCGAGCCCGGCATGGATGAGGCGTGGAGGCAGCTATATTACGGGCTGGATCAATTTAGCTGCTTGGATCTGCCTAGCAGGCGCCAACTGCCTGCTCGTCAGTGGCATAATTATGGGATACGCACAGCTCGTCTACCCAAGCTTTGAACCTCGTCCATGGCAGAGGTTTTTGCTATATGTTGCCATTGATTTCATCGCGCTCGGCTACAACTTGTTTGCTAACCGGTTTCTGAGCCACTTGAACAAGTACAACATGTTTTTCACGCTAGCCGGTTTCATCATGAGTCTCACGACTATCCTAGCTTGTGCTGCCCCGAACTTCAAAAGCGCTAGTTTTGTGTTTGGAGGATTTATAAACGAATCTGGTTGGCCAGACGGATGGGCGTGGCAACTTGGTCTTCTTCAAGGGTAAGTGCTCCTGTCTGTACGAAGCTGATAGATAACTAACACACCCCTCGAAGCGCATTCTCCATCACCGCATACGACTCGACAGTTCATATGATAGAAGAAATGCCTAACCCAGCTACGCAAGGTCCGAGAATGATGATCTATGCTATTGTGATGGCTGTCGTTACTGGGTTTGGATATATCACCGCTGTCATTGCCGTGATTCAAGATGTGGAAGCCGCTATATCCGCGCCTCAAGCTCTCCTGGAAATATATTACCAGGCGACTCAAAATAAGGCCGGCAGCATCTGTCTGATGATGTACCCTCTCATATCTTTTGTAATATGCGCTATTGATGACATGGCTACTAGTGCTCGCATGGCGTATGCACTAGCACGCGATGGAGGAATGCCTTTCAACCGCCATTTTCAACGAGTCAGCCCCGATTACGGAGTACCAGTTGCCGGGCTCTTTTGGTGTTTTGCGTGGGACGTTGTGTTTGGTCTTATTTTCCTCGGGTCAAACAATGCATTCAATGCAATTATTTCTGCTGCAGTCGTTTGCTTTACCATCACCTACGCCATACCACCTGGCATAAACATGCTGCGCGGTCGCCGAATGCTGCCCAAATCTCGCAGCTTCAAGCTTCCTGAAACTATTGGCTATATTTGCAACGCTTCCAGTGTTCTGTGGGCAGCTCTTACTACGGTTTTATTTGTTTGGCCGACATCGAACCCGACTAATGCGGTAAACATGAACTACTGCATCGTTGCGTTTGGCGTCATTATCGTGATTGCCGGCTCCAATTGGATTTTTGGTGCCCGCAAGACTTATAGCCCTCCAGCACTTACGTTCGATTGCGATCATGCTATCGCTGCAATAGACGGCCAAGGACCCGTTTCGGAGAATAAAGGAGATAGTCCTGAAGCACACTGCCTGGAGACACCATAGCTTTGAGTATATGTTCTGTTGGCGATTGATGGTGCATGATTAGTAACCATCTTCGGAACAATTCGATTTTGTCTTATTCTTGTAGCTTGACTGTTTAATATATATAGTACAGTAAACAGGATCCCTTCATATCGCCTTTACAAGTTCCAGTTTTACCATTGGAGAGACAAGTTAGCCGATGTCGTCGGTCCACTTCACCACCCGAATAGGAAGTCGCACGCAAAGGATACCGTCAGAAAACAACTCTACCTTCCGAGCGCAATTTTGTAGGCGGCTATGAAATAACACCCCGGCTACTTTTCAACCACTATTCTTAAAAGTTGCAGTATTCGATATCACATTATTTTATCTTAAACAGCGCCATCGAACCCGATAAGCCATGCCAGCCACTCCAAATCAGATGCTCAAAGTCGCATTGGTCCAAATAAGGCCAAAGGTAAGTGACTGCATTCCATTATCAGAAGTAAAACTAGTCCTAATTTAAAATAGCCTCTTGATTCCGAGCATAATTTTGCCAATGCAGCGGAGAAAATTCGAGAGGCGGCTGCACAGGGTGCCACACTTGCAGTACTTCCTGAGTATCACTTAACAGGGTGGGTTCCAGAGGATCTTTCCTTTGCCTTGGCTCCTGAAGTTGCGTTGCAATTTCGCTCTAGGTATCAGGCATTGGCTGCGGAATTGCACATTAACCTTTGCACTGGCACTGTTGTTTCACACGCGGAATCACCAGGCTCGCGTGAAAAGAACAAGCCTACGCTCCTCAACAGATCGGATTTTATCGATCACAACGGAGACATTCTCGGCACGTACACTAAAACAAATCTTTGGATCCCTGAACGGAAAACTTTGACTTCTTCTGTTGAGTATGCTCGTGAAACCTCACAGCATGGGATGGGAGGCCCTAGCCCACACAAAGTGATTCTTACACCACTGGGGCCCATTGGAATTCTTGTCTGCTGGGATCTTGCCTTCCCAGAAGCCTTTCGACAGCTTATATTGGCTGGGGCTAAGATGATCATTATACCATCGTACTGGACATCGCTAGATATGTCTCATGAAGGCTTGGCTTACAACAAAGATTGCGAAAAGATGTTTGTGCAGAATACATTGGTCACTCGGGCGTTCGAGAACACGGCAGCCATACTTTTTTGCAACGCTGGTGGGCCCAAGGAAGACGGTTTCTTTGGTTGCAGTCAGGCCGTGCTGCCTATTGTCGGGAAAGTGCCAGGCAGCTTCACCGACGGCGAAGAGGGCATGCGTGTTCTGGAAATAGATATGCGCACGGTGGATGTTGCGGAAGAGAACTACCAGGTACGCAACGACTTGGCTAGGGAAGATTGGCATTATGGGTATTGAGAAATTGGTCAATGATAAACGAATCTGTATATGAGTCTTGGATATTTCCTTGGCATTATAATGCACGAAAATAGTAAAGTTATTTCCGCAATGACAAATGGTATTTCTCTTTTAATGTCCTTTGTACCATTTTGCGACCTAAAGTTCTGGAAGGGATACTTCCTTCTTCACTCAACTCAAGACAGCCAAGGTGATTTCAATAACGTCGTCGCGTCCATGCGCTGTTTAGGATCTAGACAGACCATTGCCCTTATAAAGTCCAAAAATTGCTTCCTCTGAACAATATCAGGGTTCTTAATGTTGTTGAATGTCTCTAAACTGCGCGGGGGAAACATCGACGAGAACAAAAAGTTGCCTAAAGAGCCAAACAGTCAGTCAGCATATCGTAGCGCACTGGAAAGAAGAGTGAATAGGATCCATACCCTGATCATCAAAGAACCGTTGTCGAACTTTGGACTGTTTTATCAAGTTTTCTGGGAACTCGCCAAATACTGCAGCCATTTGGGCGAGATGAGCTTGGTCAGAGTAAATGTCCTTCTGACCCCACCTGCCGTCAAACAGAAGTCGACCCTGAGCAAGCTCCCATATCTGATAAGAAGCGTGTTAAAGTGACATACAAGAAGTTTCCATTACAATAAAGGGACTTACAATTAATCCCAAGCTCCAAATGTCTACCTTGTAATTCCATTTTACTTCGAGTATCACCTCAGGTGCCCGTAGCATCAGAGGTTGAATCCGCTCTGTGAGATGTTTGTCGAACCAGCTTGCTGTGACAGACATTAAGCATTCAGTTCTGCGCGTGTATTTTGCATCGCACTCACCTGTTCCGAAATCTGATAACGCAACAGAAATGTCTGTCGACTGGGCCAAGTCTTCCTCGCCAGACGATACTTGAATAGTTTCGGTGTAAAAGTCTTCTGGTGGGGGTCGCGTTCGGCTACCCACTTGAAAAGCTTCAGACGGCGCTTTCTGGAACATTTCTCTAATTGCAGGAGTTTCTATCAGAACGTTCCGCGGCTTTATATCTGAGAGTATTGTTAGAATGTCTAGGAAAGGTCTCGACAAACTAGTAAGGTCATTGTCTCTACCAGTATGAACAACTCGACAAGTGTCGTGTAAATGCGATAAGGCTTCCAGCAGTTGTCTAGAGATATGCTTCATGATAGGCAGAGGGATTCTCTGTTTTGGAAAGACACGCCTGTACTCTGCCATGTCCGGGCCCATGGCCTCGAAAACAAGACATGCATGTTCTCCGTGTGGGCCGTTATGCTGAAAATGATCAAGTAACTGAAGAATGCGGGTACGCGCGGTGAGCGACGTAGACACATTCCTTATATGCTCGAGAATGTCGATTTCAAAGGTTTCCTTTCCATGGGTAAAAGAATCGGCTGTGAGAATCTTAACAGCAACATGTGTCTTAGACCTGTAGTGAAAAATTAGAAAATCGGTATCTGCCGGAGACAATGTGCGGATTACTCTGTGTCTAAAGCAAGCCATACTGTAGAATATACACCATAACCTAGTTTGCTGACAATCCTGTATCGGCCGTGATTGAACACGTCTCCAACTCTCACGGGGTGGTAACCTCCAACACAGTAACGGGTTATTCTCTCTTCGGAGACAGGACCTAAAGTGTGTGAGCGTCGAGAAAAACGACCAAATGAAAACTTCACGCCGCGCGCTGCAGAGCTCAGTTTGTTTAGAAATCCCATCGTACTTTGCTGCGGACGGACTGTTGGAGACGTAGCAAAAGGAAACTGGTGTCTTGCAGCGATGTCCGAGATAAATGCAGTCGCCACAGCCACCTGATAAGTGAGGTAGCACAAACATCTATTTCGTAAGCACTGGTGCCTTGGTTCGCAGAAGAACACGGTCGATTTGCTGCAGTGTCGAATGGCTAGTACAGTGGCTTCTTGACTCTTAACGAATAAGAGATAAATTCAGGATAATTTGTTCATGATTCATTGATACACCGAGATATTACATTAAAGAGGCAGCCATATTTTCCCAAAACGGTCGTGTAGTTCTGTTACCCTTTTATCGCACTGCGATGCACGACTCCCGACCCCATATCAACAGACTGAAGAATGTTCCTCCGGTTTCTTCGGTGTGCCATGTCAATAACATCCAGCATTCCGCACCGCGAAGCGTAGTCAAGCCCGGTCAACCCTCCCATTCCCGCAAGCGAAAGGTCGGCTCCAGCGCTGATGAGGAGTCCCGCAATCTCTTTTAGCCTGTTTGTCAAGGCATATCGTAAAGGTGAGAGCATACCCTTGCTATTAACTTCTGCGCCATATTTTAGGAGTAGCTCTACCAATTCAACGTCGCGATGTTGCGTAGCTACAAAAACCGGGTAGGCAGTGTCTGCGCCCGGCAGGACGGACAGCTCTGCACCACTCCCCAGCAGTAGCGTAGCCATCTCAATATATCGTTTTGTCAGTGCCATTTCAAGCGGTGAAGTGCCGGTGGTGTCAGCCAGTTCAGCCATGGTTGGGTCTGCACCGTGTTTGAGGAGCACTCTGACCACGTCGAGGCTGTTGCAGCTAGCGGCTTCATGCAAGGGAGTCCATCCTTTGCTTCGAGGAGTTGACGATTCACCTGATGTTGCGATCTGAGGAGACACTTGCGCTCCGGCATTTATAAGAAGCTCTGCAATGTCGGCGCGTCCGGCTTTGGCAGCAGCATGCAATGGCGTCATGCCGCTGGTTGAGACTTGCGAGATGTCCGCGCCGTTGTTAAGAAGCGCTTGAGCCACTTGTAATGTACCGCTTTGTGCCGCTATTGATAGTGGTGTTTGCCCATTTCTATCGTATGTAGAGTGACTGAAGCCGTATTTGATGAGGGTCGAGATCATGTCATTGTGAGGAGTAGATGCGGAGAGGTGAAGCAGGTCAAGGTTCTGGTGAGCGATGACAGTGCCAGCGCGACACGCACAGTGAAAGATGTCCGGGACATTGCGCAGAACAGCCCAATTGAGAGCTGTATTATCCCCAAAAAGGCGATTCCAGCGGTAAAGAACCCAGCTGGTGCTGGAGTACAGGCCGCGACATGTTTGAGTCAAGCGGGCAACGTCGGCTTGTGTGTCTAGAGACCAGGCGATTTGTAGTCTCAGCTCGAGAGGTAGGCTGAGTAACGACATGATGACGGATTATTGTGCGGCAAGTATGTAACGCAAGGCGTTGAGGATGCTTCAAGCACGCAGGTGGCCCCTATATAAACCAATATAAAAATAGAATTGGGCGACGACGGAAAAGCTGGTCTTATAAACGCACTGGGCTTAGCCATCGTGACCGTGGGATGTGGAGCAAGCGGATGCAGCTGCGGGGACAGAGTGGTGGACCATCAAAAACACGATGCATCTAGAGGTTGTGCAACTCGGTTAACGACGGCATAGAAAGAAACATCAATGTCCTTTGATAAACTGCTTCATAAGTTACAGGTTGTACTTTCATCAGAGGAGAAAAGGCGTCTTGCAAATGATTACATCTTCTTCGGCATATACACCCTCGCCGTGAGCTTCATCAAGCCGTTTTGCAAACTCCTTCTCAGGCACAGCGGCAGTGGCGTACCTGAAAAGTATCCACCCCCGCCATTGGTGAATGCAAAAAATTGCCCCAGGTCAGCTGGCCTAAAAGAAAGACGGAAGACTACAAAACGGGTCCATTTATTATGGCGTTGCCTCCATAATGCAGTGACGGCTAGCCAATGGCTGCCGGTGTTGTGTTCATATTAGCTAAAACTTACAGCATTCGGCGTCTGGGTTGGCTGGGTCTCGATTCGATCCGACCACGGCAGTCTCAAGGAGAAAGAGGAGTCATTCGACCGTCATTTTGTCTTTCAGATGATGCTTCATATGTTTTCAAATAATATGAACCTTGTAGCATTATCACGCTTACTCTATTTAATGCAATAGTCGGACGTTATAAGCTTGGTACGCGTCGTGTATATTTCAGTCCTATTATAAGGGTTTCGGCGAATGTGAGAATTCACCAGGATACAAACAAATCTACGCAAACAACAATATAATTACTCTGCAAACTCAAGCCAGTTGCTCGAAAATATCGCCTCCTTTCGTAGCTTCGCCTCCCATTTTCATCAAAACGACATTTCTCGTCAGCTCCATCAAGTCGTCCGCGAGGTTCTCGTCCTGTGAAAACTTGCTACCAGGCTCTGGGACGGCTGGTGGGCAAATGTATTGGCCAGACTCAGTCGTAACTGTCGCCGCAAAGATGCTGCTCACTGCGCCTTCGAATTGAGTCTTTTTGAACGGCTCGAGCCCGACCGACATGCCGTATCCAGCGAGGGGGTATCTAATACGCGTCAGAACTCCTGCTTGAGAAGTATGAAGCCTCAACTAGTAAATAACTTACGGCTCGTGGATGTCCTCGCGGCTCATCTTGGTGCTCACAACACCTGGGTGAACGGCATTCATCAAAATATTTGGGTTGCCCTGCTCCGTCACTTTCCGAGTAAAGTAGCGAGAAAATAGTATAGCCGCAAGCTTAGACCTTCCGTACAACGTATTTGGGCCTAGATCCTGGTTTATATCCGCCAAGTCCTTGAACTGCAAGTCTTTAGGTACACTGTCGTGAACATTGCTGGCCAAGTTGACAATGCGCACTGTAGAGCCCGATTTTGCCGTCTCTTTCATCAGCGGCAGCAAGTTGGCAGTTAGAATGACATGGCCCATATGGTTCACCGCCATGTGACGATCCACGCCATAATCTGTAAGTTGGTAGGTCATGATGCCCCTGCCTGCGTTGTTGATGAGAATATCGAGACGGTTTGTGGACGACTTGATTTCAGCTGCTGCTTCCTTGACGCGTTTCCAGTCGCCTAGGTCACATTGGATCCAAGTAGTCTTCTCTGCGGCTGCTTGGCCAAGATCTTCTGCCACAGCTATTTTGGCGTTTGAAACGACCTCTTCAGACACGGATAGAATGAAGAGTTTCTCAATATTGTGCTTCAAGAGCGTTGAGCTAGCCCCGTATCCGACGCCCTCGCTACCGCCGGTTATTACGGCAACTTTGCCAGTTTGAGCCGGGGTTTCGTCGAGATCAAACTTGTGGCTTGACAGCTTGGTCGCAGCGCCTCCAAAGTTTTCCCCGAGTGTGTTCTTGGAATGTGAGTAGATGCTATGGCAATGTTGGATAGATAAGCTTACTTTGACAGATTCCATGATGGCAATCTTCTAGGAGATATATAGATTTTTGATGGTTTCTAGGTTTTGATGGCGAGATCTTTATAATTTAGTACAGTTTGTCAACTAGTAGAATGTAGTCCTGATTTATGAGGTCTCGAAATAAGACAATTCCGCACTGTAGATGAAAGTTATCAAAGTTTATAAATAATCAGGAATGGATGCGCGAAAGTAGATGACGCAGTTAGGTCTTAAGTATTTCCGTATCTATCTCCTGAAAGTTCGATTTGTGGACTAACCTGACCATACATGTCCGTTTCGTAGACCTCATTGGCCCGTCATAGTGAGGTCAGCTCCGTGCTGGGTGTTATGAACGGGAGATAGTCACACACTTTGGCTCCATTTTGCTATTCACCCACTGCCCACGACTGTTTTAGATTTAAATAAGATATATATCTAGATTTTGCAAAACACGCGTGGCTAGCTTCACGTGACAGAGCATGCATTTGCGCCGTGCCTTGTCAGTGACAGGTGGAAGTGAGGCTGTCGCCTATAGTGGGGAAGCCGACGCCCGACGAAAGCTTCCGCTGTAAAGAGGTGGCGCAGCAACAGCCGTGCGTGAGGCAGGCATCAAACCGTACAAAAGTAGCCTCAGTCTCTACGATTGATTCTCATGTCAAGCTAACGTTAAACCTGAGCCTTCAACATGTCAAAGGCGCCGTATAGAAACGACTTTGGTGACAATGACGACTTACCACCTCCATACTCTGCGGAGGATGAACCGAGCTCAAGAGCAGCGAATGAAGCGACGCGATTCTCATCTCATCTTGGGAATTTACGGCAGCAAATAGACTTAGAACAGGCCAGCAGATCATTATTAAGGGATCAAATAGACGACCAAATACTTGCATTGATAATTCCGCACCTGGAGGAGATACTATCGTCGATTGCGACGATTCATCCAGCCCCGAAGCTCGTGGTAGCTACATTCGTGCCAGCCGAAGCTGTTACAGACTGGACACCAGTGGAAGATGACGGATATCCATGCGGTGAAGTGCACAAAACTGTTAGGGTAAAGAGATTTTCAAAGGGGGCCGGGGGTAGTAAAGAATCCCCGGAACCAACCGCTGAGCAATCCGCGGGAAGAGAGTTTGACGGCTGGGGACGATGGAATGAGGAAAATGACTCCAGATCAGCAGCTAAGAGTGAGACGCAACTATGGTGGTCTAATGAGAACATGGCTCGCAGGCTTGCAAAATACCTTCAACCACGCGGCAAGCAAAGCATCCAGGTTGAAAAATCGGCTTCGTCAGTTTCGAAGGAAGGTAAACAGGCACAGTCGTCTGGTGTGCGCAATATCCTGGGCAAGATCACCAGTACATTTCCCGAGCCCTTGGTGAGTGGCAATACGCCGATGGCTTCATCTTCCACGCAGGGAAACCCTGATGTTACTTTGACTGTGGGCGCGGAGGAGGTTACATTTCGAAAAGAAAATGATTTTGGGCTTTGGGAGAGTATGACCGGCTGGGGCATAGTTGCAAGAGTAAGACTCGGACAAAGATGACGGGTTTGATTAGAAAGATGGACGTTATAGCTTACGGTATTTCCGGCCGACGACTATTTAGTTGAGAGATATCAGCTATCTGGGCATTATGCCAAGCTGATTATGCCAGTCTTCGGAGTTAACAAGAAAGACTTACGCGTCTCTCGACTTGTTACAGCCTCTGAGACCGAATTTTGAGAGGATCTTGCCTATTGGCCTATACCTTGTCATCATCTTTGGGACCATCACAGCCTAAAGTAGAAAAAGCCAAGAATACAAGACCCTTTCTGCAGTCGCACGGCCACCATCAGTGGCAGGAACCATAAAAGGAAAACTGCCGTTATACTCGAGCTAATAGATCCCCCAAGACTCCATAACTGCAACCGACCGGACGTCGTCCGACACTTGTGGGTCAATCTCATGCGAGTTGCTGACAGCTTCGTAGTCAGTGGCCTACACAGCCTCCAGCGCAGATGTTGGTTTGTCTGTAGTGTCTCTAGGATCAGCAGCGGAGATCTTATATTGTATATCTGTAAAATATGGGAAAGTAAGCTGCCAAGGAGTCGAGGATGACGTTTGCAAAGCTTATTTTCGGACTTGCAGGGGCGCTACATTTGTGCCCGCGGTAGTGTCCACCATATCATGTATCTTTTTGCCACTTTTGGCATAATAAGGGGAGTAAACAGCGGGGAAGCGTCAAGTCGAAAAGACACTTGCGCGACTGGTCGATTACACGGACGACTCTCGGTCGGATTTTACAATCAATAGGATTGTTGTTGCTGTCACTGAAATGGTTCCACACACACACAGGAATGCTTGGGATCCCTCTTGGGAGGCAGCACAAGCAAACCGGAGGCGTCCTTGTCCGTCTCATCCATCAGACAATTTGAACCAATTGCAGCATAATGGTGCGTGGCTGAGCGACGCCCGATGCTTGCGTCACCAGCAGGACCAGTCTTGGCGTTGCACCACTAGTTTCGCTATTGATGTGGAATCTCCAGCAAATTTCAAAAACGCGATAGATTTAGCAGTCCTTACTGTGCGTATTACTACCAGCCGTACGAGCCAGTTTTCTTCGAATCATGATTACGGGCTACTACTAAGAGAGGTAGACCGTGGAAGTCCAGTATTTTTCTCCCCTTTCTAGTATCCACCCTTTGTAGAATCTATTGGTAGGATTTAGTTGGGTTCTTTTCGCTTGCCAACTTTTGCGTCACCATACATGGCTGAGTGTCATGGCGGCGTTAACTCCGGCATTGTACTTACTCGTAGGAGGCTTGCCGGGCGGGCGGTGCTTGGCCCACAACTCTTGACGTTTTGGAATCGATCGAGTCGTCCGTTGCCTCCGAATTTTTCGGCATTTATGCTTATAATTCGGTAGCGAAGATGATATGGTGTGGCTAGATTTTTAATTAAAAACACGGCCGTCGCAGTCGCTTTCTTTCGTTCCAGATTTGCGTCGTCTAATTTTAACCTCGTCTCAACCAACATCATACCCCCGGATCGCCATGACGGCATACTTTACGGTGCTGTCGAGATTGCTTCTTTGCGTTTTATTATTGGCTAGCACTGTTTTTGGTAAGTTTTATCTTATTACCATGTATTACTTTGATTAAATGAATACTGACGAATATTTACAGCCCATTCATATAGACGGGAAGAGCCGAGACAAGCATTCCCAGTTCATAACGTCGCCCTCTCGCCATCACTCAGGTCAAACAATGCCCCCAGGAAACTCGAAGTCAGCTTTACGCTGGATGGCGATGCCGAGAGATTACATCTTCTCCTAGATCGAAACGAAGACATTTACTCGCAAAAAGTTACAATAAACAAGCTTGGCAAAGATGGCAACATCTACTCCGCGCAAACTATACCCGCAGGCTCCCATCTAGCTTATCACGGCACGGTTATCGTCCGCCAACAAGATCAAGAGGTACCACGCAATGTCGGCTGGGCACGCGTCGCAGTGCAATTTAGAAATGATGTGGAACTCGTCGAGGGAGCCTTCAGCATTGATGGCGTCGAGCACCATCTCCAGACTGATGCTAGCTACCGTAGATCATGGCGGGCTGGAGACCCGGAGGCGCCGGAATCAGATACCCCGTATATGCTCGTGTGGAAATATATTCAAGAGGAGGATAAAATCATGAGGCGGCAGAATTCGATGGATGGAACTTGTGGCGCACAGGATCTCGAGCCGAATCAGGCCTGGATTCCATCTGGAATCTCAAACGAGGCGACTTTGGAAGCGAGGCAAGATCGGTTCGGAACTACAGAGAGTTTGCTCAACTCTCTTGGGTCTACTGAAGGATGTCCGAATACAAGAGGAATTGCACTTGTGGGAATTGCCACAGACTGCACTTATTCGCAAGAGTTTTCATCCGACGACGATATACGGCAAAACATCGTTACGCAGATAAACTCTGCCTCGAGGGTCTACGAGCAGAGTTTCAACATTTCCCTACGAATCAGCAACATTACCATTAGTGAACCCGAGTGTCCTACTGATCCAGGCTCAACGTCAACGCCGTGGAACCGACCTTGCTCCCGCAGCGAATCCATTACAGAGCGTCTCAATGACTTTTCGCAATGGAAGGCCGGCTTTGATGATGGTACAGCGGTATGGTCGCTTCTTACCACGTGCAACACTGGCTCTACTGTCGGCATTGCCTGGATCGGGACAGTATGCAGGCCGGGCAACCTGGTTCGCGGCAACGTGCGGTCGAATCCATCCGCCAACGTAGTTGTACGCACAGAGTCGGAATGGCAAGTCATGGCTCACGAAATCGGACACAACTTTGGCGCCATCCACGACTGCACGTCATCTTGTACGGGGCAACAGTCCCTTGACTGCTGCCCCTTTAGCAGAAGTAGCTGCAATGCGAACAACGAGTTCATCATGAACCCGGCGGTAAACCGGCGCATCAGCGACTTTTCGCCCTGCTCTATTGGCCAGATTTGCTCAGCCATGGAGCGCAACGCCATTCGCACCGAGTGCCTATCTGGCAATGAGGATGTGCCTACCATTTCAGACCAGCTGTGTGGCAACGGTGTCGTTGACGAGGGAGAAGACTGTGACTGCGGCGGCGAAGAGCGCTGCGGAGATAATTCATGTTGCGACCCCAATACATGCCGCTTTACCAGCGGGTCAACGTGTGATCCGTCAACACAGCGTTGCTGCACTGATCAATGTCAGCCCGCTAGCAGCGGTCTTGTCTGCAGAGAGAGCGTGGGACTCTGCGACCCCGAAGAGATGTGTGACGGTTCTTCAGCTGATTGTCCCGCGAATGAAGAGTTAGCTGACGGCCAATCCTGCGGCGACGACGGCCAGGATCTTGCTTGTGCATCAGGACGTTGTACGTCGCGGAGCCTACAGTGCTCTAACTTGTTCACTATGGCTAATAGCACATCCAATGTCACTGCCGAGGCCTGCAACACGGATGGATGCCAGCTCAACTGCATCAACATGGAGACTAGCGACGATACCTGTCAAGCGACGGAGCAATTCTTCCTCGACGGAACGCGGTGCGGCAATTCAGGGCGTTGCTACAGCGGAAACTGCAGGTCATCCGACAATCCCAGTGACGTTCAGTCGTGGATCGATGACAATCGAACAGTGTTTATTGTCATTTGTGTCATTGGTGGTATCGCCGTCATAGCTCTTTTGATATCGCTGTGCAGCTGTCTCAAGCGCCGGTCGCGGAAGAAGAAGCAGCAGCGAGAAATGGCAAGCTGGCTGAACCAGAATCAGGAGCGAAACCAAATACAGCAGCAGCGGCAGCAGCAGCAACCTTGGAGGCAAATGCCACAGCAGAGTGGTTATGGTCAGGCACCACCAGTGTATAGGCCGCAGTCGATGCCGCAGCAGCCTCCAACGCAAAGCCCGATTGCTTCACCGCCGCCTCTTCCGACACGGCATAGCAATCTTCACCGATATGCTTGATTCGGCGTTTGGAGGGTTTACGAATTATGACGTGTATTGTTTTGGGACACGGTTATGTTTATACAGCTTACATGGAGCGGAATGCATTGTTTTGGGTGTATGTTTTGTTAGCCACACGGCTGAGTAGAGTATATATTTCAGCGAAATAGACAGCATGTAACTGGCTCTTTTTTAGCTTCGCAAGCTTCACTGATCCTTTTGTCTTGTTTCTAGTGTTTTGTTCAATTTTTTTTTTTTTTTTGGAGGATTCTTTCAATGTCAGGATACCGTCGATACTCAAGGATTCGAGGCAGCACGCGCAACATTGTACTACAAGGCTGCAAAGCATCTTTCCACCTTTGCCTGCATCTTCACTCCAAACTTAATCCCCGGCGTCCCTAGTCTAAAGGCCGCAGGGGTTCTTGCCGTAATTCGTATACCACGTTCACAGGTCACGCGATACCACCTGGGCCTATTGGGCAATTTGGCTGGGCGTCGCTTCAGCGGGGCAGTGTCAGTGGGCTGTTGGCGCCTCACTGCCGACATCCGCATTTCCGAGGGCGTAGCGGCAAGCCGCGGGGGCTGATGTTGACATGCCGGGGGTAGCTATCCTATTAGATATTGCCATGTAAGAATGTGGCATGAGACTTCAGACTCCATTTACTGCGTTTTTACAGTTTTATTGTTGATAGTTCTGTTTCTTGTTAGGCAGCGTCGGATACGTGACCGGAACGGATGCACTGCCTTCAGCAAAGGGCAAACCAACCCAAAGAGATATCAAGACGAATCAAATACCGACTTCCTTCAGTGTAGTGCTTTGATAAGGAGTACGCCAACTGCTTACCCGTTTCTCTGTGCCATTATTCAGTCACACCGTCACTCTCGTGTCAACCACCTCCGATCCCCGACACTGCCGGAAATGCGACGGTCATTCGGGCGAGAAATGTCACTCAGAAGCCCCAAAAGTCCATACCCAGAGCGGAATAGTGCGCCCATAGACGCACCAGAATCCTTCTCGAAGGGCAAAACGCCCCATAATTCAGTTGCTGCTCCGCCATGCTAGGCAAGCTCAGCTGCAGGGTTTCGGCGGGGAGACAAGGTTTGGTAGAGGGGAGTGACAGCCTCAAATTGGGCGTATAAGCACAGCCAGGGCGGATCGTAGTCGCCTCATTTTGTGAAACACGAGAGTTGAGTGCAATTAGCCTTGTTGATAGGCATCAACCGTGACGTGTATATAAGTATGTCTTGTATCTCGCTTTTGGCTCTTGGTTTACTCTTGTATGCCAACTCCCATTACAGGTGATAAGTGCCAACCACTGCTCACTTATACAAATCGTATCAAACCAACACACTCTCTTTAAGATACTACTCACTTATTACTTTTGCACACAGACACACACATTTTCCTCCTCAACAGAACCGCAACCATGGCTTACAAAATCTCCGCCCCGGATGAGTACCTCGCCATCACAGGTATGGGCATCCAAAACGTCAAAATCACAAAAGCAGCATGGGTCTGGCCTCTACAGCGCTGCACCCGTTTCAGCGTCCAACCTCAAGACTACGCCATGGACCTCCTAGCCATGACCAAGGAGAAGCTCCAATTCGCCCTCCCTGTAGTCTTCACCGTCGGTCCAGACGTCAACGCCCGCGGCGCAAACACACACTCGCCCGGGGGCGACGAAGAGGGCGACGCAGCCCGCGAAGACCGCGGAGACGCCCTCATGAAATACGCCATGCTCCTCGCTCAGAACGACAGCAGTGCCAACAATGCCGAAAAGAGCCGGCATGTGGCTAATATTGTCAAGGGGATTATTGAGGGTGAGACGCGAGTGTTGGTCTCGAGCATGACAATGGAGGAAATCTTTACCGAGCGCGAAATGTTCAAGAAGCGCATTTTCAGGAACATCCAGGGCGAGTTGAACCAGTTTGGTTTGCGTATTTGGAACTCCAACGTACGTTTTTCCTTTCAGTACTTTTACTTTATAACTTGTTATAGGTTCTGATGCTAACGTTTTCTTACAGGTCAAAGAACTCAAAGACGCACCCAACTCAGTCTACTTTGAGTCTCTTTCGCGCAAAGCCCACGAAGGCGCAACAAACCAAGCCCGCATCGACGTCGCAGAAGCGCAACTCCGCGGCAACGTCGGCGAATCGAAGCGCCGAGGCGAGCAAGAGCGCGAAATCGCCAAGATCCACGCCGAGACGGCCGTGCAAAAGACGGAGCGCGACATTGAGCGCGCCCAGGCTGAAGCACACCTCAACACGCGCCAGACAGGCCTCACCCGCGACGTGGATATTGCGAAAATCACAGCCCAGCGAGCTTTAGAATCCAAGGACGAAGACCTCAAGAAGGAAGTCCAGCTTAAACGCGCTGGCGCGGAACTGGAGAGACTCCGTGCCACGGACGTCGTCAAGGCGACTATTACCCGTGAAAGCAAGCAGCAAGCTGCCGACGCGGCTGCGTATGAAGTCGCAGCAGACGCGCGCGCACAGGCAGAGGCGAAGCAGCGCGATGCTGACGCAGGCGCGTATAGACTGCGCACTGAAGCTGAGGCGACAAACTACGCGACGCAGCAGGCTGCTGATGCGGCGATTTTCCAGAAACTCAAAGAGGCAGAGGGCGTGTCTGCCATGGCGGACGCATATGCCAAGATGGCGAGTGCGTTTGGTGGACCGGCTGGCTTGCTGCAGTACATGATGATTGAAAAGGGGACATATGTCGAGCTTGCCAAGGCGAATGCTACGGCTGTGAAGGGTCTTGAGCCCAAGATTAGCATCTGGAATACTGGTGCCAAGGGTGGTGAATCTGGACAAGGTGGAGGAGACGGCACGGAGACGTTGAGGAATTTATATCAGATGCTGCCGCCGCTTATGACGACTATTAATGAGCAGACGGGCATTACGCTGCCTGAGTGGCAGTTTGGCAAGCTGAATGCTGCGGCGCAGGCTGTTCAGCAGGATATGAAGGGCAGCGGCAAGGCTAATGGCAAATAAGTATAAGCCAATGACGCGAGGTTTGGTTATTTCTTTTGTTGGTTATCTGTATTTGTACTTTTGACTTGGCGGACTTGCTATACCCTGCAATTATATGGCTTCTCTTTTGTACTTTTCCTTTGTACTTGCTTTTTTTTTTTTTTTTCCAATGGATACATAGACTGAATAAATCAACACTGATACCATTTAACATTTTCAAACAAACAATCGTAGATAAATGGCTATTTGTTATATTCTATATTCTCACATGCTTATCCAAACTTGATACCCGAACCCGGTTTCCATACCCCCTTCTGCTGCCCTTGTCCATCCCCTTGCTGGCCCCCAGACGGGCCGCCTCCAAACTTGATATCCATCCCTGGGCTCCAGATTCCGCCCATCGGGTTTGCAGGCGGCTGCTTGGGCTGTGGCTGCTGGACGTTGTCGCCTGCTGCTGCCCATGACTGGATCGCCGCGGCCGGTGGGCTTTGGTGAGGTGCCATGCCGTCTTTTGGCATGTATTGTTGATTTTGTGAGTACAGGGACGCCGACGCACCGTGGACTGGCGTATGGTTGCGCGAGAGGTTGAGGTTAGAGAGCGGCGGCATGCTCAGTTCCCTAGAAATCATTAGCCCTTGTTTCTTCCTGTGCAGATGAAATAGCACTTACTCTTCCAATGCTCTTGCCTCCATGCGTCTCTGTGATACCCATGCTTTTGCAACATCTCTGAATCCCTGACCAACAATTTTGTTCAGGTCATTGTAGAATTTTCGACCCACGTCCAGGTTGTTGAGAATCTCCTTGTACTTGTAATAAGCACCTTCAAGTCGCTGCAGCGCTTGTTCTCGTTCCCGGTGCCCGCGGTCGTTTAGTGACCGCTTCTGCGACTCAAACTCGCGATTCAGCCTCTCCAACTGCGACATGAGCTGATCCTGGTCATCTGCCTCCTTTTGCAGTGCCTCGACCTCTGGTTCGTATAGCTTATCCAGCCGCTTGTCGAAAAAGTCTTCAAAATGCGCCGGCACCAGCGTCGTAGCTGGATACGTCCTCTCCAGTCGCGCTGCTTCTTTCAGGATATCCGGTTTGATGTCGTCTCGCCGGGCACTTTCGCGAAGGCTCTCTACTTTTCTTCTCCGTCGGCTGTCCAGGCGCTGGACGTCATTGTAACCACTGCGCAGTTTGCTCACTGACGTTTTCAGCTCCTCACGGACATCTACGTGTCCGCTCGAGGGCACGTAATCCATCAGCCCGCGGTCTGGGCCGGATAGTATCCGCAACAGATTTTCGTTTGCGGCAAACTTTTCGCGTACTACGCCGTCGCTGCTCAAGCTGCTCTCAAAATAGCTCTCAATCTCCCCTATATGCTGCCAGAGCTTAGCGCCCTGTTGCTCGGTCTGGCCGTCTGGACGCGTCCATCGCTCTGTACCATACTTCATCCGAAGTTGTTGGTCTTCGTCAAGCTCGGCAGCCAGGGCCGTTTTCCCTTCTCCAAACACCGCCATGTCTGCTGATCGGAGCTTGTCAATATCGGCAAAGCTCTTGTGAATCCTGTTTAGGCCATCTGCTTGTCTAATCTCCTCGGCATGCTGCATGAGGCTCGGTGGCAGCCCGAGTGGCTTTTCCAGTGCCTGCAGAGAACCCGGGAGCCCAAGCGAAGCGAGTATGGAATGGACCTTTTCCGTCATATTTTCCAGCTCTTGAATAATATTCTGGTTCACCATCCGGTCTCGTCGCTCTTCGTAAATCGAAATGGCCACATGGACCGAGAAGGGCACCAGTCTGGAGAACAGCGCTGGACCAAACTCGGCCCGCTCACCGAAGAATTCGTACGGGTCCGATACTTGCTTTGGCGTTCGTGCGACTGCCATGTTGGCGCGTTCGAGTACCTTGAGTTCGGATTTTGGCGGCACGACGTCTGGCTTGGTTAGTAGCTGAAACACAATGCGACGGAGTGTGCTTGAACGTGGACAAGCAGTATTATAGTAGAGAGAGAGGAAGTCTGGAAACCACTTACGTAGAAAGATGACATCGTTGTCCTTTTCTGCCCGCTTCAAATCCTCTTCCACCTTTTTTTTCAACGCATTTAAATCCTCAACTACGACTTTGCTGAGATAGTTGCCTTTAGTCTCCTTGATGCCTTCGTTGACGCACATGACTGCATCTTTCAGCCTCGCTACTTCCTCGCCGTACTTTCTCCTCTCCAGGCAATCACAAGCAGCGCGATATTGTGCCGCTGCTGCAAAGTGGTGATGTTTGGCTGTCATGTGGTGTATCCAAGCACTGCTAATTGCCTCGCTCTTCATGGCCGCTTCGCCTGCCAGGTTGTAAAGGTCCGAGACTCGCGCAGCCAGCTTGGCAATGGAAGCGTCTTTGTAGCCATCCATGACCGCCTTTTGCCAGAAACACTCTTGGCTTTGCGCAAGGAGTAGCTGAGTTAGTGACTCCAGCGTGTGCTCATCCATGTCCTCTGGAGGGTCGGACATTCGAAGCTCTGGTAGTACGGCAGTCTGCATGTGTGACAGCACACCGGCCGCTTGAGAAAAGTAGTTTGCCGCAGTCTTGAGTCCGTCTGTGTTGCTTCGAGAAGTGTTTATGGCTAGTTGTGAATACAGCGCTGCCAGGTTGAAAAGGATATTCATGAGCTCGTATTTCAGGTTGTTTCTAACCATTGGTCGGTCGGCATTGTATCCAAGCGCAGGATACCAGGTAAATTCGGCGCCAATCTATAATCGAGTGGTCAGTGAAATCCGTTCCTCGGTATTAGTGCTCTGTTTCTTCCGCGCAAAGCAAGGCGTAGCACTCACATCAATCGGAAACTTGCCGCCGATCCAAACCAGCTGCGCAGCGTAGGCTTGAAGCTTCCTGACGCCACTGGCATGCGGCTCGCGTACATTGACAGCCTCTCTGCGCAGGACGTCTATAGCGTCGAGATCGTTTCGAAACATGTCGGGATGCTGGTCGTATTTCGAGTTGATGTACTGCCGAATAGTCGCCGCCAGCGAAAGCTGGGTTGACCGGCGAAACGGCAGCGACAGAATGTTACTCGTCCTGAAGAGAAGGTTTGAAAAGTCAGTTGTATGCTCGGAAAGTGTAAGCTTGTTCTAGGGAACTGGTACTTACTTTGAGTCCATTTTTAGAGGACGCGCGGAGCTGCGCAGACGAGCAGAGGGTTTGTTCGATGGTGATGTTGATGGCGCGTTTGGCCTTGGAAGCTGTCTCAACAACGCCAATGACGTTGGCGGGGCAGAGTAGCTGTGGCGGTGGTGGGGCAGCCCAAACATGTGAGACGGCTGCCAAATCAGGTCCTCCCAAGGCAGAGTCGGCCAATTGGATGTGAGTAAAAGACAAGCATAAAATACTACTAGGTAATGTATTAGAGAATCGCAAAGTATATTCTATTTGCTTCTGAAACGCCTTTCGCCCATATCTTCAAGTCGCTAAAGATTACTCGTACATGCATGGAACCAAAATGAACAGACAAAAGACAATGAGAGAAAAGATATATGCGGCCACCTTCCTTCCCAGATACATTCCAAGAGATGTAAATGCAACGGCGCCATACTGCAACACATCAGTTGAGTCTCTGCAGAGATAAAAATGTAGCTTCGTACAATGAATCACCCCTTCAGCTCGGTATCCAAACCAACTCAATAACGCCATCAATGTTGCTCATTCTCATCCCGTCTGGGCCTCTCCAGCGCTCATCATTTTGCTTTCGAATGTACGTCTGTATCACTGACCCATCGGCTGCCACTACCGCTTCTTGGAGGTCCCAGGCAATTTTGCGGCCAGTCTGAAGTAATGATGGCCGTTGAGGGCCAAACTTAAAGTCAAGGTTCCAGCCCTTGTCCATCGGCGCCGCGTGTTGCGTAGCCTCCATCTGGTTCGTGTCAAAAGTGACGCCTCTGGGGTAGTGAGCGATTGAGTAGCCGGAAATGATGAAGTCGTCCAAAGTTTGGAAGCGCATCATGGTGCAGTCTTCTCCGCAGGTGTATGCTACTTTGGCCATTTCTGCCGGGTATGCCTTGTGCCAGCCTCCGCCGCGGTAGTGATGTAGGGAAAAGGGCTTGATTCCAGACTCGTAAAAGCCGCTGGGGTGGCCTTGAATGTCTAGCTGCCAAAGTTCCCACATTGTCGTTAAGCGTGTTTCGGTGTTTTCGTAGATGCACTTCCGCAGCAAGATGTCGCCCTGGGGCCCCCAGCCAGAATTGGACTCTTGGATCTTGTCTTGAGAGGTGCAGCTGCTATACAAGTCTGTAATCTTCTTTGCCATTGGCCGCGAGAGAAATACACCTGCACCGCCAAAGGCCTGAGATCCGTGTCGCTCGATTGCGCCAGTGTCTTCTGACAGGGTGCCGATGTACATTTCGCGGCTGTGGTTGAATTCATTCATCCTTTCGAGAAGACCATGCATGCTCGGGAAGAATGTGTCGTCGTCACAAGTCACGAGCCATTTCCTCGACTTTGCCTCTGGATGCGTGTACAGGGTCGGGACAAGGTTCAAATAGCGGACAGCCATCTCGGCAGACTCGTCCGAGTGGTAAACGTCGACATCTATGCCCACGTCTCCAAGCAGATTTGCAGTTTCTTGCAGCTGCTGGTCGGTAGCTTCGAGAAGCATGAGCAACAGCTTACCTCCGTTGGAATTGCCATTTCCATCCGTCAGCCAAAATATCCATTCATTAATTGGCGTAGTAGACGGCTCGTTGAAACGTTTATAGGTGGTGGATACTCCAAATATGTAGTCTGAGGCGTTTACCGTTTGTGCGCGACCAGATTTGGGGACAGGCACATCGATAGGGTCAAAGCAGATGCCGTTGGGGATGACGCCCTTTTGCATGTCGACGGTGCCGAAGCTAGCAGCTTTGGGTAGTAGACTCTGAGAGAGCTTCGTCATGCTCTGGCGCTGCAGTCCGTCGGTTCGGTTAAAGCGCACGTAGCGCTTCATGTACTGGAAGCGGTTTCCGAGTTCGTAGCGAGACTGCAAGTTGGACAGGTGGTTGACGTCTGCGCTGCAGTCCATGTCAATGCGACCGTTGTCGTCGCTGTCTGAATCATTAAGAGTCACACCAGATCCGGGATGCTCTCCTAGCGGATATTGGTCGTGAACGGCAGACGGTGGTCTAAAGTTTGACGTTTGCACCAGGTTTGGTACTGTGACGGAGCCATGGCGGACAAGCGTCGCAAGTACCAGGATCAAGCAGAGGGCGAGTAATAATGACTTGGTCATGGGAGACCGCATATTGAATGATGGCTTGGAGCCTGGTAGTTTGATGCCCATGATGGTAGTTGGCTGAAGCAAGAAGCGTGGGAAAAGCGATCCAGACTACTCGTCCGTCGCCGTAGGTGAGGGTTCTGAGTCTGGTTGTTTGCCTTGTCGTGATGGCCGAATCAATTTGTTGGACAGCAAAATGAGTGAAATGTGAGAAATAAAGGAGTGTCGAGAGGCAGATCTCTAGGAGACTGGGCTGTACCAAGAATAATGTTTTCAAGAGAATGGGAAGGAGAAGGAGAGTCGGAGAAGCAGTCGATGAAAGATAAGGGAGAGTGACACGACCAGACCAGCAAGCCTCGAGTGCAAACGAAGTTGGAGTAGAACAAGAAACGGAACAAAGAGAAAATGAGGGGAAAACAGGACACAAAACTAAGGGGAAAAAAGAAGAGAATTAAGAACAAGATAGAAAAAGGGGAGGGAGAATGCAGGTTGCGTAATGCTCTTTTTGGGAAGCGACTGACCAGGCATGTCGCCGTCTATTAGTCGCAGCGGCCGCAACGGCTGGATCGCAGTAGGATGATGTGCAAGCCGCTAGTCGGCAGGTGAGTGGTTTTGACGAGTGAAGGAGTGGAGGATACTTGTGTGGAACCTCCCAGAGCAGCGATACATTTGATAAATCTCTTTGGGCTCCAAATGAAGAGAAAATCGGCAACCTTTTGTTGCGTTTGGTGGTGGATTATCGTGTGGTGGAGAAGGATGGGCTCGGCTTGCGCGTCGCTGGTGTGGGAGGGATAGAGAAAGGGTAATACCTACTACGTCTTGACAATTTTTTCACTATTTACTTTTCACATTGGTATACAATAAATATTTGAAACACTTACCTATGAACCAAAAATTGTGCATATTTTTAGCAAATCTATTCTGCCGCCAATAATGCACATGGGATGGGAGACGATGACGCAGCTCTACTCCGTACTCCATGCCATATGCGACCTGGGGCCCTTCCGAAACGCAAATTCACATCTTTTCAAAAGGGGGCACGTTGGCTGTTTTTTTCTTCTCTAGTGATTGTGAATCTCCTGCCCAACGCAGCGCAGCGTCAATAAGGATCAGCAACACCAACCAGGGACATCGCTGAGCCTCTCCAAGCCTCTGAAACCAATGGGTGGAGTTGACCCAGTGACGATCGCTCAACCAGTGCGATAGGCCATGGGCCCCTGATTGAAGAGGCTCCGCAACACTGGTATTTGACAGTTATGTTTGCGAGGATACGGTGTAGTTGTCGCAAATTGGACAGCTTTGAGACACCAGAAGCGCTGGAACCCTGGCTTGTAACAACGGACGATCAATGTACTTCTCACTTCTTGCACGTGTGTTGCCAATTACGGTATGCCGTCTTTCCGAGGCTGAACAGCAGTGGTGAGATTCACGTGCATTTCGTAGCTTAATAATTTTAGAATTCTTATCACGGCCATGTTGTTAAGCAGCAGTTGAAGTGAACAGGATGTCAAGATACTCGCAAGACAAGAGTACTCAATTAAAGTTGGCTGCTAATTAGCACCGTCCCAGGTCAGGTCTAGCGGCGCCGGCAGCCTCGGGTGGGGGGTTTGCCAAGAGAGCCAAGCTTTCTTTAGCCTCTGCCTCGTTTAGCAATTTTTCCAAAAGGAGAAAATGTCATTTGCACCATGGAACATTTATAAACAGGACGAATAAGAGGGCTTCTTTGAAAGACACATTTTTTTGTCGGTTTAAAAAAAAAAAAATGGCATGTTAGATGCAAGATTATGCATGGAACATCATAGTGAGTGAAACACTTTTGCTCGATGATGTTGCCGTTCAGCAAAAGTATTCGACAAACCGAATTATCCGTCCGACGTTGTTGGTGATGGGGACACGCAGCCGCACTCTACGCATATAAGAGTAGCCGCTTTAATTTATATCGTAATAATCAAGTGTTAGAGTGACGTCTATTTAACTTGTAATCTTCTGACTGTTCCTTGCGAGCCAACTTCATGTCCCGCTTGTCCTGTAGGGTAGGCCGCTGACTAAGGCCAGCCTTGCACTGTATTTACGATATTGAATACGATATTGTCTTACATTCGGCTGCAGTATTTTACAAACCTGCATAGGCCTCTGAATTAAACACAAGTCTAATTCTTCAGAGACTTCTTTCAGAGGGTTGACTCTGCATGGCACTTTGCTTCTTCATATAAAGGCCACGAACAGTCCATTGCACAACATGCCAGCAGAATTTTCTAATCTGAAGGAAGAAGTGGCTCGTTTGAAGAGAGGGAAGAGAAGATGGGTTATTTCTAATGGAACCGAAATAGCTCCCACATATGGTCGGGGTCGTCTCTATCTTTGGGAAATTCGCCATCTCTCGGCAACGTCTGAACGCCTTTGTCCTGATCACACAACCATTTAAAGATATCTAGCAGTTCATAGGCGGTAGTCAGGACGCCCTAGTGACTGTCTTTCCGCCACTGCCATCGATGAGGAACATGTTGACCAAGTCTAGGCTGTGCGTATGGTTTATTGGCAAGTATTGAATTTCTGACGCGTATATCGCAACTAGAAGAAACAGTGATGTAAACGAAAGAATGTACATGTGTACCTTGACTGCAGCCGTTCTTATTCGCTTTTAAAGGTCAAGGCTAGGTAGTGTGGAGCGGAGGGTGAGTGATTAGGTAGTACTAAGGCTCCAATTGAGTCTCCTCCCCACATCTTTTGTGAAAATAAAAACACCCACTTCAAGAAAAAATAAAGCCGTTTGCTCTCTTCCTTTTGTTTCTCCTCCGCGTGCTTTCGCGTACGAGTAGCGGAGAGCAGACTCAAGACTACCTACCCTCTCCAAGAGTCTGCCTCCAAAGCTCAAACCGCATTCACTACATCACTATTTTCCCCATCACTCTCCAAAATTCCCTTTACCCCCCCCGAAGGCCTTCTCCTCTTCCTGTCCGTCCCCAACCCTCACCATGCGTCTCCTCCTCATCCGCCACGGCGAAACAGTCGACAATGTCGCAGGCAACTACGCCGGCATTACCGACTCTGCCCTCACAGCCCACGGCGCAATCCAAGCATCCCATCTCGCAGCCCACCTCGCTTCCCGCTTCGACAACATCCGCGTCCTCTTCACCTCGGACCTGCAGCGCGCAGCTCGCACCGCCGCCGCAATCCGTGAAGAGCAGCACCGCGTCCACTCCATCGACGTGCCGCTTCTGCCCACCCCTCTTCTCCGCGAGCGCGACTTTGGGATCCTCGAGGGCCTCAATATTCGTACTGCGGACCCGACGATTCGCGCCGATGACGTCGCCGAGTCGCATGCTGACATGAGGCTGCGCGCTGAGACGTTTCTCGACGAGTGCTTTGTGCCCGAGTGGGCGAGCTGGGGCTACGAGGCGCAGATGGATCCAGGCGAGCCGGTTGTCTGCGTCGTTGCGCACGGGTTGTTTCTAAATGTCCTGTTTACGGCCATTTGCGCTCGCGTGCAGCCTGGTGCTACGACGTATGCTGCCGACGTCCCTGGCGCCAGGGGCTCGATGACGCCTGTGCTGCCGTGGTGGAGCAATACGGCGTATTTGGACTGTATTGTTACCGGTAGGGCGGCCGGGGCAGGGAGTGAGGATGAGACGATGCTGGGGCATTTTCCGCCGCTGCGTATGCATATTGAGCGTGTGAATTATAATGAGCATTTGAGAGGGGTTAAGAGGACGGGTGGTGGGATTGGAAGTGCCGTGTTTGATGAGAAGCAGAAGAAGATTGAGCAGTTTCTTGGTGGGCGGAAGCTGTGAGTGGCTTTGATGATGTGATCATCTTGATGATGTGATGATTATGAATGTATGAGCCAGTGTCTCGACAACGTGGCTGTTGTTTTTTAAAGGTATGTGTTATTTTTTTCTTCTTATCTTGCCGGTTTCTTTCTGCGCCACGGCTTCCCCAATGTATCGAGCTTTGTGATGAAGCAACAAATACACAGACCTGTACCGAATACACAATGTGGAAACCATTTTGTCCAACTGCTGTCTGAGAGCTCGATTACATTTCATTTTTTTCCCCCTTGTCTGGGAATTTTTGTCATTTATTTTATTTATACGTTCCTCATTCAAGTTCATCGAGCTGACTCGAGTTTCTATAATCTAGGTTCTAACCAGTATATAATAACACCCCATCATCCCTCCCCCCCGACACAACACCAGATATAACTGTAAAAGTCGCCAGATAGTAAAATGATGGGGACGCCAGCACCACTATACATCTGTGCTCGTCTCATCTCGCCCTGTAAATACTTTGTACAGCCGCCTGCTCACTGCCTGCCCAATCGTACGATCCGACGAAGCCCCGTCACGATTTGCGCTCTTGTGCACCCCGGTAAGCGTATTCGGCCCGCCCTTTTCTAGACCTTCGATGAGCTTCGTCACGCTGTTGTACTCGGCTGCCACGCCGTACGCAATCGGCGCCGTGATGCGGAAAATCTCCTGCAGCATTCGTACATAGGTGTCTTGGGTGTCGTCGCCCGTCTTGACTTGTCCGCTTTCCATGCAAAAGCGAGCCGTAGACGTCGCCTCCTCTCTTTGCCTTTTATATGGTATGGTGGATATGTGCTGCGTAAACGTTGTGATCCATTGGGCCGTCTCCAGCGGAACAGCTGTGTGATGAATCAATGTCTCGTGCGTAATCTGGAGTCGCAGCAGCGCGTCTTCTACGACGTCCTCTGATATGTACTCTTGCTGCGGATCGTCGTTGCGGCGGCGGGCTGTTGTCGAAGCGGAATCTGCTTGGGACCGTACGCCGGATGCAAATTGCCGGTTGCGGATGTTGCGGTTCTTCCGTGTCCAGGCCGTTATGCCCTGCAGTAGTAGGATAATCTGCTCAGATGGGTAGTGTCGCTTGATGGCTTGTATGTGTTGATCAAGTTTCTCGCTCGTGGCCAGCTCAACCAATTCTTCGGCCGTCATGACCTTGAGGACATGCTTTTCGGGCTCAATCCTCTGTGGCATTGGGACCCATTGGCCGGCGTCGTCGTCGAAGCGGCTGTTTATCTTTCTGTTCCAGGTAATCAAATTGTTCAACTCGCTTTGCTGAGTACTGTGCTGAACATCAAGCCCGTCAAGAAGAGTTTGCAGCTGCACCATAAGTGAAGGGTCGAGCGTAGTGGGCAGCAGGACAATCATTTCTCGCGTAGACACTTTTTTGTCTGCACGAGCCTTGTTCACTTCCGCAATAGCCGCAGCAATGTCGCGTTGTTTCTGGCGCTCTTGCTTTTCCAGCTCCTTTTCCCGTCGCCTTCTGGCCTTTTCAGCTTCCTTGGCTGCCGTTTTTTCTACACGCTGGCGGGACCGCTCTTCCTGTGTGTGTTTTGAGGTTGGGTTTCTCGACTTGCTTTTTGCCTTTTGTTTTGAACTTGTGCCATTCGCGTAAGGTATTGAATATTTTGTTGGCTGAGAAAGGTCAAAGTCTTCTATAGCGGGCAAATCGTCGTCCTCGGAGCTCGACTCTGAGGACTCGTCAATGGTAATGACGGCAGCACAGGATGCACTTCTTTGTAGTATTTCCGTCCTTGGCACAGTTGGAGAAAACGGTGCTGAGCTAGGAATAGGATCCCACGCAGCAACAGGATTCCGGCTTTGCTGCCTGCCTTGTCCTGCTTTTTGACTTGGAGTGCATGGTTTCGTGACTCTCGTCTTGACGGGCGACGAGCTGGCGAATGGATCGGATGACAGGTCGTGGTGGTTATTTACTACTGCCGATGGCTTTGGCTTGGTCGTTGCAGCGGAGGGTGAGCTAGCAAACGGATCCGTGACGCTAGATGCCCTATTCGGAGCGGCAGGACGAGAATTCGACGCAGCAGTAGAAGCTTTCTGGGAGCCTATTTGATTTGCTTCAATGGAGCTTGTAAACTCGATAGGGTCGTCTATTACACTGAAGCCTGCTTGCGCGGCCGTGGCCCTTTTCAACGGTGGCAAGGTGCTGATATCTTGGGTCTCACGGCTGACTTGACTGGGCCGCGAATGCTGGCGTGATTCCACGGACAATCTCCGCTGCCGTTTTGTTCCCTGAGTTTGGTTTTCCCTTCCATTATTACTAGTAAGAATTTCGTCAAAGTCGTCGGAGCGGGCAAAGTCATCGGATAGAACCTCGATATTCACAGCTTTCGATACCAGTGTGGAGGCGGTCCGCTTCGCCGGCACGCTGGCAGACGGTGCAGGCGGAGGGGGAGCATCAACGCCGCTTCTTGGAGGGCTTGACGACACGAGGTCGATTACGTCTGGTGCCATTGCCCGAGTCCGGCTCGCAGCTGGCCATGGCGGGAGCGGATGGGAAAATCCTCAGAACGTTTTGGACGGCTGAACTCAAAAGTGAGACGCGTTTTCGGCAAGGACGCGCTAAGACAGGTTGTCACGTGTAGGGGAGGCTCTGAACCAGTCTTATATTTAGTGACGATCGGATTCAGAGACAGACGCATGGGCTGCTTGCATGATGAAACTGCTTGCAAATGGCTATTTGCGAGAGGGGTATGCTTTTTGACTACTTTTTTTTTTTTTTTTTTTTTTTTTCTTTTTCTT
>NIWZ02000121.1:0-52564 GCA_002242745.2 Lecanicillium sp. LEC01 | reverse complement strand
CTTTTCTAAGTAATATAAAGGAATAGCTTAGGGCTAAATCTTTCTTATTAGTAACTACGCCTAAATTTAACTAGTATACCTATTATATACCCTTTATAATTAAAGGTAGTAGACTATAAGTTTCTTTATTACTACTTTTAGTATTTATTTACTAATTATCTATTAGCACTTTTTAAGGAGTTAAAAATATAGTAAAGGTTCTTAGGGAGGTGGTAAAGGAGGATAATAATCTCCGTGAGATTTTTTATAGCGGCTATTACGCTATAAGATAGACTTCGAGTTTATTACTAATAATAAAAAAGAATATAAAAAAGAAGAAGAAGAAGAAGGCTATAAAAGTAAGGGAATAGAGATTAATTTATCTAAATTTAAATTAGTAGATAAGAGAGAGGAAGAGGATATGCTAATAAAGGAGGATTTAGTGTTTATTATAGCTAATAATAGTAAGTAATTTAGGTAATTTAGTTTAAAGCTTTAATTTACTTTTATATTATCCCTATTTATTTTAATATTCTTATACTTATATATTTATAAGTTCCTACTATATATATTAAGTTCTATAATATCTTATACTATATCCTTCTCTTTTATAGTGCGTTTATTCTCTTATATTTACTTTATTATCTTCTTATTACGAACGCTGCAGGCTGACACGGGTCGGGCCAAGCGCCAAGTGGGGCTATGCCACCACTTACGAGGAAGGGCAATATAGGGTAATATAAGGTCACATAATTAGAAGGTAATCGAGATATTCGGCTCTTAATTACTTAGATTACTTAGAAGATCGAATAGCTTAATATTTAATTAGATAAATTAATAGAGAGATAGAAAGTATATTAAAAATACTTATTACCTAGACTAGGTAGATAGCTTCTAGATCTCTAGTAATTAATTTAAGTAATAGTTTTATTATTAGAGTCTTTATACTCTAATAGGACTTTACCTATAACTTATTATACTATATATTACTTAAGTACTAGCCTAGCTTTTTTACCCTAAGTAATAGAAACCCTATAGTACTTTAGGATCTAAGCTACTATTATATTTTAATTACTCCTATTTAATAAGTTACCCTATTACTTAAGTAGCTAACTATTATACTATCTAATAGTAATGCTTTTAGACCTTTTATTAGTAAGGAGGACCTTATTAAGGAAGTTCTTAAACTCTATAATTATATAAGATACCTTAAGGCTAAGTCTAGAAGAAAGGCTAGAAAGGTACTATACTCTTAAAGCTATAATAGCGAGGGGAGTATATAATCTTTCTTTACCTAGTCTAAGGCTTATCTCTAATATAACCGCGGGTTTATTAGTAGTAATAGTACTAAGGTTAAATATATTAGAGGACTCTTTATTAGTAAAATAGCTAAGTAATAGGAGCTAACCCTCTAAGACTACCTTAATAATAAAGTATTAGGCTATAAACCTAATACTATCTAGCTATTTAATAACTATAAAGCTTTTAAGTAGCTCCTCGAAAATACCTTTAGAAATTTAGATAAAAAATAAACCACTATAAGATAGCTTAGTAACTTAAAATAAACTAAGTCTACCTCTTACTATTATTATAAGTTTAATAATATTATTATAAAACTTAATTAGGCTAACCTACCTCTTATTAAATCCTTTTATAAAGGATTATATAAAGAAGTTAAAGACGAATTTAGTAAAAATAATTAAACTAAGAGCCTCTTAGAATTTATCGCCTAGGTAATTAAAATTAATAATTAACTTTATAAAAAATATATAAAAAAGAAAAAGTATAGTAAATATATACTATTTAGTAAATAAGCTAATATATTATATATATAATATACTTCTACTTCCTATAGGACCTACCTTAGAAGAATAGAATTAGATATAACTTATAATAAGCTAAAAAAGAAGGGTTCTAAAGTCTACTATAACTATAGTAAGAAAAGATATTTTATAAATAAATATTAATAAAAGAAATCTTAGAAGCTAGTATTAAAGCGAAATACTAGTATAGCTTAAAAGGATAAAATCTTATATACTAGCCTCTACTTCTCCGCGTACTACTAGGATAATTATCTTATCTATAAACCCGCTAAAGATAAGGCCAGATAGTACCTATAGGAATAATAAGTCTATATAATAATTAGTAAAGATTAGGATTTTAGAATTTAACCTTTACCTAACTACTATAAATTATTTCTAGACCCTAACCTATAGGAAACCGTCAAGGAAACTAGCGAGGAAGAAAGCTATAAAGAGGAGGAAAAAAATAAGAATCACATCTATAAATTAGGAATTAATATTACTAACCCGGATATTTTAGACGAAGTACTAACTATTAGAGTTATATAAAGCCTAAACCCCTTTATATACCTAGGCAATGCGTAAGGAGTATATCTAAAAAGTAAGGAATATAACTTACTCTTATAGTTCTCTTATATATATTACTACTATAAATTATATATATAGGAAAAACTCGATAATTAATAGTTCCCTATATAGGATAATAATACTAATCTAGTTAAAGTAGTATTCTACTAGGATAAGCTATATAGATAGATAATTATAAATAAGTACCTAAATAAATAGGCCCTACTTATTAGACTAGGATATATATATAATCTACTAACTATTACACTAACCTTAGTATAACTATAGTTAGCTATATCTTCGTTAAGCTAAGAACTAAGGATAACTAATAGAGGAGATCGACTAAAAGGTCACTCTAAACGCTTTAAAAAAACCGAAGATTACTATAAATAACTCCGTAAAGCCATATAATAATATAAAAAGGTAACTCCCGACTACCTTACTAGGCTAAAATAAGTAAAGGAAAAAATAGAGAAAGGGAAATCGTTAAAAAATAGACGCCGCTAGTAGTAAATAAGGGAAACTCCTAGCTTTAAGAGAAGACCCTCGCGTCTACCTATAATAGGAGATACTTAGTTCTAGATATTACTATATTAGGATATAAGGCTAAGGTAATAATTAATAGCGGAGTATAATTAAATTTTATTTTACTAAATCTTATTAATAAATTAGAATTACCTTAGGTAAAAAAAAAGAAGCCTTACTAACTCTAAACTATAGAAGGCGAACTTATCGCCTATAATTAAGGAATTATAAAAAGAGAGATTATACCCCTCTTAATTTATATAGAAGGAAAGGAATACCTTTTTAGACTTAATATTAAAAAGATCTTATAATATAAAATAATATTAGGGATACCCTAGTTATAAGTAAGTAATCCCTAAGTTAATAAGAAAATAGGCTAACTTTAGTAGGATATATTAGGAAGTATATTAGTTACTAAGAAGTAATTATAAAAGGATCCCTTATATAATAGTAGAAAAGAGGTACTTAGGATATATATAATTACTAAGGAGCCTATACTAATATTAAAGGAGATTCCTAAGGAATACTTAAAGTATAGTAAACTATTTAGCGATAAGCTTAAAATAGGATTACTAGAATATAGCTATTAGGATTATAAAATTAATCTCTAACCTAGTATAGAACCTAGATTTTCTAAGATCTACCCCTAGAATTTAGCCTAAGAAATTACGCTAAAAGAATACCTTAGGATATATTTAACTATTAATATTACTAGCCGGATACCTATTACTTTAGGTACCTAAGAAAAATAGGAAACTAAAACTATATATTAACTATTATAAACTTAATAATATTATAATTAAAAATCGCTACCTATTACCACTTATTATAAAACTTAAGGATAAGCTCCACAATAGCTTAATATTAAGTAATTACTATTATCCGCCCGCGCTTACCCCTAAAATACAAATTAGTATTAAATCCTACTTAATTACCCTCCTCTAATACTAGAAATACTATCTAGTAGTCGCTATAACCCTAGGGTGGGTTTACCTATAGTAGTTAATAGTAGAAAGGGGGGAATTAAGTAAAGTATCTAGTATCTTTACTATAGCCTCTTAGCTAGTAACCTAACGCCCCTAAATAATAATAAGCCGGCCCTAGTATAATCCCTCTCTAATATCTCTAAAAACCTCGAATCTTAAATCCTTAGCCTAGTCCTTTAGGGGGAGGTTAACTAGGTATAATTACTACTTACGTAGTATTAGGTGTTACTCTATTAGCTAATAAGTAGCCCCCCTACTTCACCTACCTCTTACCTTAACCTTAACTTAGCTAACCTCTAGGCTATTATTACTAAAACTATTAAAAATACTATTAAAGACTCCCTTAATACCCTCTAAATAGAATTACCTAAGATAGGCCCCTCCTAGGCTAATATTATTTACTCCCCTAGCCTTACCCTAGCTAAAAATAGCCTAGGCGCTCTCCTAGTCCTATAATATAATAAACGCGAAATACTTATTAACTCTCGCCTTTTTTTAGTAGTACTCTAAAACCACTCTCCTATAGATATTATTTAAGTAATTAATACTATACTCTACTTTAAAATTATAATAGCTATACGCCGCCTCCTTAGTAATAATATAGTCCTAACCCTTAATATAGCCGCTAATACCCTTCCTAATAACTCGGCCTAGGTCTAAGATATATTTAGTCCTAATACTATTATTTAATACTATTATTTAACCCTTATTACCTATAGTATCCCTCTTAGCTATATCTTAAATAACCGTACCTACTTACTTACTAATCTTTAAGCCTATAATAAGGTATTTATTTTATATATATATACCCTCTAGCTATAGGCTAGTACTACTATAAAAGCCGCCCTCCTCCTCTTTATTAAATCCACCTAGGAAGCTAATTCCCTTTATAACTTTAGCCTCCTTTCAAATACTAAGGTCTACTAGTATAAACTATTCTTAGACTTAGCTTAGGTAATCTAGTGCTTTTAGTACTAGAAGTTTAAATATATTAGTAAATATTACCTAAATAAAACCTAATATAGCTATTATAATAGCACCCCCTATAATAGTAGTATATACTTAGTAGTGAATTATCCCTAGAAGACTTATTACCCTAACTATATTAGCTAGCACCCTACCTAGGTTTAAGACTACCTAGTCTATTAAGCCGCCTACTAAAAAGCCTAACTTTACCTCGTAGAATAACCTCTACGCTTTTAAGATTACTCCTTACCCCTTATATACCCACCCTAATTTTAACCTAGGACTAGCTAGAGCCCTCTATATAAAAAATAATATAACTAACTAGTTAGTTTTATAAACCGCCCCCCTAGCACTTCTAGCGTAGTTTAATACCCTTTACTATTACCTCTCTTAAAGTAACTAGTCTTAGGCTATACCTAGTCTAACCCTAGACTAATATTAGTTAATATATATAAATTCTTAGCTAAAATACTTATAAAATCGCCGCTTATACCTACCTAGCCCTAACTACTTATAAAAACCCTAATATTATCTTCCTTTAAAAGCCTTATATTAGTAGTTTTACTAATATACCCGCTTACCTTAGCCTAGGCCTATACTAGCTCCTATATAGCGGCGGCTAGCTTACTACTTATATCCTTAAGACTATTAATACCACTTAATAGTCTTTTAACTTATTAGATAACGCCTACCTAATTATAGCCCCTAATATATATCTTAAGATCTACGCCTTTTATATCCCCCCCTAGGCTAACCTTAAGGCGGCCCCTTATTAGCTCCTTTATAAGACCCTAGAGGACTTTTAATTTTAGTATATCCTCTTAGGTAACTTTAATATATACTACCCTCTCTAGGACTATTATTTTTACTCCTCCCCTATTTTTAATAAACTTATCTAAACTATAGGCTAGCTTTATATTATACTTCTTATACTATAGGGCCTTTATACCTAAGCCTCCCTAGGTATATATAATAGTACTATTAACCTAATCTAGGCTAATCCTACTTTATTAATAATACTCCTCCTATTAATCCCTTTACTAATTAGGTTAAACTATTTCCCCTAACTCCTTTAGGTTAAGGCTAACCCTAACCTAGCCCTATAACTATTAAACTACTCTTAGTACTAATTAAACCTAGACTTAATAGTAGCTATAGCCCTAAGCTATTTTAGTACCCTCCTAATTCTAACCCTTACTAATATATAATAAATTAAGTAATATACTAACTAAATATATAGTATTATTATAAATATTTAGTATACTATAGCCCTAGTAAGCGGACGCCCCTATACCGCCTATTACTAACCTCTATAGTAAAACCCTATAATTATTTAAGTATCTTAAGTAGTAAAATAAGCCTTTTAGCTTTATTAATATATAGGGCTCTCTATTTATTATAAGGATTATAAAAGTATAGTCTAGGCCTAGAATAAAGCTATTATAACTACTAAATACTAATACTAGTAAAGCACCCTTTATAAAACCGCCTTATACCCTAAATTACTTTAGTAAATTACTAAATAGGCTAAATTAGCCTAGTTATAGCCTACTACCTCCTAGCTCCTAAGCTTATATAACCTAGTAATATAGGTCCTAACCTAAGACCACTATAGGAAAAGCTCCCTTTTTATAAAGTAGTTCTTCCTTTAGCCCCTCCTAGGCTTTATACTAAACCCACCTAGCTCTTCCCTATATTACTAATCTCCTACCCCCTTAACCTCTCCTTTACTAAGAATAACCTCTATTAGTCCCTTATATTAATAAAACGCTAAAGCGCGCTAGGCCTAAATAGACTTTAAAATAGTGCTTTTTAAATACTTACCCTAGGATTAACCCCTTACCTTTTTTACCTCTTTTAAGGCTATATCGCCCTTAGGTATTTCCTATAGTAATACTAGTTTAGTATTATAGTAATTATCTAAAAAGCGAATAAAATACCCTAAGAATATATATACCCTAAAGTATAATACCCTATAACCCTATTAAATATTATTAGGAAACTCTTTAAGAAGATACTTACTAAACGCCTTATAGTTATTATAGAATTACTTTAGCTTCTTCCTAGTAGGTAAATAGGTAATAAGTATAAGCGCTTTACCTAAGATATTATTAACCTTCTTCTTAAGACTACTAAGATAGTCTAGGGTTAGTATAGTATTATCTTACTTCTCCTCCTAAATATTACTAGTGCCTTTAATAATATAGTTTATACCCTACTAATTACCTACTTATATTACTTATTTAGAGATATATTAGTAAACCTAGTTAAAAACTTCCTCTATAATTATACTACCTCTCTTTAGTTTAATAGCTATTAGGGTAAACCTAAGGTGGTATTATAAGGAGTCCCCTAAGGGTTACCGCTCTCCCTAATCCTATTTATCTTATTTATTTTAACTTTATATTCTATATTTACCTAAGTCTTAGGCCTACTCCTAGTTAGCTTTATAAATAATACTAATATTATAAGTATTAACTATACCCCTACCTAAACTATATATTAATTAAAATAGGCTTAGGATATTTATAATACCTAGTTTAAATAGTACTATCTTAATTTTACCCTATAAAAGTATAAGCTAATATATTTATCCCCTAAATATAAACTAATCCTAAACCGCCTTTACCTTAGACTTATTACTCTCCGCCTAGTTAACTTTACCTAGTTCTTTAGAATTTAATTATACTACTAGCTTAAATAGGATACCTATATCTACTATACTTATACCTATAGTATTACCTAAATCCTAGCCCTCGCCCTCTTTATATATATAAACTAGGGACCTTAGTTTCTCTAGTATTACTAACTCTTTACTACTATAATTTAACTAACTATTACTTATAATACCTAGTATAGTATACCTTAACCCTAGCTAAGGGCCGCCCTATCCCCCACTAATAGAAGCTCCTTATACTTTAGAACTAATATTTATACTAAATCCTAGGGGCCTATAAAGCTATACCTACCTACCTATTAGAATTAGAAGCTAGAATACCCCTATTAGATCTATATATAAATTTATTATAATTATATATAATTTAGTGCTAGGCCTAAAATAGGGTTACTACCCTTATATAATAAACCACCGCCTAAGTTACTAGGCTTCTCCTACTCCTATTAATATAACGCTAGAGAAAGCCCTAGACCTATTAGAAACCCTTTTATAAAGAAATAGCCGGCTCCCTAACCTATACTAGCCTAGTTAAAGCCCTCCTCGCCTTTAACCCTCGCCTAACCCTTTACTATAAATAGCGAGCTTATTAGTATACCCTTTAGTACTAGCGCGGCTTAGCTTAGGCTATTTACCTAGCTAATTATAAGCCCCCCCTAACCTTACTATAGTAACTACTAAATATAAGAGCTATCTTAAACACTTAAGTACTCTAATTACCTAAATTTATATTAGAAAAATTAACTTTTATAAATTCCTCTTTAATAGGAAGATACCTATAGTTACTACGCCCCTTTACTAATATAAAACCGCCCCGGAGGACCTTTATTACCTAGTATTATATTATACTAATATCTAACTACCTCTACTACCCTTCCTAATATTAGTTTAAACTTACTATAAATTTATATTAGCACTTAATAATATATAGCTTATTATAACTATTACCTACTAGCTTCTTTATATTAAGCATCTAGCCCCCTTTAGGTATATCCCTATTATAGCCTAAACCCTAGCTAATACCCCCCTTCCTAAGTTATAATATATAGATTTTACTTAGTTAAACTAAATTTATTACTATCTACTACTCTAAAGTTAAGTTAGCTTTAGCTAAATACTAGATTATTATCTTCTACCCTAACTATAATTAATTACTAGTAAAGTTTAGCTAATTATAAAATTATACTTAATCTAATACTATACTAATTACTCTCCGCCTTCGCCTTTAGCCTCTTTTACCTCCTCCTCTACCTCTACCTCTATAGTTATCTCTTTATAACTTACCTCCTCTCCTTTAACCTCTTCGCTTAGCTCTTAGGCTAGCTTTATAGCGGCTTTAGCCTATTTTACCTTTATTATATCCCTTTACTACTTAGTTTAGTAGTAAATAAATACTAAATTAACCTAAGCCTACTTCTAGCCTATCTTTTTATTAATAAATTAGTAGTACTCCTTAGCCTCCTTATCCCCTATATCTAATACCTTACTAATTTACTTAGCCCTAGCCTAGCCTAGGCCTATTAAAGGCCCTTTCCTACCCTAGTTTATAGTATTAAAAAAGTAAGATATACCCTTAGCTATAGCTTTAATATAGTTAATAATAAGATTTAAGTAACTATAGAGTATATACTTAATAGCTATAGCCTAGTCCCGCTTCTCTTTTATAATAGTGTTTATATTTTTAAAGATAGCCTAAATATTTTATAGAATAATATTAGGATTACTATTAATACTAGTTATCCCTACTATAGTACCGGCCTAGCTCTAGCCCTCTTAGCTAAATTAAGTCTTCGCACTAAAGGCCGCCTAAGCGAGGGTTTTAAACTAGCTAAGTTAGCCCTAATCCTATTATAATATTACTCTAACTACTTACTATTTTTTTATCTTTAGAGGACTAGGAGGTATAAGGATAGGCTATTAACTAAGTAATAAATTCCTTAGTAGGCGCTAATATACTAGAAGTAAGCTAGGCGGGGTTAGTCTAGGTCTAGTCTAATATTAATATAATACTTATATAGTTATAATACCCCTTTTATTTTATATAAGTAAGGTAGTTCTTTATATATACGCCTATTATTAATTAGCCCTTATCCTAAGACTACTTTAACCTAAGCCTATATACCTTTAGGTTAAATATAGATTACTTATATTTAATTATATATCTACTATATATATTATAAGTAGGGCTTATCCTAGAGCTATACTTTCTCTAAGGCGGTTAACTCTACCACCTTTAATAACTTAGTAAATTAGGTTTTTAGTATACTTCTCTTAGTTAGCCTAATTATAATATAAGCCTAGCCTAATATTAGGCCACTAGTCGCCTTAAGCGCCTAGGGTTTACTTATATAAATTTTAATATAATTAAAAAAAAAAGAAGAAGAAGGAAAGGAAAGGGTAGGAAGGCTAAGGAAAAGGGCACCTATATACCCTACTAAATTAGGTATAGTAACTAACTAATATAGGTATTTAAATAAAAAAGTAAATCTCTTTTTAAAGCCCTTTAATAACTAACTTACTTTCCTTACCCTAAGGCTACTTATAGAAAAAGACCCTATTAGTAGTGCTTTTAGGCTAGCCCTTAGCTAGTCCCTATTACTAATACTATACCTATAATTAACTTCCGCTCTAGTTACCTTTAGTTACCTTTAACTACCACCTATACTCTACTAGTGCACCTCTACCTCCCCTAAGGGGCTTAGGCCTAATAGTACCCCGCCCTAACCTTAATATAACACTATTATAATACTATATAATAGTTATATAAGGTTTTCCCCTAAGTACTTTAGTTTTTCCTTATTACTTAGAATTAAAGTATTATATAGCTTTTAGTAAGCTTAGCTAGAGTAAATAATAATAATAATAATAATCCCTTAAGTTATAAATAGCTTATAAAGTTATTATAATATCTATAAATAGCTTTCTAACTATTTATTCTTAAGAAAGGTATATATAATACTAAAGGTATTAAAGTAGGCGTTAATACTAATAATATATAAGAATAGTATATTATATTTATTCGTCTTATATATAGTTTATAATAATAATCCTTAGATATTACTTAATTAATTATAAGGAGCTAATATTAGAGAATAAGATAGAATAAATATAGTTATTATCTCTAAGCTAAATCTATTACTAGTATCTATTTTAATTTAGTATTATAATTAATATAGCTATACTACTTTAGCTATTATACTTCTTACTTATAATTACTTTAACTAGTTATAAATATCTTATTTTATAAATAAGGAATCCTTATTTATAGATAATATAAATATTTAAATATATCTTAGAGTAATTCTAACTTTATATAGCTTTAGAATCTACTCCTTTATTCTATCTAATAATATCTAATAACTTAGGTATACCTATAAGCTAGGGCTAGGTTTATAATTATAAATACTAAACTTAGATTTAGATTAATAATAGACCTACTAAGTAGTATTATTTATTTACTTTATAATAATTAAGAATTAGTAATTAGTACCTTAGCTAAAGGTCTTATAATTTCGAGTTTAAGATATACTTAGTGGGGATATATAATAGTTATAATAGTATTTAACTTATTTCTTTATTAAAGACGTTATTTAAGATCTTCTAATAGAGAAGGTATAGCCTTAATTAGTAGCCTATTTCTAAATAGCTTCAAAAAGCTGGCCCGGTGAGGTATACTGTGCCTCAGGGGGAAGGCAGTCATCTGCAAAGACCGGTGTTAAATACGCGATTTCATCATCTAAGCCTAGGATAGATGAATCAAGAGAAAAATCAAACGTCAGATCATCCATTTTATAAAGAAGGTGAAATATATTTAATTTTGTCGATTATCTACAGATTATCGACTTTCGCCGAGCGATTTGGCACAAATAACACGCAGCCACGCTTAGTCATAAGACCCGCGGTGAAATTAAGTAATTTCACCCTAGCGGTGTATCTACCAATTCCCCCATAGCACATCAGGCTTAGTCATACGTAGGGGCCGTATTTTACTAGGAATATAAGTGGAGCGACGCTGGGCGCCACCCGAGCGCGCCAGGATATTTGGGCGCCCAGACGCCCATGAATCCTAGACCCGCCCTCCTGCACAAGCCAGAAGTGACGTCGCTGGACGTCACTAGATCCAGTCTTCCACAAGGGACGGCGGAGGTGGGTGGAAAGGCAAGGAGAACGACGATCTCTTCGTATTTCTGAATTTGAACCGTCGGGGATGTTGGCGGCTTTGGAAACCTAGGTCCAACTTCGATCTGCCCACCTACCAATCTGCTATATGAAGTTCACGACGGGCCCTCCACAAGAACACAATCATTCTCACATCCATCTACCATCTCGCCTCTACACCTTCAACCTACAGCTCAACAACAACTCCAACAAAAATCACAGAAGCACATCGACTATCTTCAAAATGAAGTTCACCACTGCTGTCTCCATCTTCGCCGCTGCCGGCTCTGCCGTCGCCGCCCCCAAACCTGCATCTTACAGCAAGCAGGCTTTCCGCATCATGACTCTGCGCACTGCCAGCCCCATCCACTTTGGTGCTACTCAGGCCTCCAAGGGCAACGTTTACGTCAACCTGCGGGACCAAGGCGCCACGTGCGACAAGCCCACCACTGAAGCTTACTACAGCCTCGAGTACGACTCTCTCTACCTCTACAACGAGTCTGCCCAGAAGCAGCTGGTTTACGTCGACCGTTCCATCACCGGTATGTTTTTGACTCGATCTTCTTCCCTTTCCCTGCACAGAAGAATTTCTAACCATCTCCAGACCAAGGACAGATCCGCTACCTCACAGAGGGCGAGGACGCCGCTCCCGAGTGGTCTGAGCTTCGCGGCTGGGAGGTCCACCCTAACGACGAGCTCAAGTTCAAGGGCAGCGACCTGATTGCCTGCCAAAAGGAGGGGGAGCAGGGCTACACCATGTGGATCGCCGGCGTTGAAGCTCCGGAGGGTAACCAGTGCATCGGCTTCACCGCCCGTGTCCTCTCCGAGCAGAAACCCGTCAGCTGCACCTACTCCCAGTAAATGGAGATGGTCTGCTTTTTTGTTGATTTGCAGGGCCTGGACTTAATATCGCGATTGCGTTGCGGACATTTGCATATTACATGGTGGCAATCCTTGGAGGAGAGAGGAGAGGATTTGTCATTGACTCTCACGAGCAAATTCTTAAAAACAGAATAATACATAGACTGGGGGGATTAACAAAGAACAGCTCAACTGTATATAGATATAAATTTAGATAGAGCGACAAATTTTTTTGGCGCAAACATCGAACAGCATAACTGAGTTTTCCGAGTCCCATTGTCAAATAATACCGGCCAGCTATTTCATCTATGACGGAGGTAAGATTCTCTATCTATTTTTCCGTCTTGACGCTTCTGTTCTAAAGACTAGAAAATATTGTGTAGAAAGGATTGTATAGATTTTTAATTGGTATCATTTAGCTGTGGCTCCAGGGTATTAAACATAATGGGAATATCAACATTTCCTTTTAAACAGGCTCCTCAGCCCCCATCCCTTAAACATGTCGCTTAAGCGAAACCAACCAGCTCTGGACATATGTATTCTCTGTTTTTCAGCGGCTTTACCAGCTCAGTCCCTCGTGTTATTATCCAGCAAACTCTCCGGCGTGGCCCGGTCAACGGGGGCAGCTCTACTGGGTACAAGTACCACTTCGCTTATAGTAGCATTAATAGTGTCATCTCAACATCACTCGACGATAAAATGGCCTGTATCGAAAACTCGGGGATATAGCCACACTATGCACGAGATATACGGTGGGGTAGGCAGGTGCATATGATACCCACGTTGACTGCGATCCTAGACCAGCAAATTATGTCCCCATTCGTCGCGTGTTGGGTTTGTGGAGTTGGCACAATGGACAATTGAATGCATCCGAAAAAAATAGAGACAGCCGTGACACTATAATTGCTCCTAATTAATATATGGCAATTGCTATGTGGGCCGAACCACTTTGCTTCGGGGGCTGTCTTACGGGGGTCAGTGTGGCTGGTGTTCCATTCTACGCATCGGCGAGTACTGTGACTTTTTGGTACAGCTGATCTTGTAGTTGGAAGAACCAAAAACGGAACGTGTCGGTCGACACGAGTCATGTTGTTGCTGCCATAATTGACCCGACGGATAGATTATCTCCGGTCGAGCATACGACAGCCTTACCATAGTTTTCCGGCCTCAGCCTCTTGCTGGCCGTCATCTCGCAGGGTGCCACCTTCAAGGAGGTCGGCCACGCAGAGGCTGCGGAGACGTACGAGACGCCAGCAGGTCACCGCGTCTAAAAATCCATGCCATTTTCAGCCACTAACAGCTGCAGAGTGGAGGAAAAATTTACACTTTACATAGGAGAGTCGTTTTCAGGCTATATGTGGCAGGAACTTAAAGGTAGGCGGTAGCATACAGTACCAGTGCACGTGGTGCCGTTTGATTACGACCTACCTACTTCGTATACCTCGTACGTATATTTACCAATGTATCCATAAGCGGCAAAAACAACTCCACTCCCACGGTGTGAGTGTGAGTGGGGGCCGAATGCCTGCCCCGCTGGCCCACCCTGGAAGCCATCGGTGTAAGGCGGAAAGTCCCGAAGATTCGGGACGGTGGGTGTCCAGCGGGAGCTTGATTGTGACTCCGCTCGTACGGCTGCGCCTCAACACAAGTTTGTGATATCCCCCACCACGCACCTCTTGGGTAACGGCGTGGCTGATCCACTCCTTCAGACCGTAGGGAGGTGTCCGGCACCAAGAAATAATGTCGGGCAGGGGGGCAGAAATATCGCGAGGCTATAATTAGCTGGTTTACTCGATATTGAATGTGCTTTCGGCCCCCACACCCCCTCCCCCCCCCAAAAAAAAGGTCCACCAGAATCACCAGGATGGGCATGGAACCGACAGCCAAAGAAATGCCAGAATGTGTATGCGTGAAGAGTGATTGGAAACTGCGGTATATGGAAGCCAGCGTTTCCCCCATATCAACCTGCCAGCCCTGCCAGCCGTACCAGCGGTCCGCCACTGAAGCAACCTTATAACGCGAAATCCTGGTAGTCTAAAACCTGCTAGCGCCAGGCGTCCCCTATTTTTTTGCCTGCTGGGCAGTGGGGTGAAGGCCCCAACCTGGCCACGCGATGAGCTTCCGCGGTGAGCAGCCTCAGCCTCGCCGTGTCAACATCGCTATTATTGGTTAGCACTACTGCAGCCGCGGAGGATGCCGCCGGCAACCTTGTTCCTGCCTCCGGCAGCACAAATTAGGTACGTTCAACGTCGCTACCCTCTTTGTGGGCTCCTTTTCGGCCCGACTCATTGGGTCGGGCGTTCACAACCTTGGACCCTTTGGACCCCCAGCTACGGCAACATTCAGCGCGGCTCGGATTTTATGGACTCTCTTTGCGATAGTAATCTGGTCGCGCTGTGGCGTGCCTGCCATTGGCATTGGAATCGTTCCTTGACCTTTAATCTTGTTTTCTTCCCACAAGGTGTTTGAAGTCGTGACCTACATTATAGCACCTTTGCCTATTATTGGGGAAAGTTTTTGCCCCGTAACGGAGCCGTGGCTTCTAAAAAACTAATACAAGAGTCTGTTAATGCTGGCTAGAAACTTACAAAGAATCACCTGGTTTTCTAGGAAAATATGTCTTAGTCTCGTTCTAACTATTACTCTATGCTTATATAAAGACTTAAATAACGCAATAAGTCGAGAGTTTCTAAACTAGAAATAGTTCACTACTATTTTAATTCTTATAAAAACCTGTTGTTTATACTAATATAATTCGATATAGATATTACCCTTAGCTGATGAATTTAGAAAGAATTAGTGACGCGTGTCGCTAATAACCAGCATCGCGGTTTGGCCGATATGCTAATATGCAAGGCACCGTAGTTGCCCCAGTCGCCCATATAATATAGGCTACTCGTTACCATGTGGAGAAGATCCTAGTACACCTACCATTATTGGCTCTGATATTGCAACAATGGCGGAAAGTTGCAGAGTGTTTGGAACCTCGTGCAGGCAACATGGCAAAAGGTATGATGGCCAGAATGGGTAAATGGGTGCCTCCAGGCTGCGGAGGAGAAGAGAGGTAGCTGTCTTGTACAAGTAACAGTTAGTCTTTAAAGAGGGAATGCCACTTTCCGTAGATCTTGAGCTCCTTTATGGAGCTACCCGTCTGTCCGAAGTTTTGCTGAAAGTTCTACGAGCTAGACCACCTATTTGCTTACATGTGGCCTGATCATAGATTGAATAAAGCAATGCAAGAGTCGTTTTAGCCGACCACGCCGAGAGCACATTTCTACTAAGTAATCGATAAGCGAGCCTCTGATTCGACCCGAAACTCCCCGGTCAATCGTTCATTTTGGAGTAGTGTCAGAAAATACTGCGGTATGTCGAGAGGCATGGGTAGAGAGAAACCTGTAAGACAAAACTTCCAATTCAAAATGCGTTTTGACGTTATTTTTCTTCAGAAGTAACGTTGCTGTGTGAAATAATAAGCTTGGATAGATGCTACTTGCGAAAGAGCTCTCATGGTGCTGACGATATCGACGCAATCCTATCATGAAGGTCTTTAGTATAAATACCACTGTAGATACCACTACATATTGGTCTCTATATTTAAACACATTCTTAATAACCCTAACTTACTGAAATTCTTTTGATCCTATATTTAACACTGCTCTACTTTAACGACTCTAAAGCATTTGTTAGTTGCCCAAATGAAGCAATCCTTGATTTTCTTCCTAGCTAATGCCACGGTATCCGTCGCTGCAACCTTGCCAAGCCTCGAGACTCGTCACTCCTCTCCCGTTCTACTTGAGCGTGCAGGTGAATGCACAAGCAGCGCCAATTGTCCCGCGGGCCATTGCTGCTCCAAGTATGGCTATTGCGGTGTCGGGCCCGAATACTGCGGCGGAAATCCTGGTAACCCAGGCACTGTCCACGGAATTGCCAATGGATCCATCTACAGATATGGCGATGCCACTGAATGCCACCATATACTCCGCAACTACGGTGCCTATGGTATCAGCACTTACTTCAAAGATGTCGACCCTAAGGCTTCTTTTGTCGCCATGCCCAGCCATATCTTTAATCAATACGGGTCTGCCCGGCACAATACCCTCTGCGGCAAGAAGATCACCATCACCTACAATGGTGTGACTAGGACAGGCGTTGTTGCTGATCGCAACCTAAGCCCTGACAATTCCATTGAAATGTGCCTTAATCTTTGGACTGCGTTCGGCGGCAAAGACGGCGATGGCTCCATTTTCAGAAAGTTAAGCTTCGATATCGCCGCTTAAGTGACAGACAATGATCAGTAGGCAGAATAAAACCACACAGACCAGTATCTCGTCGTTTGTTCTTGGCTTACTGTTACAGCACATTTCCAACCAGCGAGAAGAATCAAATAGCCAGGATCCCTATTTCCTTCTCCTTTTCCTTCTCCTCCATTCTTCATTTCTTCATATTTCTCTGCAAATTTTTGCATTGCTAGTAATATCTTGTTGTGCTGCCAATACATCTGGTTGTTTTGGAACGTTTAAATAGACAATGCAACAACATGAGTTGATGCCTTGATTACAGTAACTGAAAAAACAATGCGCAATTTCTCCCTAGTTCTATTGTCGATAGTAAGAAGTAGCAAAATCAATACAGGTACGACGTCTTTTAATGTAGCATGATCAAAGCTAAGTTTCAGATTACCAGCTTGAAGAAGAAGAAGAAAACAGCCTCCAGTTTGATATTAATCTGCTTGAAGTTAGAGAGTCTGTTGTAATTCATGTGAGTGGCTCATAGAAGGGGACGATGCCAAGTCCTAGCTATGCAGCAAGGCTTAGCAGCGACCAAAGTTCTCACATCTGCGTTCCAGTAACCCCATTCCAATATGTCTGACTGCTCGCACACAATCACTTATGCAACTGGAAACCAACGGCTGGTGTAGTACATATCGTCTGTGACCTAGTTTGCTGGACCTTTTGCAGCTAATTTTGTACCGCCGATTGGCTATTGAGCTTAAAGGCTAGTGTCGCCGGAGCTACTTTGGAAAGTTTCTTTTTGGCTCGTGACATATGGCGCAAACAAGTAAAGTGGCCAGTTAGGGTCGTCACGACTGACCTTGGCTAGCAGTTTCCATTTGTTGGCGCGCTTCTCGAACACATCATCGTAGGTTCCAGTGCTCACAATGCCAGTAGTATTCGCCTTCCCGTCTACTCTCGAGTGCCAATGCACAAAGGCTCTTCTACAGCCCAGTGGACTGGCGATTAACGGTGGCGGAGGAAAGTTTTGGATAGGCTTGTCAGAGATTTGGAAAAGGCCTACAGAGTGGCGCCACTGCGACAACGGGAACGCTTAGTGTGCGTAGTCATAAATTCCTCGGATGTCTTTGTGGTCGCCTACTGTGGCATCGCGATTTGAGTCTAGTATTTTGGAGTTAGCGCTCGTATGGACAGACACGAGACTGCTTATAGTGGTATACATACCAATGACACGAAACGCCCCCTCTGGCCAGTAGAGAAAGGCATAAAGGTTTGCATTGTCGCAAGTGAGGTTTTGGTCAATGTAAGCCTGGTGTGGATTGATCTGCTCGAAGATGGAGAAGCGATCGAGTTCGTTCAATGAGCCGAGAACAAGTAACGGGCAAAGAAATAACAGTTGCACTGCGGAGAGTAGAGAAGCCATGGTTAAACCAGTGCTATGCGGCGGTAATCTTCAACCCCTCGTGTTTTTTTATGTTATTTTTGAGACGAGCTAGCATTCAACATATATATAAGTACAATATCCGTAGTGGGTCGATAAGGTAGTCTCTCTTTCGCATGGCATTTGAAATACCACTTGTGCATTGGTAAAGAGTTGGCGAAGCAGTATGAAGCTCACATTAAAGTCACCCTTTAGCCTCGTCGTATTGCAGAAAGCCATGGGAGATGGGATGACAAACGCCATGGCAACCTCCATATTGCTGACGTGATGCTTATTGAAGCTCCAGGTCGTAGCTCATAGCTCCACTTTGCAGAGAGATGTAATTACGAGTAGATCGCATTTTCTGACCTTTTGTAGGTGCCACCCCTAACGGCGTCCCCAGCGGTCCCATCACAGACTTTCCTCAATAATCATCGGTTGCTAATAACTTCTACGGCAAGGCTAGTATAGGCTCCACAAATTAGGAATTTTCCGCACCGGCTCACCTCATGCATGCACCTTTGTCGACGATACGGGTTCTCCATACGTGATTGGCTAGGTTTAATGCGCCGCCCTCTCCATGTTCCAACACGTGTATTGAGCAGGGGACGGGGGGCAAATGCATTTTACATATATCCTATCTCGGGTTCCTCTAGTGGTAGCAAGTGAGTACTGGTGCATGCAAGCACAGCTTCTCCATAACCTAGGTCTACAAACGGCGAGAGGGTGACCTTCTTCGGCCTGACAAAGTAGTAGTAATTTGGTCAAAATGTACCCCCACTTCCCCCGCTCAGCAATACACATCACGCCCCTTGATGCAACCGCGATCGGTTGCCGACGTTCAGGGCACGATTCGATGTACCTCTGTTCTAGGTGGGTCAGCGCAGGGTTTGGCGGTTGCTGGTCGTCCGCCACCGGCAACAATGTTGCCACATTCGGAAGCTTTTTTCATTGGACGTGCTCGAGTGTTTGGGCAGGCGCATACCAGTTTCTTTTCCAGGCTAACCCTAAGGTAAGGCGGCTTACTTACAATGTCAGGAACACATGACTGCTCTAGCGTCCACCCTTACGCGCTACGGCAACGTAACAACAAAGCCGAGGAAGAAAAGCTGACTCCAAACTGTCCCTTGAGCACGTTACCGTACTCGCGAGATATTGCCATTCTACTCGTAGTATTCTAAAAGGGAGCAGTACCCGTCTGGCTGGAAACAGCCTCGCAACTTGGCAACCGCTATTTCCGGTATTGGGGCCGGCTGCGTATACAGCATCAACCTGGGGCTTCTCCAGCAGTGGAGTGGGTCGATTGTCAGCCTCATCATCCCTAAAGAACTACATAGTATATTACTCATGGTATTAAGGTTTCGGAGCAGGGCCTGACCAAGTATAGACCTGCACCCGTGGCGGTGTGCCAGCAGTTGCCGAGCGGCGTGGCCTTTTCCGCCCGGTACCTGGGTCAGCGTGCCTGATCTGGGGTGCAGTGTGTCATATATAGCGGCCAATTTCTGGGCGGCACTCTCGTGCACTGTGGCGTGCCGTCTAGGACTATTTGGAATTGACGCCATCTATGGGTTACATTTCAATTTGTACGAAGCAGCAGGGTTCGTTAGAGCATCAAACTCTGCCCTTAACATTAAAATTCGCGCCCTAACCTAGACTGGCTATTAAAGACCCAGCATAGTGAACGTATATAAGCGGGATCCTATTATGGACTCAAGCTCTAAGTTCGGGCCTCTACTAAGTCGGGCGCGACGTGGAAATGGGAACCACCCTTTTCGGGGCCGAATAGGGCCACAGGTACTTCGTGGCTGCGAACTTCACGGACCCGTAGGCCGTTCCGAAAGGGTAAAGACCTCGTTCTTTGTTGGGAACCCGCCGTGGCCCAACGCATATCAGTCGGCAGTTTGGAAATCGGTGTCCGCATCGGCTAAATACTCCTCCCCTGATTCCGGGTAGCTTATTTTCAGTGGTTTTTCTCGTGGCGTTACTGTATAAGTACTACAACGGAAATACAATACAACTCTCATCCTACGCAGCAGCTGAATACAAAGCCTTTAGCTCTACAAAGTCTTGCTCGGCCCTTTCCCAGAACACAGCCATACCCCTTCTTCTTGAAGCTAGCCGTCCGTTATCTGTTTCCTTAGCTACTTGAGCCTCTATACGATCAGTTTCGGCCTTGTCCCAGTCTACATAAGCCATAATCTCTTCTTTTGTCCAGCTCTTGAACCTGCTGGAGTCATACACAGCCTGCCCATCTATTTGTAATCGAGACACCACTTATGGCTCTTCTACTGAAACGCCTTGGTAAACCCATTGCATATCGGTAGACGTCATTATTAACAAATGTTCCAGCAGATTGGGCTTGATACCAGGCGTCCATCGTCGTGACGTATCGGTCGTAAATAGCCCGTGGATCGGTGCATGCAAAGGTCTGGGGTGGGACAGAGTCTGGTAGAGGAAAGGGGGCACGATTGGGCGATGTATTTGACCGGGGCGTAGGCTCTATTGTAATAGCTGCTTGTAATAGCTGCTCGGGTTCAGTAGCTGACCGTACAAGTAGCTACTCTGAAGTTGCATCTTGGTTCGACTCAAAATCTCCTGGTGTTGAAACTGGCTGTCACTGTACTTGCTCGAGATCTGTAGTTGATTGTACCCCAGGCTGTTCTGCGGCCGTAACCGCAATCCACTGTATTTGCCTTCGACTTAGAGTTGACTGTGACGTAGACTGTACTTGAGTCGTAGTTGGTCCTGCTATGAGTTCTGAGTATCTTAGTGGGCATGTTTTGGAGCTCCTCTTATGGCCCAGGACACGGCATTTGCTGCATAGAGATGGTATCCTTGAAACCGTTGCTTTCTCAAACACTTCGTGTCCACTAAGCTCCCGTCTAACGCTGGAGATTGAAAGAGAAGACGCAGCTAAAGCCGCGTCGATATGCTGGCAAGGCTCTATAAGTACCCGAGGTATGCCTCCACGACATTTGCCTTTGACATATCTGAATTTTGCAGTGCAGAAGCGAATAGCCTCCTGTATGCGATCCCCTTTGTCGTTATCCATAATACGCGTTGTTGGGCAGAAATACGCGCAGTTTCCAGAGCAGTGGATTCAAAAGTGGCGGTTTGGGTGATGAGCACCACCGATGGTGGTGGGGCTAGCACGAGTAACCCTTCTGTTTCCAATATAGAAGCCCATATATCCGATGTAACGGTGCGGACAATCACTCAAAAGAGTTCAGACTAATCCGTCGCCAGTGGAGTGATGCGCCCCGCCCCCAATCCTTTTATTCAACATGTTCGCGCCGGGGAAACGCGATGGAACAGGACATCCTTAGACGGGAGAGACTCGAGTCCCTAGAAGCTCGAGCAGTGGGAACGGCCAATGTTTGCCCCAGGGCATCCCCGCAGGACCTCTCGACTCCTTGTAATCAATGAAGCTCGATTCAAGAGGCGTCTGATTGGTTCAGTTATCGCTATAAGTTCACCCTTCCCTGGCGTGCCTTGCCTCTGGCTAACAGGTGGGATGCCGTCGCTAGCAGCCCAGCAAGAAAGCTGGAGTGGCGATGCGGGGCCGCTTGTCTTTGAAACCCCCCTCATTGAAGTGGAAGGCCCACTCCCCCTTGCTCATTTATCAGATGGACTTCATAGCGAGACACAGAGAGAGCTTACATACTGCGGAGCCATAACCCTTGCAACTGATTAGCGATGGTAGTCGTGAGCTATGAACAACCTTGACATTATTAATCTTCATGGCATTTTTGGCTCATCAGCTCGCCGCCGCCGTGTCCCGTGCCCTAGGTCATTCTTCAACAAACTCTACTCTTGGTTTCTTAGCTCGTGTCAGATTCTACGGGATCAGATGGCTGGAAGAGTTTGCGACTCCATCATCATTATATATGAACCCTGGTTCCCAGTCATGGATTATCTCTCTCCCTCCCCCTTACGCCACGCATATATATATTCTCTGACCTTGAGCTGTCCTCTCATTCTTCACCATAATCTTCTGTCTCTCACGCTCTTTCATCCCAAGTTTTAGTATTCCTTTTCATTTCATACTGTTGTGTGCGTTGGAAACTACCCACCCGCAAGTCCCTTTGCTATCACAGCTACATTGATATTGACGTCCAGCAGCGTTTATACGTCCCACACACTCTGACTACGATATCGTATACATCCTTTTCGTGAGTAACTGTGTCTGCCATCAACTTTCGCTCCTTTCTCACGCATCCAAAATTTGAAAGCTATTCAGTTGGAGAATTTCGAGGGCAGGAAGACTAACAAATACTATCACAGCAAAACTTATAGACTCACATCAGTCACAACACACATCGCGAAGATGAAGTCCGTTGTTGCTACTGTCGGCATGCTGGCTGCCACTGTCTCTGGCTACTCTCCTCTCCGGTACCCGCATTTCCCCCGTGCAAACACGACCGTTCCCGCAAAACAGACCACCTTGACCGTCAATGCCACCCAGGTGCACACCTCCCTGCCTCCAGGCATGACCACAACGACCACTGACTTCGTCTCCTCCAAGACCCTGACCATGACCATTGGCACCGGTACGGGGGCTTCCGTCGTCACGACTACTATCCACTCCACCACCAAGCAGACTGTGACCATCCCCTGCTCCCAGGCTGAACCCGGAAGCAAGCCTACAACTAGCCCTGGCGGCAAGGAGGAGCATACCGCCACTACAACAGTCGCCTCCAAGGTCGGCTCGACTAACGCTGCCGGTGTTCCTAGCAGCGGCAGCGACTGCCGGTGCCCTGCTGCCGTCACCGTCACTGCTCCCGCCTCGACCGTTTATGTCACCGTCACTGCCGATACCACCGAGATTGGCAAGCAGCCTACCATAATTAGCAAGACCGAGGACGGTAACGGTGAAGAGTACCCTGAGCCTACAACCACCCTCCATGGTATAGCCACCGTGGCTCCTTACCCTACCGGCAACGGCACCCACACCAGCGGCACCGCTGGTGCCTCTAGTTTCGCACCGTCTTCCCCTCCACCTCAGCAGACAACGTCGACGTCTGTTGTCCAGCAGCCTCACCCTACTCTTCCCAAGACAACGACCACTACGCAACCTGACCCTGGCTCCAAGCCTGGCTCTGTCAACCTCGGCGACTATGAGCAGACCATGCTCGATCAGCACAATATCCACCGCCGCAACCACTCCGCTCCGGACCTAGTGTGGGACCAGACGCTGGCTATGTATGCTCAGAACACCGGAAAAAGCTGTGTATTCCAGCACGACATGTAAGCTTCCCAGTGCATTATGAGAGATCCTTTTTTCCATCGGCAGCAAATTGACTGGCTGGGCTAGGAACCAAGGCGGGGGTGGTTACGGCCAGAACCTTGCCTCTTGGGGCGGTACTGGCGACATTAACAGCCTCAAGGTCAAGTCTGCTGCATCCGGTGTCACCGAGCAGTGGTACAACGGCGAGATGTCGAGCTGGCAGTTCTACGGCCACGCCAATCCTCCTTCAAACTCCAACCTCCACGACTGGGGCCACTTCACCCAGGTGGTATGGAAGTCCTCTGCCCAGGTCGGGTGCGCTACTGTCAAGTGCGCCGCCGGCACTGTTCTGAGCTTCGACTCCTGGTACACCGTCTGCAACTACAACCCTCCGGGTAGGTCTAGATTCTTCCTCCCGTCGCCAACTTTGCGTGACTATGCTCATGGCTGACGCGATTTGTAGGCAACTATGGCGGCGAGTACGGTAATAACGTTCTCGAGCCCCTTGGCGCTAAGACCGTCATAGTTTAGCACGTTGCCCGACGAGCGCACCGGGCGCTGCTTGGTCCTTGTTCGTTACCTATCTGAAGGCCTAGAACCTCGTCGCCACGACGAGGTGCTCTGCTTGCTTGCCGACCCTACTACAGTGAAAGAAGTCTACGGGAGTGTTCGAGATTTTACGTTTTTCCCACTGGGGTTAAATTCAAGATATGGAGACTTTTCGTCAAAACGGCCGCCTCGGTTCATGGCGGACGTGCATGACGCCTTAACCAACGGTATTGTGAAGGAATCATGTGAAGGCGCGTTTGGTGAATGTCTCACCTTGAATCAGTGTAAAATAGTTTCAGTGAGAGTCTCCCTATGAATCTCTCCTTTTCTCCTTGTGAACAATTCACTTCATCCAAGTCGTACTCGACCTAGTTCGTGCCTTGTACCGTCACAAACAGAAGTTAGAGCTAGTGGTCACAGAACACAGCCTAGCATCCGTAGGACGCGGAGTCAGTGTGTACTCTTGAGCAGTGATGAGGAGGTTCTACCAGAAATTACGGTCGCGACAGTAACAAAATAGAATAAAACTAGTTTATACGCGTTGCAGATGTCCTGTGATGGCCCATGTTAACTGTGAAGGCTTTGAGGCTAACGTGAGAGGCTGACCATCTACCTTTTAATAGCGTGACTATTATCTCGTTTCTCCGCCTAGCATTAATTTAAAACCACGCAGTAACGTTGAATCCGACCTAGGACTAGTGGGATATTGTTTAGTGGTTAACTATCGAGGGCGAGGTTGGCTGAATATGTACTTGCTTACCTATAATGCGCCTAATCCTTATCTAGATTACCCCACGAATTTCGGTTTAGATCCCCCAAAAGCTGGGTAAGGATACTATCTCGCATTAAAAGTAAATCACCTAATAAACGCTTAGGAAGAACGTCCCTAAACGGGTTTTAACCACGGCGCATAGGCAGTTATATAAGCATGATGAGCCAGTATAGCGAATCTGTCGAAGAGGGTCAGAGCAACCGCACGACGCTTATTAATGGATATAATACCTCGGACGCCAGAGCTTATAACTAACCTGGCACAGACTAGTTCCGGTCTTTTATTTTAAAATAAAATCTTTCCCTCCCATCATAGTTTTTAATAACAGCTAGGGACTAGGTAAGAGTATACCCTAACTCTTACACTATGCGGGATAAAGCGAACTCTACTAGGTAACCACACTAAAATAAAAGTGGATATTGGTATTTAGTAGTATTTAGTATACTATACTAAGGAGAATATAGTAAATTTCTTAAGACTATAGTTCTATCTACCCGATTTTAAAAGCATACTGGCCTTATAACTCTAGCTAAAAGGTGTAACTAGGTTCGTTTTCCGTCGATTAATAGCGTGATAACGTAACGCTACGTCTCGCTCTTCATACTGGACATAACCCGTTGCAATAGTATAAATTTCTTTGGTCTCATTTAATACTCCACAAAGCGCATAAGAAAAAGTATCGTAAGTCTAAGAAACGTCTAGGGAAAAACTAGCGAGCCCTTTAACTGGATCGAGGTGATATATTACGAAGTTCATGGGACTGGTGCGAAAGTACGGTTATGATATATTCACGACAGCACATGAGCGACTTGTATTTTGTTTCTATTCAGCGCATGAACTCAGGGAAGGTTCGGCCGACATCTTTTTGAATAGTCCTATATTTCTACGAGCGTATGGTGCATCTTCACAATAGTAGATACTCCGAGAGCGAGGTTTTAAAATATCCAGTAGAAACTCCTTGTAATTCACGCAATCTGACTTCTCATTCGATAGCTGGTATTTTCCAGCCCCTTTAACCTCCAAAGATGTTGAAGTGAAACAGCCGGCTGCCCTGCTTACCGTTGATCTTGCACGGACAACATCCAGCAATTTCTGGACAGAAATACTCCCTTCCTCGGCCCCTGGGATGGTCTCAATGGCGTCTCCAAAATGAAAAGGCCACCATCCCCGTTGAAAGCAACCCCTACCCTGATCAGATCCAATACCGCATTATAGTTAGCCGGCCATGCCGCACCGTCAGTAGATGCCGAAGCACCCATAGCTTCACCATACTTCAGCTCATCACCAATATCCTTTAATCCCCGAAAATTTCTGGGCGGCCTCTACGATGCCATTGAATATACCACTGAACAAAGAGACCCCTAGCCAGAGAGGAAGCCGTCAGTGCGCAAGCTTACTGGACTGCTAGCGTTGGCGTTGGCGTAGCAACAGGTTGCGGGGTCTCAGCGGCCTGCTTCAGGACATTTATCCTGTTGTCTGCAACTTCCCCGAGGATGTTACCTAAGGGAAGGCCTTCGCCTACTCGGAGGATTTGGTCAACCAGGTCGGAATTGGGGGTATGAGCTGTTGGTGTTGGTGTTGGTGTTGCGCTGGGCGTAGCAGCAGATTGCGCAGCCTTCATGGAAGAAGCCTTCTCCAGGATCTCTTGCTTGGGTTCTTCAGCTGCCGTGAGAGTGTCGCCAAAGGGAACATCCTCGCTGGTATCTCGGAGGTTTTCGTCAACTTCTTCGCCTTTGGAGCTAGATGGTGCTGGTGCAGCTAAGGCAGCGGTTGCGAAAATAGCGAGGACGGTAGTGAACTTCATTTTTGTAGTGGCTTTGGTAGCTATACACAGCTTTTTGAACTGTAAAGAATGACTTGGCTAAGAGGTTGCGATGAAATGATAGATGCAAGTGTCAAATACCATGGCCCGAAGTTCGGTGCCAAGAATGAGCTTTAATAGATAAAATGCAGCGGCGCGCTGCAAACCAAAGCAAACAATTGCCCGGAATGCGGTATCTTGTTTCGGTTGGCTGAGAATACCAAATTCAGGCGTTGTGAAAAGCAGCATCTACGTGCGTTAGTGGTGGAATGAAGTTCTGAGACAGACGCGCCGTTCATAATGAGGGTGTGGAGAGTGCCGCGTGTCGGGGCGCGTCTGCTTGGGAGTTTACGGCTTTCAGGCAGATAAGCCTAGCTGCATATCATAATTATATGAGAGACAAGTGATTTGGCGTTGAACAAGTACCATTGGTTGAAAACTTTGGCAGCTTTGACACGGGTTGGACCTCGTCGAGAACGGTCCGATTGGCAGTGAAGACGAATGGACATGGCACAAAACATATTGTATAACTCCCGCTCCTTTTTTTCTAGCTAGAATTTCATAAAAATGTGAATCTTTTATTTCGCGTCAGAACGCGTCAAATTCCAAGAAGTTTCTCTGCTATCATGTACAAGTGCCACTAGCACGGTACCTCTTCAGAGGAAGCAAGCAAAAGAAAGTGAGCGTAGCCGCAGAAAGTTTATGTATTGGAAATGTGTACCGGGAAAATAAAGTCTCTTATACCTAAATTTCCGCGGCAAAACCGCGTAAACCAGAACGTACCCGTCCTTGGGAGTGTCCCGCTTAGACATGAACAGAGGAACTCAATACACTATCGTAAAACTGTCATGCCAATGCTCCCATCCCTCATACGCATTGCAACCCTCCAAATAAGTAAGAGTTCAATCAGAATGCGCCAGAAATGACACCATCCTTGCCTCGAGTAACAGCACCAGTAGCATCGTGAATCACAGAAGCCTTGACCTCCGCATGAGCCGCGGCTTTCGTGAGACCTTGGGGCAGGTCGGTAAGACCGTCCAGGCCGTTGGTGAGGCCGCCGAGACCTCCAGAGCTGGATGCCGCTGAGGGGACTGGCTGGTGCGGCGGCGGCAAGTAGATCTGAAGCGGCCCTCTCGCGGCATACCTGGATTGCTGTCGTCATCGGATAGCGTTGCCTTTCAGTCAATGGGCAGACCTAACGTTCCTTTCCGGGCATGGAAACGCAATGAGGTGGACTTTTATAAAGCGCCGAAAGAGTAGAAGAAAGGCAAAGATAGAATAAACTTATCGAGGTTAGCGAAATTACGGAACCTCAGTGGATCCTCAACCCACTGAGTAAATAGCACAGCAGGTGTTGAGTTATGGCTTTTAGAGATTTATTTTAGTTTTAGTCCATGACGGAACGCAACTGCTTCAAAACACATTTGTTGCGGGTGTTGAATTAATTTGTCATTTGGTTGTAGTCCTCGTCACAGCCCAGTGTAGCAGCATACTACGATTTATCACGGCGCTTTTTTGCTTAGTAAATGTTGGAGCTGCAGGAATTGAGTATGGAAGTGACGCTTTCATGGCGCCGTGTGTTGACGCTGGATGGACAAACTCACACTCGACGGACTGTTCTTCGGCCTATGTCGCAGGTGTTGTTCTCAGCCCTCGTCGAGAATGGCACTACTTCGATGTTGCCTGGAAGGACCATCCAGAGTGGATTGAAAGTAGCAAGGTTGCCGTAGAAGCCCTCTGGAAGACTCGCCCCGGCCCCGTCACCAAGCCGGCTGAGTCGCAGTCGTGGGTGGACAAGCCTCCAGTGAGGAATTCGTTCCTCGCTGGAGAGGACGAGCGGGAGTATCTTGACCTTTCTACTGGATTTGATGAATATAAAAACTACGTATCTGCCCCAAGAATCAAGGTCAAGTATGTACGAAAGCGGTGGCTTGAGAATACCCAGCAAATTCCAGCCTTTCCAAAAAGGCACTAGATCTTTTATCCATTCCGGCAATGGCTGCAGAACCGGAGCGTCTCTTCTCTGCCACTAAAAATTACCCTTCAGGATCGCAGAAATAGGCTGAGTATTAGCGCAATCGGGTGCATAAAGTGGTGGTTTTGCTCTCATAATGTTTGCTTGGGTGGAGGACGGTTGGCTTTACCCCGGGTACAGCAGTCGTCAGAGATGAGAAACAGGACTCTGCAAGCATAGTAGATCAAATATCTGAACTCAGACGTTCGTATTGAGCTGTGGCCCCTCAATGATAGTACCATCGCGCCAGATTTATGGAGGTACCGTTGACGAATAGTACACTAAAAGCGGACGTCCGCCACGTCTCAGGATGTAATGTGACGCTTCCTCTCTTTCTGCGCGTCAAATTATTTTATGGGTAAGTATTGAACTTCAGCCTACTCAATCAGTGTCTGCCGTAACGGGCCCCGTTCCCACTTCTCAACCAATCGCCTTTGCTCAAACATCCCTGTACCATTTCCTCTCGGACCGGGGCCCATTCCCACCCATTTTCCCTCGCTACCCGCGAGACGCGTCCCAAATCTCTCGAAACGGGGCCCGTTCCCAATCATGTCACATCACCATGCGAAAAACGGAATAAACCATGGGCTGCTTAGTACGCGAATGCGACGCGTCTAGACGAAAGAAAGAATAGACCTATAGACGTGTAGATAGCCTCTCCTTCCCGCTTACTATAATAATACTAGATAAATATAGCTAGTGTATAATACCTCTATATATATATATATTAACTGCTAAGGACTATGTCTTATACGAATAGCTTCGCCTAAATGTAATAGCGCTATTAGATATAGTAGAGTAAACCCGTAGCTAATAAATTAAGCTCTATTTAGACGACTGCTATAGCTAGACGAAGCGTAATGTATTATATCCCTTAGCCTCTTCCTAAATTAGCTAGAACCGGCTATTATATGTATAGAGTGCGGTTTTGCTTTAAAGGCCGATAGCGACCGTATATTGCGGCATCTTGGCGAGAAGTATAGCATTTCCAGGACATTGAAATGGGGTCTAAATAAGCTAATTAACTCGCTGCAGCTCCCTAACCCGGCCCAGCTGCCGCCTAGATAGGACGGCTGCCCGCTACACCCACACGTAGCCTAGCCTAGCCTAGCCTAGCCTACTATCCTAGTGTATAGGATCTATAGTAGAGTTTAATTAGAAACAGCTAGGGATAGGGGGTAGAGTTAAATTTCCGCCACGGGAGGCTAGAGTTAGATAAGTTACCAGGCCTATTACTAGCGCCTATAGGCTAATAGTATTATATAGATGCTTTTCTACTTATTTAATATAAACGCGCTAAACGCGCTAGGAGTAGTATAAGAGTAAGATATAGCTAAATAAATATTATTTCACTTCTATAGTAGTAGATTATATAATATATTTATAGCTCTATCTATAGATTTTATAAAGCCGTTTATAGGTTTACTATTATTATAAAAGAAGGGTTTACGCACCTAAGGGTCTAATATTTGGATATTCCTATATTAAGGCGGAAAGAGGTAGTAGTAGTGATCGCCGGGTTATCTAGCATTATCTAAGACTAAGCTGGATTATACGGCTTCTTTTATCTACTACTAACCACTAGTTATATTCGGCATCTTTCGCCTCTATAGAAGGATAGGCTAAAGTGCCGCTAATGCCTATATATTACGAGATAGCTATAAGAAATGTAGGCGCACTGCTATATATATCACGGCTAGAAAAACAACCGTAGTTTAAGTAGGCTAGAGGTATGGGTAGGGCTGCCTTAGAGAGATAATATCGCCTATTAGTGGTTTTTTCCTTCGAGGCTTACTAGCAGATGGTTTAAGATGGGTCGCTTATCGCTTCTCCGGTGGGCGTATAGTATGTATGTATTAGGAAAACTGGAGCCTAGCGCTATACTATTAATAGCACCGGAGACGAAAAGAGTAGCGAAAAGGTTAGAGATGGCGCGTAGGGCTGTGTAAGAGTATGTAACTGCCATGCTGCACCGGCGCGACGAATATGTGAAGAAATAAAACATGCCCCGGCTGTACGCTAAAACACTTGGCGAGGATTCTCTCGCGGCTATAAGCCCGTGGCTAGAGTGTATAAGATAGCGGGAGATGTATAAGAATATGCGTAGAGATATATTAAAGGCTATGACCTCTACTCCCGCGAGCCGTGCTTTAACAAAGCCACGGTTAGATTTATATCTAGGCCAAAGAGAGCGTGAAGGGGAAGACGACATTACTGTTCCGCATTTCTCGAGGACATTACCCCCGATAGCGTCTTCCGATCCGCTTCGACCGCTCCGTCATACATTTTTTAAAGCCGGCAAGAGATGGGAGTGTCCACATCACCATGTAATGAAATGCCTGTGCTGTAATGGCGCCAAATCGGCAGAGTCCAACTGTAGCTAAGCTACAGCCCAGAATGCGTATTTACAACTGCACCAGCGACTTTCGTGAGCCTCTGCTCGGCTTTGGAGAATCCGGCATTCTTGTCTTGTCAGCATGGTCACGTATTTTTAATGGAGAGCATACACGACAAAACGCCGGTATGTATATCAGCGGGCGTGCCGAGCCTTGCTAAGTTATTGTATCACTTATGGTCTCTACCCAGAGGGAAGTGAAAAAAATCGTCTTCGGGCACCGAATGACGCCTATCTTAGTGTGAGCCGGCAAGAGGCGGTTCCGAATAGTAACATAATTTCAAAAAGACGCGGGCGTGTTCCAAGATATACTCAGAGCTAGGTTGCAGACTAGTGTTATACGCGTGAAGTAAACGGTTTTACCACAAGTATAATGGGCTGCAATCTCTGAGTCTCGCACATTTAAGTAACTCCCTGTGGAGATCCAGTTTCAGCCTACTATTGGCTAAATTACATTCTTCTCGGTGTATGCCAGCGGTAAAATAACAAAGTTTTTCTTTTTTTAAATCTCTTATTCTGCTTTTTCACATTAGGCTATTTTGTCTAGTTCATTCCATAAAAATGTAGGTGGTCGTGCATCCTGGAAATAGTCGATGTTCGCAGTTATCACGCGAACTTGAGCTTCCGTGCGCAACTGCGAACGGCATCAGAAATGGCTCGCCCAAGTTAAGTCACGATTAGCCTGGCTAGTGGAACGTACACTAAGTTAGTTTCGTGTTCCTCTGACGACCACCCTCGCCACCAGAACCCGGGTAGAGGATATGTATTGATCACCACTTTGCGTCTGTCGTGGCTGTCATCCTGGTCAGTAAAATGAACCTCACATTGTTTCCATGCACGGGTAAATGTGCCGCTGAGTGCGGGATGCGGCTGAGGTTGGCAAACGATACGGCTAAAATGGGTCGAGGCTAGGAGCTGGGTTGATTTAGCGCGGACGTTTTTGGCTACTTTTTTTTAGTTTGTGGTCGTGTGATATCAGCCGAGGGTGATATAGAACCAACTTGGGGTAATTTGCAAGATACGCCCAAGCAACCGCGCGGGCTTTCCGACCCGAGCGAATTTGGCTTGGGCTAAGTGAATCAGCGCTATGTTCCGCCTAGGCTACGTTGTTGAACATCTATGAGGTACACTATAAAGCCATGACATGTGTCAATTGATGCTCCAAGGTGTCGAGTCGGCTAGGGCAAGAGTCATAGCTATGACGATTAAATCCTAATGTGGTAAATAATGTCGACCCGGTGTGGGGTAACGACCGGCCCCGCTCTAGGGGCACAGCCCCGCCATTCTTTTCAGCATTTGCAGATTAAAGAGTGCCTTTCTACGTTGTTTGTGTCTTATGTCTTGAGTAAAATGCCGGGTGCACCTCATTGTTATACTCATGTGAGTTTCTCTATGCGTGCTTAACTGCCTAGGTATATAGCATGCACGGATTCTTACCGAACGAACAACTATTGCCCATGTGACGCCGTAGTCGTCAAATGAAGTAGGCTGCGATACCTTTTGAAGTATAAAACCTGCAGCAAACTCAGCTACTCTTAAGCATAACTCGCACCCAAGTTATCCTATCACCTATATCGTTTATACAAAGCGCAGTCGGATCATAAACAACTTGCCAAAGGGAGCTGTCTCGAAAGCCGCTAAAGGTTCAATGTCGCTCAAAAGTTTACTTATCTGGGCCGCTCTGGCTCCAAGCATTTATGCCAGGGCTATTCAGCTGGCTAATGCTACTTGCAAAAGCTATAGTAAGTTATTTAAGCTTTAGTAAGGAGGGTTCTAGAAGGGACACTAAACTTCGTTTCTCTTAACTAGTTGTCATATCGACCAGAGGAACTACCGAACCACAGGGCCCTTCTATAGGCTTTCGGACTATGAATGACAACGTCCTGAAGCAGAAGCCTGGAGGTAACGTCGTAAGTCATTAAGTACTCTGTTACTTCTGTACCGAGTTTCTTACAACAATAGTATAATACTGTCTACCCGGCAGCCTTCGATCAAAACTCCGATCAAGGCACAGATGATGTAAGACCAACCCGCTTCTGCTTTACAGACACAAAGTCCAGAAGGAAAATATGCAGTAAGCTGATGATATGGACCTGAAACTCAGATCATCAGAAAAATCCATGACAGGTTGAGCGAGAATCCGGCAGAGTGTTTTATTCTGGAGGGATACTCTCAGGGTGCTACGGCGACCTGTGATGCTCTCCCTAAACTTACCGGACCTGCTTTTGACGCCGTCAAGGGTGTTGTCTTAATCGGCAACCCCACACACCAGCCTGGTCTGGCTTGTAACGTCGACATGAAAGGCTGCAAATTGACCTTTAATTCTCGAGGTATCTTCACCTTCAAAGACGGCATACCCTACGAGTGGGTTTCCAAGACCTTGGATATCTGCAATTTCGTAAGTAGCTTGTAGTGCGTTTTGGTCTCAAGGACCCAGAGCCCATGTAACGGCTATTTCCAATCGTCCTTGTTTTGCGCTGTAGGTGTGCTGACTACAGCTACGTTTAGGGCGATGGTGTTTGCGATACCCAGCATGGCTTTGGCATCACGCTGCAACACCTTGTGTACGGCTTCGACGCCAACGCTCAGAAATTGGGAGCGGAGTTTATTCTAGGGAAGCTTGAATAATTATTGGTGTTTAAAGGGCTATTACATAGTATTGCCCATGGATAGGGCTTACAGAACGTGGGGCGGCACAAACACTAATGCAAGACGGCGCCGTAAGCCACACATCACATAATACGCTCCAAGACCTCGCGGAACGAGGAATTAGAACACTCTATTGGCCTCCGTACTCGCCAGACTTAAACCTAATCGAGTCTCGTTGGAATTGGATGAAGATTTTATTGAGGATCGATATGGCTTGGAGGAGAACCCTCCGTACAACCGTTTACGTGGCTACGTTCACGAGGCTTGGGAAGCACTGCCAAAAAGCTTCCTCCAGGATCAATTATAAACAATGCCTTCTCGTATGCAGGCTGTTACTGTAGCTAATGGCTTGCATAGAGAACATTCATAAAAAATATAGCTCCTTTGTTAATAAAATTGGCTGATTTTGGCAGCCTGGCCTTTTTTGTGTGTTGGGTGGGTGGTGTCAGGGAACCGCGGCTAATTGAATGGCCCACCTTAATTTCGTGTACATAGCTTTCTACGAGAGCTTTCCTTATGAGACTCTTCTTTTCTCTTTGTGAACAATCACTTCATGCAAGTCGCACTCGACCTTGATCGCGCCTTGTACCGTCACACTATGCCAGCTTTCCACGCGGGTCGAGATGGGTACAGAAGGCGCAGGTCGTCGTTATCCAGCAATACCACGCTTTACAGGAGGTTGGCCATATCTCCCTTCATTATTTTCGTCTAGAGCAATATTATATCGACGCTAATTTGTACAGCTCCAATAAAAGTAGCATCAGCTTAATATCTAGCGCTTTTTTGCCGCTTAATAAGGCGCAGATATCCGACCGCATTTGTCGCGGCTGCAAAGACGAAGAGAAGTTTTGACCTGTAAACTACCCTTAATATTTATTAATATAAAAAAATTGATGAAGGCACCTTGATATTGTCGCTGGTGCTGTCTAGTAGCTAACACATTTCACCAAGACAAAAATATCCATGACTTGCATCAGAAAATATTTACAAATTATGTGGTTTCCTTCCCTCGACCAAAACAACAGGTCCATTGTATTTGTTGCCCTTGGAGAAGTAATAGCCCGTAGCTATAATCAGAGTTGCAACATAAATGGCTATGGCCCAGTTAAAGCCGCTGGCAGTAATGGGATAAGTCTGAGGCCAAAATGCCCAGAAGAAAGTCCAAGCCACAACAAACAGAGAAACCACATTCAGCGGGACTCCAAGCTTGCCAAGAGAAAACTGTGCATGTGGGAGCGTCTCCGGATATTTCAGCCGCCTCCAAAGAACACAGCTAATGCTAAAAAAGTAGCACTGCATGATGGAGACAACAAGCAGCGATCCAATGGCGTAAAATGCAACGGGGCTTCCAATGTAAATCAGACTAACAAGGATACTGAAAGCACCCGACAGTAAATAGGCATTTGTGGGAATCTTACGACTTTGGTCGACTTTTCCAATCCACTTTGACCAGGGCAGACCCTCGTCTCGAGCAAAGGCGAAGAGATCTCGGCTAACGGCAGCGAGGTAGGAAAAGTTAGAAAAGAGAATAAAGACGCAGAGGACAGAGAGATAAACTGTGAGCCAGGTGTTAGACATGGCTTGGCGAAGGACCCAAATTGCTGGGTACGTTGTTGGTTCTGTGAGGGCAGGCTCAATGCTGGTGATGTGGTAGCAGAGTGTGACAACGATGAGCATAGACATGCAGAATGAGATACCAAAGCCGGCCAACATGACCTTAGGAACGGAAAGGGGTGCGTTGCGGACTTCTTCCGACATGTGAGCGGCCTTTACACATCGTTAGCCTAGTTCATGGGACTTAGGGTCAGTGAGATTTAAGAGGAACATACTGTATCAAGACCAGTCTGCGGCATGACAGCCGGCAACTGTCCGACAAGAACAGCAATAGTCAAACTCGGCCAACCCGACGAGCTTTCAAACTTGGTCCATACATGTTCCGCGCTAGTTTTGGGAGCATTTACCCAAACGGGAACAAAGAAGGCAAAAAAGGTAAGAATATTAGCCGCAAATACAGGGTTCTGCCAGAAAGGAAGGATCTTAGCGCCGTAAATATTGGCACTGACGGTGATACAGACGACCGCAATGACAAAGAGGGTGGCGTGCCAGTAGGGGAACTCGTAGGCCGGGTAGTTAATAAGGATTATACCTTGGATGAGGGTGCCGATGAGGAAGAGGCCGGACGCGTTTCCAGCTTGGAGGGCGAGGGTTGAGGTCCAGCTTACTTATCGTTAGCCGGGGGGGCTGTCTAATGCAGTTGACCAGTCGTGGACTTACCCAGTCATATAGCTAAGAATCTTCTGGTACTTTTCTGGCGCAAATTCACTAACCCAATGATACTGCGCGCCAGCAATAGGGGCCATACTAGCCATCTCTGCCAAACTCAGCACAACGGGGACAAACGCCGCAAAGATCCAGATATTGCAGTAAATCAACGCCGGAAGTCCACCATTGAGTAGAGCAGGCGTAACTTGAAACATGATAAACTGCCACGCGGCGGCAAGACTGATAAATGAGACTAGCGAGAACAGGCGGTAGTGACGAATGAGTTCCTGGCTACGTCCCATGCGGTGCATGGCCTTTGTGTCTTGGTAGGTGGACTTGTACACGTCGTGGTCGATTTGGTCGGCGTCGTTGTGGCCATTGTAGACGCCTTCTTCTTGCGAGGAAGGGGAGTTGATTTGGATGGCTCTCAGTTCGATTGCTTCTGATTTCCAGACTTCTCCTTGCGCTTCTGGGGCCGTCATGGCTGCAGTGTTTTACGCAAGGTCGATCAGGCAGTGAATAGGAAAGCGAAGGGCTTGAACTTATGAAAGGGGGAAATGGATGTACGGAAGAATACTGAAAGTGAAAGAATGGAAGAAATAGAAGCAAGCAGCCACAAAACAGGTCCAAGACAAAGCAGTTACTGTGATGGTTGGCTAGTGTATTAATGCAGAGCTTGGATGGGCTGTCTTCGGCCACACATACATAGTACAAGACCGCGGTAGCAATAAATCTGCAGCCATTAAAGACAAACTTGTACGTAATGGCTGAGCAGTTCGGTGAAAGAATACGGGTACGTGCCAAGCAGGAATAGATTAACGGATTTGCCAGCAGGCTCCCAGTAGGCAAATTTGCGCTGGAAGGGGCCCGATGCAAGGTAATATGTACCCCATGTAATTACAGTGCATGGGTTCTTTGCCTTGGCCCCTGGACTGGCCATGCAGCTAGTATGTAGATGCTGCCTTCTCCTCACCGCAGCGTGTTCTTTTTTACATGTACATCCTGCTTCCCTTGTAACATGTTGTACTTGCTGTTGTACTTTTTGTTCCATTGTCGCAGTCACTGACCTTGTTGGCGGAAGTGTATTACTTTACAAGCGTCCGAGCATAAACGCTGCATAAATATGATGAGAGTTAGGCTGTAAGCAAACAAGGCTGGGGCGGCGGGGTGGCTAAGCTAAGAAAGGCCGCGGCCCAGTACCCTGTCTCGCGCCTGCGGGGGTGGAGAGGCTGCATCTTGGGTAATATTGGTCCGGGCAGTGCTGAATGTTGCGTCACTCCTGATCTGCACTGTGCTTACTGCTTTCTTATTTCTATTTTACAAATAAAATATGTACCTGCTTCTCTAGGTGAATGAACCAGACAAAAGTATGTCGCGACCGCGGCTCCTGGATGTGCTGTAAAGACACAATCCACCCAGCCATACTCCTTACGTCCCGGCCAAGTAAACACTGAGAGAATTAAAGCAGCCCTAATTAGGCTGCCCGAAGTATAGTATGACGATCCTCCCAGGATTGTCTTACAGCGGGCTGCAGCTGAATAGGGCTCCCTGGCCAAACCAGAGCCTAATCTAATTCCCCTACGACACACCCATGCTTCAGGCCTGACATATACGCCAGCGCTACACCCTGCAGCCGACTATGCTTTTTTATTACGCGACCCTGGTCGGACTGGGTATGCACTGGGTGTGTGGTAATTCAGCGGCAATTAAGGCTGCTAGGGGCAAGAGCTGCCCATGGAATCTTCATGGTTTTACTCAACAGTACCAGATAACCAAAGCCCCTCACCAAGAAGCGTATTAGTACAAGCGCCTTGCCGTTCAGCTTTAGTTCAACGAGTGATTCCCCCTAAATCTGAGCCATGTAACCTTTATCAGTGCAACATGGCAGATGATAGAGGTCAGTGGCTAATGGTCCTTACCGGCATGTTTTTTGCCTGGTCTTCTTTGATATTTCTTGTGCGCGTTTGGGCGAAGATTCGGACCAAGACTTGGAGCATAGACGACTATTGTCTTTCTACTGCTGTTGTACGTTTTCTTCCTTCGTTTCCCTTCTTTTTTAAGATGCAGTAAAGCTGACCGGTGACTGCAGCTCTCTGTTGTAGTCCACGTTTCTTGCACCTTCAAAGCTATCCGTTTAGGATACGGCCGCTCCCTAACTAACATTTCGCGAGAGGACTTACCTACAGTGGAAGCAGTAAGTTAGCCATATTCAAAGTCTGAAGAGAAAAGAAACTAATAATATATAGACACTGTATATAAGCCAACTATGCTACGTCATATCTATTGGCCTAGGCAAAGTATCCGCTGCTCTGTTCGTTTCCTACCTGGCATGCAAAGGACCGCAAACTGGACCTGCATATGCCATTGCTGGCTTTTCAGCGGCATGGACAGTCGCATCAGTATTCGCTGTTGCCCTTCGGGGGGATCTCCGGTACCCTCTGGCTACTCTAGACGGTTCACAGGAGCTGGTAAGTCGTACTATATTGGTATCTTTTTACGGCTTCATTGTCTGATTGGTGTATTGGGTAACAGTTTATTCGCTGGCTTGTGATTGAGGTATTAGGATTACTCCTTGAGTTCGCTCTCTGGCTATTATCTCTATACCTCATCTGGGGACTGCAGATGCAACTCCAGAAGAGAATCTACATTCTTGCTGCATTTGCTTTCAGACTACTGTACGTTCTGCGCTAAGCCCGCTGCGTTAACACCGCTAATCGAAACCTAGGGTTATTCCATTGGTTGTATTCCGACTCCTATACCTCACACCAGAGAAAAACCCAGACCCGACATATTCAAGCATCATCCCCGGTATCATCACCGGAGCAACGCTGCACTTATCCATCATTACAGCATCAGTCACTAGTCTCAGGCCCTTTCTACGTCACTTCCACCCGGCATACATTATAGAAAGCACAGACGCATCAATAAAACGAACCCACCAAAGCAGCGCATCTCGGGATGCATACTACAGACTCGACGTGCTCAAAGATACAGAACGACGCCGACCTAATCTTGCTAGCGATATTAGCTGGAGACCATATCAGGGGCCGGGAGGAGAGGGCTATGCTACTGCGTACCCGGCAAAATCACTTGGTTCTACTAGAGATAGGCCGCCTCGAAGTATGGGATCGGCTACTGGGCGGCGTATGTCGGTGGGTGCGCCGGCCAATTTGAATGGAAGACAGTCGATGCAGACGGATATTCAAGATGGTATGATAATTGAAAGGACGACGGAAGTTTCGGTGCAGTATCATGAACGGCAGTATGAAGACGGTGTACTACTGCTGCACCAAGGGGCCCGTGTAATGTGATGAACAACACCCTTTTCGTCCGTGCGTCTGTTCCATCGCGGGAACGGGTGGGTTTCGCGCGGCCCGGCGCCACCAACGCGCCCCGCTACGCGCCCCACTACGCGTTCCCGATCGCCGCGTAATTTCATGAAATTACACGCTTTTTACCCGTGCACGATCAGGGGCTTTCCTGTAGTTAGGTTTAGACTTATTGAACTACTTGTTAAATACTGTTTCCGTGGTCTCTTTTCCCAAACACGAAGATCATAAAATGCGCTGCTAAGAGTCAATTCTCTCATGAGTGCGCAAATCCCAAGCTTAACTGCCGTCGGCCTTTGGGTTGACCACGGCGCCATGCTCTGATCTGTCGCCACGAGAACTGCAAGACAGCGCTTTCCGTGGAGGGCTCGAGGCCAACCACGCATCTTGGCGACAAACACAAGATCCCGCTAGAACACAGGAGGGGTCTTACAAAGGTACTGCGAGGCCTTAAGCTCTTCAGCCCAGGCTCAGAGAAAATATCTCCACGAGAAGATGGGTCGCCGGCGCACCCCCCATTTGCAGATCGACGATGGCTACCACTGCAGCGCTTGTGGGGAGCGCTCCGTCAACCTGCAGCATATAAAGCGACATTACGCAAATCCGAATCCCACTGGTAAGGTGTGCCCTGCTGCTGCGCTAGGCCGACCTGCCGACATCGACAGTCCCATCGAATTTGTCTACTTGCAAACATGGTGTCGCGGGCCTGCGGCCCAGCACTGGCTCGTGAGCTGCGAAGGCCAAACCATTCGTCCGGTTCTATCCCCCAAGGTGAAAAGCCATATTGAGTCTGTCAGGAGCGCGAGTTGGCGCGTGACGCTTACCCGAGCGCTGGCCAAGCATCTCCGAACACCAACTCATCGCTTGCTTTTGGCGAGCAGCGTCCGTGGATAGAAATGACTAGCTGGGAGAGGATGTTCAAAGGAAGGGATCGAAATATCTTATCCACTATGGTATCTCTGTCGTGGCACCGTCGTACCCAGCCAGCCCTTAGGGTTGGGATAGGGTTAGATTAGTTATCTAGAAGCTATTCTGCCCGCGGGTTTTCCTTCTAAGAAGAGAAAAGTCTAAAACGGGAAAGCTAAGCTAAAGGAAGGAGCTAAGCTAGAGAAAGAAAGACTAAGTTAGGAATAACTAAGGAAAATAACCTTAAGATAAACCCTAATAAGGGAAGAAAAAACCTATTACTATGCTTTGTGGAATAACATGTTATTCTAGGCGGTGATTAGCTAGACGGGCGGGGCGGGCGATCTTCTATTATCTTATTCCTATTATCTTATTCTATAAGATAATTAGCGATAGCTAGTAAAAAGTGGGTCCGGGGTATACTAAGTAGCGACTACCTCCTATTCTATTTATTAGGTAAAGTAAGCGAAAAGTAGAAAGAAAAAATATAAAGAGAGGAGAGAGTAGGTTAGGCTACTTTACTTATATAGTAACTATTAGGTGCTAGTCTATAAGTAATATAGATTATATATTATATTATAGCTAGCTACTTTTATATTATATATTTAGAGGAAGCCGCACTACCTATATAAGGTAAAATAGAAAGCTTTTATATTATTTTATAGCTAGCTAAAGCTAAGAAGTATAAAGTAGCTAATAAGGAGGTATTATAAAAAGGATAGGCCTTTTAATTTAATTAATTAGCTATAGATAAAGTTAGGCTTCCTATATAATATTAAGTTATATAGGTAATTATTTAGAGATAAGAAGATAATAAATTAATATATTTAATATATATATAAGGAAAAATATATAAATATTATAAATAAAAGTTAACTATATAGTTAATACCCTATATAAAACTATTTCTATATAAGGTAGCTTACCTATTACTTTTAGGTATATAATAGTATTAGGGTACTTATAGTATATAATATAGTATAATAAAGGTAGTAGCTATATTTATAAGATAGCTTAATTAAGGCGATACTTTATTAGTTAAAGAGTAAAGTCTATAGATAATAAGATAAGCTAAAGAAGAAATAGGTAATAGTAATAATAAATAAGGAAAGGACTAAGTAAATACTATAGCTTTATAAGCTAGGTTTTATACTATACTTAGCTAGCCTAAGTAATATAAAAATTAAGTTATTATATTAGGTATTATAATAGAGATATATAATAAAAAACGAGGATAGTAATAAGGATAATAATTATACTAATAAAAGTAGTAGTAATGATAATAGTAAAGGTAATAGTAATAGGGAGGATAACGAGATACTATCTATTATTTTAAATATAACTAAAGAGATACTCTACTAAGCCTATAAAATTATTAATAAAGACACTAAGGAGTGCTAACTAATAGAATAATAAGTAGTAATACTTAGTAAATTCTCTAAGGAGCCCTTCTTTAAATAGAAATATTTTTTTTAGGTATATAAAAATACTACTATACTTAAGAAGTACTTTCTTATTATATAATAGCTAGTTACTTATACCTACCGGGTAGTCTACTAAAGTAGCGGCTATTTTATATAGAGATCTAGTACTACCGTCCTTCCGTAATATTAAATTCGACTTAGCCCCTAGTAGTAATCCGCTCTTATAAATATAATAAAGATTATAAGATAGGTATAAGATATTAAAAATAAAACCCTATACTATATTATTATTATAGTGCTAGTAAGGCTAATAGGGGATAGTATAGGCTCTAAGAAGTTCGGCTTACTAATTATAAGCCTTATAGCTATACTAATAAGGAAGTATAATAAGAAGAAGAGAAATAAACGCGGCGAGGAGATTAGCTATAGCGGGTAGTAGGATCTTACTAGCTTTACTAGCCACCTATCCGCTATAATCTAGTATATTTAGCTAATTATATTCTAAAATATTTATATCTAATATAAAAAAGATGTAGATAATCTATTATAAATTATAAATATACTCTCTAAATATATAGACTTATACTTCTAGTAGGAGAGGGAGATACTATTTAGGTATATATTACACTAGCGGCTAACGCTCTTTAATATTACACCCTATACTATAACCTCTAAGTAAGCATACTAAGCGCTAGATTTTAGTTATATAGAGATAAACGGGGTAAGGCTATATATATAGGAGCTATAATAGCTAATATAATATATATTCTAAGATATAGTGTAAATCTTATACTAGTAGCTATTATTTAGTAGCGTCTAATTAGGTAAGCTAGCTAATATTTAGCTATTTAGTATAGAAGATAGCCTAGAGGATAAGGCCTATAGTATATTATAGCTTAATTAGGCCGCTAATAAGGCGTATACTACTAATTATAAAATAGCGCTCTTAGAGTATATATAAAGCGACTTAGTAATATATAGGGCGTTTTTCTAATAAGATAAAGGTAATAATATAACTATTAATAGTATAGTAATATTAATATATAAGGTAGACGTTTAGCTATTCTTTAGCTAGCTACTAGTTTTATACTATATAGCCCTAGGTTTACTACTATAGGCGCTAGAAATATTATTAATAGATACGGCTAATATAAAGCGGATATAGTATATTTATATATAGGTAAAGTAGGTAACTATTTATATTACCTATTATAAGTTATAGGAGAGTAAAGGTAAGGCTAGGGATAACCTATGCTTTCTCCTTAATAAGATTAGTAACCTTATCCTACTCTATATACTATATATACTATTACTATAGAAGCTACTACTTTAGGAGTAATACCTAGATAAATAGCTAAGTATAAGATTATAGACTAATAAGAGGGGAGAGCTATAGGAAGATATATAGCTAATATACTAGATAAAGAGTATATATACTATAGTAAGTATATTAATTATAACTTCTATATAGTAAAGGTATATAATAGCTACTATAATAAAAGACCTATTTATAAAGTAAGAGATAGATATCTTTAGAAATATATCTAGTAATAAGACTATAGTAGAGGACTAGCTAAATATATTCTAGTTAGTAGAGATAAGTAACTATATATTCTATATAATAAGCATAGTATACGCGGGGTCTACTAGAGGATTAGTAATAACCCTAATATATTAGACCCAGTAGGTATTAATACTCTAGGCTATAAGGCTATAGCTTACCTATACTATATATAATAGTGATAAGCTTATAAGCTAGCCTATATATTATAGTGTAAAGAGGTGCGGGGGTGCTAGGACTAGGCTAATATATAGCGAAGTTATAGTGCTTACTAAAGTATATTAGCTATTTTAGAAGGACGCTCTTAAGTTTTAATATAGTATATAGCGAGATATAGTTTAGGCTATCTATAGGGATAAGCCGGCGGAATAGGTTATTATTATTATAATAATTAGGGTGGGGAAGATACTACCTATTTTAATACCTAGTTAGATACTAGGAGCTAGTATAACTATTATTATAATATTAACTATAGCGCTATAGTTTTTACTAATTCGGTAAATAAGGGAGATAGGTATTTAATAAGCGGAGTAAACTAGCTAGTTTTTACTAACTATAGCTCTAGGTGTTATAATTATATTTACTAAGGCTGTTAGTAATACCTAGAAGCTTATAGACTACTACTAGTAGCTAAATAACTTAGGTAAGCTAGATTAGATTATAATAGATAAGTACTACCTAATATTAATAGTATAATATAGGGAGAGTATAGGGATTATAGGGGAGAGTATATAGTAAATTAAGATATAAAGCGTCTAGCTAATAGATACTTTAATACTATTAATAAAAGCGGACCTTATATATATAAATAAACTAATAGCCCTATTAATTATCTACTAATTTATAAATAGGCTAAATATCTATTACCTAATCTAGATTAAAGATAAGGCGTAAGGAGCTAAGTATAGAGAGCTAGGAGCTATCTCTAAATAAATACTATAGACGCTTAATAATAGGATAAGCTTTATAGCGAGTTTTATTAGAAAGGGACGCTAAGGGTATAATATAAATACCCGGTATATTATTTACTAGCCTATAGTTAAGTAAGCTAGGCTTTATATAGAGTGGATTAAATATACCTATATTACTAGAGATAAATAAATAAGGAAAAGGTAATAGTAATTAAGGGTAAGCTTAATAAAACTAATAACTATATTATATTAGTAATATCTATATTTAGTATTAGCTTTAACTATAGTAGTGTTTATACTATTATATACGCCGGTATACTACGTAGGCTAACTAACTATAGCTAAGAATCTAGGCGGGTAGGGCGGGACGGCGAGCGGGCTATCTTAGAGATCCTAGTAAAGTATAACTAGGAATAGTAGTTTAGCTATAGCCCTAATAGCGATAATAATACTTATACTATATATCTAATTATAAAGAAGATATACTATATTTATAATATAATAAGTTAATACCTAGATAGGAGTATAGACTAGCTATATTATATAAATAAGTAAAGTAATTGCTAATATTACCGCGGCCTTAGAACCCTAGCTCCCCGCCTACCTAGAATAGTATTTAGGCTAGATAAGGAGATAATATATATAGGGGAGGCGGAGATCCTATAATAGAATAAGGAAAAGGAAGAAGCTAAGCGGGCGTACCGCTATAAGATAGAGGTAGCGGCGTATACGTGTCTATACTACCGTACTAGGGGGGGTGAGTTAGACTATAAGCCTACTATATACCTATTCTAAGATAACTAGATTAAGGAGAAAGTAAAGGTAGTATAGAAAAATAGGAAGAAGTAAATACTAGACTTTAGCGTTTACTTCTAATACTATTATCTATAGTTTATATATAAGGTAGGCTTTATAGGTCTAAAATATAAGCTTCTAGACTAAGTTATACTAGTTTATATAGGCGTATATAAGCGTCTAGGGGGTAAGTAATAGCTAAAGGATACGTTTTAATACCTAGTAGACTTTATAGGTAAATATATAAATTAGCTTAGTTAGGTCGCTAGTATTAGTAGTAAAAGGGCCGCTAATTATAATTAAGTTACTATTATAGCCTTATAATCGCGTAGATAGGTTATAACTAGTATATATAGGAAGAATATACTATATTTAAGGCGTTTCCTTAGATAGGGTGTTATACTATTAATAATATATTTCCCGGCGTCTAGCACGCGCTTAACTTCCGCAAAGTATATATATAAAGGCGGATATGCGATTTAGCTATATATAGTAGCTATTTTAGCTTATTACCTATCTATTTAGTACTAAACTTCGCGCGTATTTTCTTCTCTATAAACTACCACATATAGCTCTATAGTAGAGTAATTTATTTATCTAGCGTTATATAGATTTAGTCGCTAATAGGTACTATATATTATACTAAGGTGCGGTAATCCTTTAGAAGTAGCCGCATAGTGATTATAAGGTAGTTAATATTATAAAAGACGAGGGTATGCTATAACACGTAGAGTTTCTTACTCTTTATAAAGGAGACTAGATGCTCGCGCTAATGCCGTAGCGGGTTTAGGTAGTGCGAAGTATAGTAGCTATTATTAAAGTAGTAGCGGTTACTCTAAAAGCGGGACTTTTAGTTAGGGCTAAGCTTAGCTTACTAAATAGCGAGAAGTAGGAAGAAGTGCGGGGGCTACTTATAGGGATATTAATTAATATAATATTAGAATAGTAATCTAAGTCTAGCTTATTATAATTAATAAATATATACTAGCCCTAGTCCCCTAGTATTAGGCCGAAGCGAAGGAGGAGTAATAGTAGTAAGAAAATAATAAAGGTGGCCTCCGGCCTAAGGGTATATAGGGTATATAGCACTATATATTATATAAGCTCCTAAAAGGCCGCTTTAGCCGTAAGGGATGCCTTCCCTTTATATATAAAGTATAATAGTAGGTTAAGCTAGATAAAGAAGAAGAAATAAGCGGTATAGTATAGGAAGTATAAGGCGTTATTATACTAGTATTAAATTATTAATAAGAGGTTATATAGTCTATTACCCTTAATATAGTAATACTTTATATAATAGTAGTAATATAAGTTCTAGGTATAATTTATTAGAGGATTAGTAATATAGGGAAAAAGTATATTAAGTAGTATAAACTACCTCTTAAGGATCCCCTATATATATATATATTAGTGTATTATTAGGGTGTAAGTGCCTATATAGCTAACCTATATAGCGAAGTAAAGGAGGCCGTAAACCTATATAAAGCGCTAGAAAAGAAAAATAGCGCTAGGGACGGAGGTAAAAAGGTAAAGTAGTAGGTATATAAATATTATAATATCTATATCTACGTAGATAACTAATTAGGCAAGGCGGATATATAGGCGGAAGACGCTGTAGTTAAGGATAGGTGGTAGCCGAATATTATAGAAATTAAGCCCGCTAAAAATAGTCGGCTTAAATAGAGCGTCCTTAGGGTTATTTATAGCGGTAAGAGCGGCTAGAGTAGCTATGTTACTATTATTCTAATCTAAATATGGAGTTAGGAAAGAAGCACGCGGGTTCGGACGCTTTAATAAGGAGTAAGGCTAGCTATACTAATACTTTTATTGACTCTAGCCCCTTCGTTAGCCGTCCTCGACATATAGCTTTTAATAGAGGGGTTATAACTATTGTAAGGCTATATATAGCGCTACTCGTATGCTAACTAGTCTTAAATATCGGCGGTAAGATTCTATAGGATAAGAAGGTTAGGCTTCGTTAGGCCCTTATAAAACACCACGCTATCTATAGCTATACTATGGGTTATTAGTATAGGTGAAGCGCTATATTTCTTAAAGCTTATCTAGAGGCCGAAGTATATATCTCCCGCTTAGTAGTATAGACTTTTATATAAGGTATATTAGTACTAATATTAAAATTACTAGCTTAAGTAGATGTGGTAGTACGCCCGCCTATACTAGACTCTCTTATTAATATATAAGTCTCTTAGACGAGCGCTAGGTATGTAATTCTATTTTTAGGTGCGCATCCCACGGATTACTTATAGTTTTCTTAACTTCTATTATAGACATATTTTGGCTTATCTTTACGGTAGGCTTAATAATATTAACCAGCTACGGCTAACTCTTTTAGATAAAATCGTATCTATTATCTTAAGTATTAGGCTACTTCTAAGATATTATCAGCTCTTACTAAGTTACTAGCTAATGTATCTTCTAAGACCTATTAGGGGCTTATCCTTATATTTATAACGATATCTAGAGGCTTAGGGATACGCTTAGTATAGTTACGGCTTTTATAGAAACTTCGGTAACCTCTAGTAGCCCTATATCAAATATTATATTATACCGCTAACGTATATAATATCTATATTATTGGTATATATGGTAATGCTTAGATTAACAACTTTAGAGGCGGCGATATAATGGGATAGGTTAGTAAGACTTACTTAGATATAATTACGTATAATCTAGAGGAAGAAAGGAATATTATATACTTTTAGAGAATACCCGTATTGTAAGGGGCGGGCGAACGTATAGCGAGACGGAAGGTTAACTACACCACTACGTAGTACGCGGGCAAAAGGTAAGTAGAAACTCTAAGTATAATTATACTCTATAATAAGCTATCTACTAATACTAATATTATAAATAAGCAAATAAGTAATTAGTTAATTAAGAGCCACTACGCTTATATATTATCTATAGTAAACCTTTATTATAGCCTACTCTATTACTTTCTATTTATATATATTATGGTGAAATATAGGATCCTAAGTTAAGAAATTAAGAGAAGAAATATTTTAGGCGTAGACTACTACTACTAAGTTAGCTAAGTTTATACTTATACAGTAGCTAGTATAGTCCTCTAAGAATCCTATATAATAACTTTACTACCGTCGCTATTACTTCCTATAGTAAATGCGTTAATATTACTATATATATTATAAAGTTTAAACCACGTGTTAAGTTTCCACCACTTCCCCTAGGTTTTAGGTGCGTAGTTTTAATAATTTAAAAGCATATATACTAGGCATAGGCTATACTCGCTAATTTACCTTTATATCTATATACGCGTCTACGAGAGTTCTATAGTAGCGAGTATAATAGCCCTACTATCTTAGAAGCGTCGCTAAATAGTGCAGAGGTAATAGTAAAATAAGCGGCTATAGGCGTCTATAGAAACGGATATATAGGATTATTCTTATATAGTACTAAGTAATAACTAGTCTTCGTATTTTTATTACCCCTATATCACCTAAGTGCGCATTTCCTAATTATCTAGGGCTAGGAGTATTTTTAAACGGAGTACTCCCGCCTCTTAGAATACTCCGTAATTATAAAAAGCTTACCACTATATAGCTCTATTACCCACTACTACTCTAGTAGAGGGTATAGGTTATATAGAGTAGAAAATGCATTTATATAACTCCTGTTACCCCTGCGCGCTGTAGATGATCCTATAGGGAAGGTAAGCATAGGATATACGGAAACTCCTGCACGTAAGTCCTCGCGACTAACGCTAGAGTATTAGAATGCCTATAGTAACTAGAGTGAGCTAACATTTCCGGGTATTCTATGCCGAGGATTAATATAGTCGCACCCCTCTTCCGCAAATACCCTTTTTAAGTATTATATCTTACTAATATTAATATTACGGTTATAGGAACTAAAGTCGTAGTAGGAAGGATAGGTAGATAATAGGGACGTAGACGACGCTAATAAATTTTAAAACCTTTTCCTCTAAGTTAAGTTTTAAAGTTCTTTTAAGAAGGGATATACTTATTATTATTTCTTACCTAAGCTTAAATAGAAAAGAAAGCCGAAAGTTTCTAAGGTACTATAGGAATAGTTCTACCTCTAGTCTTAGAATACCTACCTACGGGTGGCTTTAGGAACGCTTGTTAATAAAACTATTAGCCTAAAAGGGTAATCCTATATTAGGTATGCTTATAATATACTAAAAATATCTTAAATAATAATAGAGTATTCCTAAGATTAGAGTATTCCTCTTAGGAGTACTCCTATTTTTAAGAATACTTATAAGTTACTAAAAATATTTTAAATATTAATAGAGTGCTCCTGAGATAAGGAACACTTATAATTTGCGGAGTAAGTAGAGTAAGTGGCTTACTAGCGGCGTGATTAATTAACCAAGACGAACTGTATAGTAATAGAGCTAGACGCTTTCTCTCTCCCCCTCTCTCTCGTCTTCCTTTCCCTTATCTTATTTAGTCAGGCCTTTAAGTGGTATAGTTTAAGTGGTTCGGCTAGCTAGGCCCTTAAGTAGGAGAGATACTATAGCCGCATAACCCGAGAGGGCAAATACCCAGCTCGTGTCTTAGACCTTTACGAACTAGATATGTAAACCCCCTCTATAAGGTGATATAGTGTAAATAAGGGTAGTTAAGCGAAGCCCCTCTAAAAAGGGGGCGAAATTACAGCTGTAGGCGACTGCACTCGGTAAGGAAGAGCTAACTGCCAGCTTATAGGCGGCGGAGGAAAGCCTAGACGAGGGCGAAAGTGAAGCCGATAGCGATACGGACGGTCATAGCGGGCACCGCTCTAACGGCTAAGTAAAACCTAAGCTGTCCTAAGCTGCCTTAAGATGCCTGGAGACGACCTAAGCTCTTATTGGTGATAACTTTGAAAACTGCACGTTTCATTTACTAAATAAAATACGTAGTCTTTATACATACGCCCCTTCTTAGCACACTAAGTCTTAGATAAAGAACTAGTATATACTAATTATTAATTAGGGAGTTATTATATTATAAGAGAAAAGATAATACTAATCTTTCTAATTTTTACCTATATAGAGAGTAGCTATAAATATAGCCTACTTTAACGTTATTTAAGTTCTACCTACTAATATATAGTAGAAACTATAAAAGGTATATAACTCGCCGCCTACGTAGCTACAAATAGTAACTCTTAGGTTATAAGATAATAACCTTATAAGGAAAACTTAGTATAATTATAGATTATAACCTAGCCTCGCTTAGACTAGTTTATATTTTAAGTTACCTAAATAAAATCTGAGCTTAAGGGGTTTATATTGATTATAGATTTACTATATGCTATAAGGTGCTATGCTTATTGCCTAGATATAATGCAGATTCTAGTTCATTTTCATAAGTACTTGAAGCTTAGTCTGTCCATTCGCCAAGTCTCCAACTATCCAGGACCAGGAGTGGTCAACGGGCTGCTATTGCATAGATCCATGACCTTGTGGGCATGGCTGTTACTAGAATTCTAAAGGCCGATCTAGATTTAACTATTTGCTAAGGTTTTAAGCTTGAAAACGTATTAGTTGGTTTTGGAGCTAGAACTTACTCCGCGTAACGTCCGCATCAGGCTCCATTTATTATCGTTTATAGCGTTAAAAGGAGCCATAAGTTTCTATTATACGTATATTCTTAGATAATAATTAATTAGCGTAGATAAAATTAGCTCTAGTAGTTATCTATTTGCGTAAAGCAAAAAGTTAATCTATATATTTAGGAGAGTATTCTCCATCTAAACGTCTTCGAACTTAGACGAGGCGAAGGACGGCTAGGGTTAAAGCCTTATTTAGTAGAAATAGTCATGCTGCGCCGGCCTTAACCACCACTATTCGGGTTTTAACATTTGGACAGTGCGTAGTGACTCACGAATGTCGAGAAAGCCAGATCCCTATATATTGATGTATGTAGTAGTTTGTAAACGAGCTCTTGCGCACTAGTGATAATCTTTGCGGTCGCCCCTAACTCTCTAAACCGTTATAGATACTGAATAACGCCTTAGTAATCGCGGCAAAATACTACAGTTAGGGCGCAAAAGTCTGCGAACTCTCCACACACCCTCTAGAACGCGCATTCTTATCGCGAGATAAGAAGTTAAATTTCTCGTAGCTTTACTAGCTAATTTCTATATAAAAATATACATAAAAAACGCGGAAAGCAGCTCTTTAATATTTTATATACTATCCTCGCGCGCGGATTACAGCTATAAGGCGCCGTAGTATTAATTAAATTAGGTTTAATACTAGCTCTTAAGGAATAGAGTCCTATACTAATGCTAATTTCTCTACTAATTTAGCTTTTAAAGCTTTATTATTTTATAGATTATATAATCTAGGGTATATTTTAGTTAATTTGCCTTTTAGAGCCTTCTAAATGTGCTTAATAGGGTTAAGATTAGGCGAGTTAGGCGGCTAGTTAATATACTCGATTCTATATAACTAAAGCTATTTAGGCGTACTACTAAACTTATAAATATATGCGTTATTTTACTAAAAATACCTTATATTTTTATAGACTAGTAAAAGACCTAACTTAAGGGTATTTTAATAGCTTTTTATATTATAACCTCCCCGTGTGTAACGGTGGCTTAGATCCTAAGGCACTGTAGGGTTTCTGTTGCTTAGGGTAAGTAAGCTAGGCTTATACTTGAGTAATGTAAGGCACGATAAGTCATAGGTAAGGTCCCGTTAGAGTATGAAGACTCTAATAGTAGAACTATTGCTTAGATTGATTACTAGAGATCTGGAAGCTATCTATCTAGTTTAGGTAATGAGTGTCTTTAATATACTATTCCATCTCTCTATTGATCCCTTGGATTACTTATCGTCACTATGCTCACTGGTAAGCAGCGCTTACTATAGTCACTAGTGATCTAGGTGATAAGGTTATGTGACCTGTTGTCACCTTCTTTCCTAATCTGGGCAGCTGCCGTGCCCCGTAGTACCTGGCGCCTAGTCGGCTTATGTCACCTCGCATGGTTTGTAATATAATATCCCTCCTCTATTGGTCTTGTCCTTAAGGCTACTATAATAGGTCTACGTGAATTTCCTTAGGTGTGTATCCCCTTTCCTTCTTTTATTATTATATCTTAAAATGCCTGCTAATTATGCGAGTAAGAATTCTCGAGATAGTAAATCTACTCGCAACTGTCTTGCCTATTATATTAATCTCCGCGGTTCGGATTCTTTCGACGATATTATGCCCTATATACCTTATTTTCGTCTTAAGACGCGATGCGTTATGTTAGAAGGTTCTCCTCGTTATTCGGCGTGTGTTCGTCGTGCTCGTCCTTATGATGGGGTTTTCGTGGGTGCCTCGCTTACTCGCGCGATATCTATACTCTTAAAGATAGAGCGTTAAGAAGACGACGCCGAAGAAGCTTTAGCTTTAGCCTAAGAGAAAGCTTTAAGAGCCTATTATAAGGCTACTAAAGCTTTAGCTCATTTGACTTATCTAAGGAAATAGAAGCGTTTACTTTGTGCTTATAAGAAGGAGCTGTTTAAAAGGGGGATGTAGGAGTTAGATAAAGAGGATAGTATAGCCGAGGTTAATACGGACTTGCCGGACTTCTCCTCGATTAACGTGGCTTACTTAGAGTTAGAGGCGGTTAGAAACGCTCTTTCGGTTAGTGCGATAGATGCTATTAATTGGTTTATTATTTTAACTAAGGTTCTAGTTAAAGGTACTTTATTAGGTTAAAGTAGTTTATAAGGTTAGATTTAGGTTCCTAGGTATTTTTAAAGTTAGGGTAGTTTTTCTATTTAATAAGGTACTCCTTTTCTTTTTTACCTTTTC
>NIWZ02000120.1:0-54316 GCA_002242745.2 Lecanicillium sp. LEC01 | reverse complement strand
GGCGCCTTTTTTTTTTTTTTTTTTTTGTCTATACACATGCTGCAAATTGTCAAAATAACGCACATTAGGGTCGCTTTTTGCCAAGTGAAGCGGCCATACCCGAGACTTGCATGGTCAATAAACTTTGCATATGCACTCCATGCAGGAGCTGAACGGTTTGCGAGCTATTCCTTCCAGGGTCCTCACCTTGCATAGTAGCCGTACACGAAGATATAGGAGCAACCGGCTTGTCCGAAGAACAACAGTAGCAGATTACTTTTAGGGTTGGGGAGTATTATGGCGAGTCATGCTCAGTAGTATTTTGTCAATGACGGGCTTGCGTGGGATAAGCTGAAAGGGTAACGACTGGTGGTTGAAGTTCTTCCCAAGGTAGTAATATTACTCGACGACGCAAGCCATGGAACGCAGTGTGATAGAGTTGCTTATACGGCTGATTTGAGTCCGGTCTGGGATGGTGCTTGCTGCAATTTGTTCGTTTACATAGCATAATGGCACCGTTAACAAAAAAAATATAAAGGGCTGCGTGTGGCTCGCTTGAGAGTTGCAGTCAAAGCTCTACAGATTTCAGTCGCACTTTGTCGGATTTCATTCATCAGCGTCTACATTTTCTTTCTTTTGTTAGTGCCAGTTTCGCTATCAAAATGTAAGTCGTCACTCTCAGACTTAACACATTCTCGGACAGTGGTTCTAGCTTACACGGCATTATGTAGGCTCCTTCACCACGCTCTCCTTATCCCTGGCGTAGCCTTGGCCTTTTCGTCCATTACTGCAGCATGGCCTCATATTGAAGCCTGCCGCAACGCTTGGCCCGGTATGTTCCCTCAAAGACTCCGTGACAGTTACATGGGTGTTGGCTGACCGGAGTCGGCTATAGCTGAGCCATGCGCATACATTGCCGGTCGGTCTCTGGTCATAGGCGTTTGCGAGAGTTCGTGTGACAATGATAGTTGTCCGAATGCCTTGGTTTGTCGCCCTCGCCGTTGGGCACGCAACTGTGATGGATGTGGTGGTTATAATGCGCGTGGCCCTGGTGAATATAACGCTGCCGCTCTTTGAATTTCAGGTATCTTGCCTGCAATACCTTAGCGTCTTTGCCACGATATTGCCTTTTATAAATCGCAAATATTACTGAGAATGGCCAAAAAAAAAATTATCTTATATGGGATGAGATCAGTCACTTGCAAGATGTTGAAACTGTCCCGTGGTTCGCTCAGTTCTTCGCGCCCGTAACGTAAAGTCTGGGGGCCAGCGTCTCCACCTTTCTGAGGTGAGGTGTGACACGCCCCCGTCCGTCACCCGTTGCCGCCCAGGCGCGAGACTAATTTCCTTTGCATCATCCCCCAAGCGCATTTACGTCTCTGACGAGTACTCCGAACCAAGGCATCATCAATATATACTCGAATTGTCAGGCCAGCCCTCACTGCACGTCGTTTACGCTTGCAATTTTCGACGGAAACATTGCTTAATCAGTAGCCGTTCGGTGTTCTATTTTACGGCCCTTACAGCTGATCCAATTTATAACCTGGAGCTGCCAATCCACCGCTCCCAACCCAACCCTGCGATCCGTGCACCATTGGATGTGACCGTCCTTCATCAGCTGCGCTCTCGCTCCGTCAATCGTTCCGACTGTCGCCGTTTTCGCACGCACTTAACCTATCGCCTCTTGAAGTCTGACGCCCGATGCTGTGCTGAACCTCTTTTCGCTCGCAAACGCTCCCCGACTGACCGTTGAGATCACAACATCTCCTCGATTCAGCCGACGGCCCCTCCCAGCTTGCTCCTGGCTTGTTGTCGACGACCGTCAGGCAAGTTTTTGCGTGCCTGTTTAGCTACATTTCGTGCGATTAGCATCACTCGCCGCATTGTCTGGACTACAGGAAGCTGCAGCCGGACCGTCAGTGTCCTCGGAGAAAGTAGAGGCTGCTCTAGAGCGTCGCGAGCCCTCAGACCACCAAGACGGCCATCAACACGGCCACGGCCACAGCCACGGCGTTGCCTCGAGCCACGAAGTCGAGCACTCCCCACCGCCGCAGTATCCCGTCTCCGAAGCCTCGTCTTCGTCGCCCCGGCCGCCGCCCTTTTCCTCGCTCTTCTCCGCTGTAGAGACCGCCGACCGCTCGCGCAAGGCCCACCCTGCTCCCGAAGAAGCTACCGCGTCTGGCTCTGTTGCTGCGCCGGCCTATTCATACTGTGATACTCCCGCAACTCCCTTTGATCCCGATCAGGGTACCAGCAGCGTTTTTCAGGATCCCGTTGCCGAGACCAAACGAGCGCTCCCGAGTGATACCAAGGCCGAATCTAGCGGCAAGGACGACGACGCTGAACCCCCGCCTGCTTATTCAGAAGGAGATAGCCCTCTCGAGTCGTTTTCATACGTAATGGCTGCCGCCGGAGGAACATCGAGTATTATTACTCAAGTACAGCAGGGCGGACCGCCTATAAATGCTCTTGGAGGTGAGTCAGCCGCATGTTTGCGCATTATTTGAGACGCTAATAAATGTTGCTAGATGTCGCTGCTGATGAAACAATTGTCATGGACCTTCGGTGAGTGACTTGCGCTGGCGTACGTTTTAGACGGTAACTAATTATTGTGACTAGTGGTACACGATTTGTCCTATCAAGAGATGAGCTCCTGACGCTGCCCGAGTTTGTTTTGTTATCATTGTTTCCAAATGGCCTATTCCCCGAAGGTCATATGGGTGGCCCAGGTGACAGCGATGCAGTTCAGGTAGATGTGAGTATAAAGCAAGGTCTATTCTATGAGCTGAAGCTAACTGTAACAGTACGATCCTATTTCTCTACAATATATGCTCGACTTCTTCCGCGAAGTGGCACAGTCTATTCCGGTAGACTCGTCACCGGGGACTTCACAGGACGGCGACATCCTGCCGGCTGAACCCCGTGATGACGCTTCGAAACGTGCGGGAATCATTGTTCTCAGGGAGGACCTTGATTTCTATGTTATCCCACCTAGCGCCGACATTTCACAAGACGAAATGATTGCGGTCAAGAGGGCCGCAGCACACGCTCTGCAGAAGCAAAACGGCATCTTTTCGGGCCTTAAGCGTAGTGATGAGCCGGGGACTACTGAAGCACATCTTATTGAGATGCTTACAGCAGGGTAAGTCAAGGGAAAACTGATGAGAGAAACGACTCACAACTATTAACTGACACACTTTGCAGCGGTTTCAATCACGACGATCACTGGGGCCATCGCGCTGGTGAACCAAACAAGGCCGTCATTTGCAGTCTGGCGTTGACTAGGCTACGCAGCGATATCCGAGGAACCGACATGAACAACGCCGCTATGGGCATGGCGCAAAAGTTGCTTCTCTTCTGGAGGAAGCCAGCTAGAAGATGCTGGTGGGAGGGAATCGAGTTGGAAAATGTCCAAGGTGTTCAGGGCAAGCTCAAGGTGTGGATTCGACGTGTTTGGACACTGGAGATGAGTGTAATTGGACTCAGGTGATTTTGAAAGAAGATGATTGGTAACGGGGAAGACGTGAAAGCAACAATTTGAAAATACGCTGGCGTCAGGGTATATGAATTGGTTTTTATTCATTGTGATTGTTGTTATACGAAGATGTTGGGTTGAGTGAACAGGATGGGACATCTTTAGAACTACCCTCTTTGTATGTAGCCTTCTTTTTGTGAGTGTTTTCTTTTGTTTCTTTTTTTTTTTTTTTTCGTCTACAGCTTGCACGGTTCTGCTGTTTGGTTTCGTATATTACCAGCAGGCCGGGGAATAGATTTATTAAATTGATAACTCGAGTGTTTATGTGTGCATTATGTAAACGGTAAGTGATGTGCGAGGTTCCAGGAGGCTCTTCCTTCCCGGAGCTGTTTCATGTGTGTGACTAGAGACAGAAGCCTGATACGGATAAAGCTGATGTATGAGAGGACCCCTCCGGGTGGGGGGATCTTCACCGACATCGACCCCGCCGAGCTCTGGGCTGAGTCTGACATGACTTGATTGCCTCAGAATGGGGTATTGCTACAGTAACATTAGACGACAGGAAGCCTTAAATTTACACTTATACATTTTCACGTATGAATGTGCAGTCTTCCATTGGTATCGAATACAAATAACGTCACGAGTAAGGGATGATTCGTCTGGTCTCGTCGGGCCTTCGTAGCCGAGCTTGGCCAAGACGCCATGACACAATTAGCTCTGTTCTTAGCCCCGCGCCGTGGCCTACTTGACCCGACTCCATCCTTTCCAGCGACGACCCTTTAACGGGACTTTTTTTCTTCTTGGCTTCATTTTTGCTTTGCGATTGTTTTTGGTCGATTAAACAAACCAAAGCATAAATATCCATACAGCGTTAGGGAAAAAGCTCACCATGGCTCTGCGATCTGCATTCGCCGCCGGAGCAGCTCTGGTCCTCGCCAGTTCCGCCTCGGCCGACTGCTCCAACCAGCTCAAGGTTGATTATCCGGCGCCCGTTGCCGCCGAGGGCTGGTCATACCAGCTTGTTGCTAAAGAGTTTAACAAGCCCCGTGGGATTGCGTTTGACAAAGATGGCAGCCTGCTGGTAGTTGACTCTGGAAATGGCCTGGTGCACTTGACGTTTAACGACGAAGGCGATACCTGTGTATCTGTTGACCAGAGAAAGACATTGCTCGAATCTGAAGAGGTGTACATCCTAAGCTATCAATAGATGAAAAAACAAACTGTCGCTAACTACCTTTCTCAGCTCAACCATGGCATCGCCCTCTCCGACGACGGCAAAACCCTCTACGCATCCTCCTCCGCAAACGTCTACTCATGGACCTACGACTCCAAGGCCGTCACCCTCAGCGACACCAACCGCACCCTCGTCAGCAACATGAGCAACTCAGACCACACCACCCGCACCCTCCTCATGTCCAAGCAGCAGCCGGGCACCCTCCTCGTCTCTCGCGGCAGCCAATCCAACGAAGACGACGAAGCCCGCCAACTGAGCTCCGGCCACTCGCAGATTCGCAGCTTCGACCTAACCAAGCTCGACAACGACTCCAAGCCGTACGACTTTCTCGACGGCCACGTTATCGGCTGGGGCCTGCGCAACTCGGTCGGTGTGGTTGAGCATTCCGACGGTGGCCTGTGGTCCGTCGAGAACTCTGTTGACGAGCTGCACCGCAATGGGCAGGATATTCACCAGGATAACCCGGCCGAGGAGCTCAACTATCATGGCACCATTGACAAGCCTGATGGTGAGGATCAGGGCGGCAACTACGGCTACCCCATCTGCTATGCCGTCTGGGGCACCGAGAACTTCCCCGACCAAGGTGACCTGACCACCGCCGACCAGTTCCCCGACGATGACGCGCCGGGCAATGTTACCGATGACGCCTGTAACTCGGAGTTTATCTCTCCTCGTCTCGCATTCCAGGCTCACACTGCGCCTTTGGACATCAAGTTTGACGAATCGGGTGAAAATGCCTACATTTCATTCCACGGCAGCTGTACGTTCCCTTTGCTTTCTTACCCTTTGTCTTTTTATTCCTTTTTTTGTTCTTTGTTTCACCTCACGCTCTCTATGCTAAACTCACATTGCGTCTCCAGGGAACCGCGAAAACCCGGTCGGCTACAAAATCGCCAGCGTAGCGTTCAAAGACGGCCAGCCCACTGCCGCCCACGACAGCACCGACGCAGCCAAAGACGTCCTGCACACCGAGGACCTCTCGCAGTGCCCGGACAACTGCTTCCGCCCCGTGGGCCTGGCATGGGACTCCAAGGGCAGGCTGTGGTTTAGCTCCGACAGCACGGGTGAGATTTTTGTGATGAAGAAGGACGGAAGCAGCGGTGGTGATAATAGTGGCAATGGTGAGAATGCCGCGGCTGGCGGTATGGTTCCTGTTGGGGCGGTAGTTGCTGGTGCTGCGGCTGTTGCTGCGTTGTTGATGGCGTAAAAATAGAAAAAAGGAAGTTGAAACAGTACTGCTGCAGGTTATGCTGTGGGTTATTGTATGATTATTAAGACAATGAATTACACATGAACGACTATATTAAGACGCTTTGGCCAAAGTCTGACAGGTGTGGTTGGATATGATGCTCGTTTTGTTCAGGCTCATTACACATATACAAGGCCTTAACTTTATGTATGCCCTTGCATTTTCTCTTTTTTTCTCTAGTTCCAATCCACCAAATTTCTTTGCAATAACAGCTTAAAGAATTAAAAAAGGAGAAACGCCCAATTGTCTTGCCACCTCAAAGAGTTTGCTCTTTACTCCTCAATCGACTTGACAAGCTCCCACTCACCACGCAAATTCTCCTTCCACAGCGTCACCTTGTTATCCGCGCCGCTAACAGCCAGCACATTGCCGCTCAAGCTCCAGCTAACCCTCCACACAGCGGCCTCAAAGTTGAGCACCTTGCACTCCCATTGCCCGCCAGCGCCAGCATCCGACGTCCAGATGCGCACCGTCTTATCCTGCGACGCGCTCGCAATGTACGATTTCTTGAGCACGGTCGGCGACCACGCTACGTCGCGCACCCAGTCGGTATGGCCCGTCAGCGGCTCGCGCTCCTGCTTGTATCCTTGCGCGGCGGGGTCAAAGGCCCAGATCTTGAGCACGTTGTCGCTGCCGCCTGTTACGAAGCGCCGGTTGCCCGCGGCGCCGGGGCCGGGGGCGCTGCTGACGATGCTGCCCGGTGCGGTGGCGGGGGCCCATGAGACCGAGTTAACGCCTAGGCCGTGCGCGGGAAAGGTCGTGTGGTCAATGGCATTGTCCTTGAATTCGAGCACGCTGACGTTGCCGTCTGATGAGGCGCAGGCGAGCAGGCAGCCGGCTTCGTGGGGGGCCCAGGAGACAATGTTGACCGAGGCCTTGTGCAGGGGGAAGTCGTAGATGCGTTGCCATTGGTTGCCTTGGGCGCCTTGTTCTTTCCAGATAAAGACTTTGCCGTCGTAGCCTGCTGAGGCGAGTATGTTGCCGTACTTAGGGTGGGCCCAGGCGACGCACCAGACGGCGCCTTCGTGTCTGGATTTCGGTTGTTAGTACATATATGGGGTGTTCGAAAGGGAAGAGGCTAGGCGCACCCTTTTAGAGTCTCTAACAGACGTTGTGTCTCGCCGTCGATTTCGAAAATCTTGATTGTGCGGTCGCTGGAGCAGGTGGCCAGCTTGCGGCCGTAGTAGTCGAGGACGGCATCATGCTGCGTGGCGTGGTTAGCTTGGTGGTTCCTTTGTATGTCCTCGTAATGGATGTTGCATGGACAAAACAGTAGTCGGATCTCTGTAACTGTCGGGGACGAGGTCCGCTTGGGTTTGCTGGCAGGGCACGTACAATCATATCATCATGGCCAGAGTTGGAGATTACTTGCGCCGCCTGTGACGATGGTTAGCTTGTTCTGGTACCTGGAGAGGGCCGCGGTTGGATCAGGCCAGTGGTCCGAGGAGAAGAGCGTACCATCTTGAGCTGCGAGGCGCCAATTACTATGAAACGAAACGAAAAAGCGAAGTGAGGTCGTGATGCGCAAAGTGACAGATGTTCACCTCTGCCCTGCGGATAGCTAGCTCACCTAGTACCTTGTGCCGTTGATGGGGACAGATGGCCAGGGGAGTGGTTGCACGTGATGACCTATTGGGCGGGAGGTGGGGGGTGGTCTTCGGTTGTCGACCAAGTTGCCAGTTACACGCCGAGTTTGGCTGTCAACGGTGACGCAGCCCGGAGGAAAGCGAAATGATTAGCAGATTGATTATACCTTTCAGAAAAGAAGGAAATTTAGAGAACCTTCTCGAGATCAGCAGTTTACTACTCGAAGTGATGCATAAGTCCTCACATATACCCGTCTGGAGGAAGGCGCAGTTCAGTCTCGTTGGTTCACAAAAAACAACGCGATAGCAAAAGAATACTAACAAGGCCATTGGCTTATGAAATGCCTGCTCTATTTCGCAGCAACCTCAACTTCTGAAGGCAAAAAGTGCAAAACCGGACATGAATTACTATTCTCATCTTCCTTTTGTTCTTGGCTCACTTCACTGGTCGTATCGACATCGTCCTCATCCTCATCCTCCTCACTATTGGACTCGCCAAAAAACTCGGAAAACGAAAGCCGGAACCTCCCACCATCCGCCGGCTCTTCGTACGGCAGAGCCGCTTCATTTCTATACGAAACTACGTCCTTGTATAATTCTGCCAAGTCTGGACTCGGATTCTCACACCAGCAGACCTTGGACGCATTCCGCATGTTATCAATCAAGTGCAAAACCAGCGTCTTGACACCGGGGCAGTTTCGCGCCAAAATGTAGACAAAGCGCGAAGCTTCAACCCAATCCTGGCATACGCGCAGCACGACGTGTGCGATTTTCAAGTGCTCGTGCGCGTGTAGGATTTCGATAAAGTCTGTTGCTCGGGGGGAGCAACCCAGGTATAGAATCGTTCTGTCTGGATGCAGCCAGTACGCGGAATGCACTGTATTGTTGCTAGTTTGTCTGTTTTGCGACTCCAGCTTGACGTATAATCGTTTCATAAGCCCGCGGGACTCTCTGCAGACTTGGCCCACAACGTCTGCTCCGTAGCCCAATGGCTTCATCGTTATGACTGGGTTGACGGTGAGGTTGAAGTGCGCATGTGTTGGCGCCCAGACGGACCATTCTAAGAGGGCGTCGCGCCAGACCACCTCGCGTAACTCTGGCGGTAGGTACTTGAATCTGCCAAATGTCCTTGTGGATGACATATTCGATGATGTGCATGGGGTTAGACTGTAAGGCTTTCGAGGGCTTGACGGATTGCGGGCTGACATGTATATAAGGTGGCGTTGCTTGTCACATATCGGGTGCATGAATCTTCAGCGGGCGCTCTCTTCTATAGGGTGGGCAGATCACACTACACGCTTGGGCAATTCAAAGTGATATTGTGTAAAAATTGACAAATAACGGCTGCACAGGCTTCTCGACGTTCTTGGCAGTGGGTATATTTTAATCTTGTTTTCACTGCAGTCGCGCAAGTCTGGAGAATGCTTTGGTCCGACACACTTGTCCGATTATCACTATGACTTGTAGACCACACTACGCGTAATTGACCAGAGATGGACGTTCTAACGGTCTCAGTTTTATTCCCATTTTCATTCCTTATAATACCTATATAATACCTATATAATACAATGCTCACCAACGACTCTCCATGCCAGCGTTTCCCTAAGCACCGGAAAAAGCCTACCCTAAACCTCCGCTCCAAAAAAGGCAATTCCCGCCGCCAATCCATCACAGGCCTCAGAAGCCGCAGGCCCCACATCCCACCTTCCGGCGCAGGTGCCCTCGGCGGCACATCTGACAACCTCACTCTATTCCTCCAGCATACTTTTCATCTTGGACTATTCCTTCACCTTTTACCACACCTCGAGCGACGATAGAAACATTGCATATCCATCTCATAGTTTACTGTTTTACCTTGACAGACCTCTTACGTTTGGCAACGCCACGCACGCGCTGCTCACTAATACCTCGCCACCGCCGTTGCGCCGAGGCTCATAATCCCGAGATCCACAGGCCGCCCATCATCAACCCCGGAATCGCAAGACAACCGACAGGACAGCTCATCACCACCACAACCAGCAATGGAGGACGCCTCGTGTAGCGGCGGAACGCCATTCAAGCGCTTCATCGACCATCAATCGCGCGACGTCAGCCATCACCAAGACCGTCTCGTCAACGGCGCATCCAGCCATCCTCACAGCGTAAGTCCTATCCCTGCTCACATGTGCCGCCCGTTATTCCATAAAACTAACCAGCATCCTTGGGCAAAATAGTCTTTTCGATCACAACCACAGCATATTACCCAGAATGGCCCTCAAGATGGCTTCGGCGCCTTCATGGACTCACCATCCGCCATGGCGCCGATCCATCACCACCCAGCAGACAGGCTAGCCGCCCATGCAGCCGCCCTGCAGCAGCCAGGACAGTTTCCTGCGACGGTAGCACCGGAACTCACACAGCATCATCCTCAACAACAACATCATCATCGTCAACAAGCGCAAGCCCCAGACGTGAGTAACTGGGCCGCTGATTTCACCCAGTTTGCGTCCCACCAGCGGCCAACTCAACAGCGTCAACGGCCACAACAACAACAACAACAACAACAACAACAACAACAACAGCAGCAGCCCATGTTTCAGAATGCGTTCGGCTTCCAGCAACAACAGCAGCAGCAACCCGGCGCAGGATTCTCACCATTTTTTGCGCCAGCCGGTAATGCATACGGCCAGGTACAGCAAGCACCAGGCGGCGAGGCAGACTTTGACAAGGAAATGGCGCAGTGGATGGCAGCCAATCCCAACGGCGGCGGAAACATGGAGCAGGTAGATGCAGCAATGGAGCAGATGGCGCGCGAGCTGGAACTTAACGACTCTGTGCTCCCCGACGACGCACAAGTAGCAGCAGCGGCAGCAGCAGCGGGTCTCCAGTCACAAGAAGAAGCCGCCGAGGCAGTAGCAGTCGAACAGGCGCACTTTTCAGACCTCGGTGTTCCGGAACTGAGTAACCTAACTCTAGAATCGCGCGGCGAACAGCTAGCGCCGTCGCAAAACACCCAGCAGCAAGATCTACTAGACGACGAAGCCGAGAAAGCAGAAGACACAGCACGGGGAAAATCAGCCGTGTCAGAAGCCGCAGAGAGGTTGCTGGAGAGTGTGCAGCACGAAAGTGGCGAAAAGTGGCAGAATTCTGTGTTTTTGCAGCTCATGCGGGACTTTAGAGATGGGAGAAAGGATATAGTCGACAATGAGGTGCGGCAGATGGAGGAAGATGACGATGGTCATAGTGATCGCGCTGCGGCCTCGGGCTGCTCGCCTACAATGCCGGCTACGTGACTAGTCGGCGATGATGTGGGCGTTGCGCAGCCTATGCAGGTTTCAGTGCGACATGTTAGAGAGACCAAGGCTGGAGATCCAGTCAATAAGTTTCTGTGTCCCCCGCGAGGGTCGTGTTCGCACCACATTGCCGATACTGTCATCTATTGAGGTATCGTGGAGTCTGAAGAGAGGATATACCACTGCGTTGAACGGATACATCACCGAACATGTATCCCCGTATCTATCTATAATTTAGCACAAGGAACGCAAAATACGACATGACGCATTCATTCTCAACGTCGGGACGCTGTTTAAAAATTTCAAATGTATATATTCCCCATCAGGACATCTGACGAGGTCATGTTTACACTAAATAATGTATGCGAAATGAAAATAAAGGAGAGTCATACGCGGTCCTTTCGCCGCTGCGAAAACCAGATGCAACAACTGAAGAGCGACACATGATGAAAAAACAAAGAAATTCTTTTCCCGAAAAACGCCAGTCCATCCATCAAGCCCAAGTAAAACCAAGTCAAAGCAAGGATATTTCCGTCACATATAGTCTCTGGAATTAGCACCGCAACCGCTCGTGCATGTCTTTCCTGAGATGCAAACTAAACGAGAAAAATGACAAACTGGAATCTAAAACGCAAATATTCATGCTAAGGCAAACTCATGCCAGTAAATGTCGTGATGCCATTTGGGGACTTAGTACTTATAAATTTGGCCCCGAAAAACCCTTTGGGACAGCAACGGTCATCAACACGCCAGTAGCTGACGCCGCTTACGTTGACGACCACACGCAGGCGCAAGGGGTGAGACTCAATGATTCACGCGGCTGGAGAGCTGCGTTTTGTTCACCTCTGGACCAGCGTAGATGGGATTCAAGCTCGTCCTTTTCGGGCGCGACGTTCTCTTGAATAGTCATTGTAATCGGCTTGCCACCAGAGTAAGAAACTTCAGCCTTTTGCCCATGCTCCTTGATCGTAACCTTGCTACAAGTCGCAGCTCTGTGACCAGGCTGGCGCCGCTCAAGCATCTTGACAACCTGGGGATATGGTGACAACGGCTTGAACTGCCAGTATGCGTCGTCCTCCTCATCGGTAAGGCTAGTAGGGCGTGGTGAGTCTGAGGAGCTCGTTGGCACCGTCACATTTTGTTGCGGGTAGATGAAGATTTCCAGCGTCGTGTCTGGCCACGTGCATATCCACGGGCATTCGCCGTCCGACACGGTGACACCCTTCCTCGAGAACCTGGACGTATCAAGATCGGCAATTGGGGGTCCAGTGTACACCCAGCTGCGCTTCGAGCTTTCGGCATCAACCTGAAACTTGTCTTCGTCGACTATGACCGTCTTGTTGTAGGAGACCCTGACCCACCATGCTGGCCCGCGACCATCTCCAAAGGTATCATTGACAAGACGTAGAGGGACAGGGTCCGCAATATTTGGAGGTTGTGTGCCAATGATGTAGAGAGGATCGGACTTATTAATCGAGGTAAGCGTCAAGTTATATCGATCAACATCGGTCCGGTCGTTATCAACTGTAATGTTCATATTGTAGTAGCGAAACGGCATTTCGCAACTCCAAGCTTGGGATTGTCTCGTGTCATTGAAGCATTTCTTCGTAAATCCGGTATTATCAAGCTGGGGAATTGAGTATGGTCCGACGGTAAGAGGCGGAAGCCCAGTAGGGAAAGCGTCGAGTGGTTGAATATCTATCGCGGTTGGCGTCGGTGGCGGCTGCTTGTCTGGCCATGGGCCCCTGTGAAGAATGTGTTAGTTGCTATTAAGTAGTGAAAGGCTGTCACGAAAGACTTACTTATCCCCTTCGGCTTGGGATTTACCCTTTGTCAAGACGCTGCCAACAACAGCTCCCATAACTATGCCCATGAGGACCATGCCGCACACGACCAAGCAGATTGACCAGTAAGGGATGACGCCCCACAACTTCTTCCTGGCTCTCCTTTGCCATTTTGTCTGCGTAGGCTTCTCGGCAAAGTCTCGTGCAGCGATATTGACGGAGTGATAGCTAGATGTGTTGCTTCGGGTGGAAGGTCTTGAACGAGATGGCATGAGAGTGTCTTGGGTGGATGAGAATGGGTTTTGAGTGGCGATGCCAAAGCCACCAGATCCATCCATGAGAGGTGCAGACTGTTCTGCGGTCGTGGGCGCTTCTTCTTCGTCCTGGGCGGGACGAGTAGAAGGAGCGTCGTCGGTAGATTCTGTATTTTGAGTTGTGGTTTGGCCGGATTCGGCAGCGGCCTGTCCTGTTGCCTGTGGCTTCGAAGTGAAGGCTACCTCGGGGTATCTGGTGTATGGCGGTAGTTCCTCCGTATGTCCAAGGGGCCCAATTAAATCCCCAGCATCCTCTCCATCGGGTCCGATTCGTCGTTGGTAAGCAGTACCTAGTCCGGTAAAGCCAACAGGAATGGGCTGCTGGGTATTGGCACTGGTTGGGACGGTACTCTGCCCAAAGAGATTGTATTGTTGCGGTGCATTGGCGGCGGCGGCAGCGGCAAAGGACCCGCGGCCATCTTGAGCGGTAGTAGAGTCGGTACCGTTGCTGAGAGTTCTTTGAGGGTACATTTGATAGGGGTGAGATGGATCCGATGGCCCACGATATGGCGACTCCATTCGCAACTGCGGAGCACCGCCGCAATGGTTATCGTTATTGGGGGGGTTATTGTTGCCAGTGCTGGATCCATCAGCCCGAATGGTCAGGGAATCGTGAGACCGAGGTGCCTTTGCGGTGCTTGACGGTCGGTGTGACAGTTTCGACGTGGCAGGGCTGACGGCCATAGGAGGTGGCTGTAGGGAAGTAGGAGGAGGAGGAGGAGGAGGCGGTCGACGGCGGGCGGCAGGAGGCGAGGTATTGGGGTTGGGCGGACGAAAACCATCAGATACAGCGTCTACCATGAGGTCATATTCATCGTCGGTGGATGACACGGTCGAAATCGGACGGTTAGAGGCCGAGTCAGATGGGGTTCGGTCGTGGCCGTTTCTGTTTCCATTTCCGCTGCCACGGCCTGGCGACGATGGATTCCGAGACGAATCCATGACCAACGGCGGCCCGGTCGGCACGGCAGGCAAAGGCGAGATAAATTTCTCGAGATGTCTTCAGGCGAATCTACAATACAGCCTTTGCAGGCCGAAATGCAATCGGGCGTGCGTGCCCCTGGTTTGGTCGATTGTTGGGCGATGGGGGTGTCTGTTCGGAAGCGGTCGATGATTTTCACCAGGCAAACGCCAAACTGGGCGAGTCGTCGGTCGGGTTTCAATCGAGGCCAAACGTCGACGAGGCCAAGAATCAATAGACGACCGATGCAGCGCCAGAGTTTAACGAGGCATGCGGAATGGGGAAGAGGTCGTAGGCGGATGGGTTTGTTGATGGAGGTTTTTGCGGAAAGACTAGGTCAAAGGACTTGGTTTGGGCTGGCCCTGGACGGTTGGTGCGGTGGGTGGGTGTGATGATCAGAAAGCGCCTTGGTAGGTAGAATGTAGGTTGGGGCCTTGTTGGAATGGATGGATGGGGACACACAGGAGCCCGTCGAACCGCCACAAACAGTGCGTGGGTGGACACCCGGCCGCCCAGTCACAGTCGCAGCCTGCCCTGCACTGCACTGGACAGCACTGCACTGGTGCCGACGCTGCCCTGTGGATACCAAAGCCTGTCGCTGGCTGCCGTTGGCTGTCGCGGACGTTGCAGTGGTGCTGTGGGTGGGTTTCGGCTTTTCTCAGGCCTGCAGGTGTGTGGTGCGAGCACGGGCGGGCGAGGCAGGCCAGGGTGAGGTAGCGGGTACCCCGTACATGTGCGTCATGGACGTGACTGGTGGTGCCGCCAAGGGGAGCGACGGGTCCGGAACAGCGGCACACGGCAGCCACTCAGCGCCCAGTCTAGGGTGTCACCTCGCTTCCATTTGGTGCTCCCGTCATGTACCGTATACTTTTGTTTCCTTTCCTCCCTGCTGTCCCGATCCTGGTCCTGTCCTGCTGCAGGCCGGCCTGGTTAGGTTAAGTTGGCTCAGCCCAAAACAAAACTCCCGTCACAAGCTTCGACTCCTTGTGCCTGTCAATTGGTGGTGCCGACTGCCGGGTCGGGTCTGTCGCAGATTGGAGTGTTTTGAACTGACTCGACGCATCATCACCCTCTCGTCAAACTCGGCGGTTAAAGGAAAGACAGTCATTGCTCTGTTAAATCGACATCTTGCAGGCGATTCTTTTTTTGTTCCATCGTTTGCATTTCTATTTATGCAAAGTCTAATGCACCGTATTCGTTGGTCAAACAATGACGAACAACTCACGGACAGCGGACGCCGGAGATGTCTGCACTTGCGCTACGAAACTCAAACCCCCTCTTTGTTTCTAAATGCCGAATATCCACCGCAGGGCTGAATTTGTCATGCGCTGTCCGACTATATGAGGCCTCCCTAGCGCCTTTGCAAGGTCAAAACCAAGCGACTAGAGAGTCGTCTTTGAAGAGCCACAGCTAAATGCATCCACCCGAACGGGTACAGCCACCAGTCTACATCATCCTGCAAAAAGACCACTGTACGGAATACTGTATCTTTATTCTCGGTTAATCAACTTTCGGATGCCCTCTCCATCACCGCTATGCTCAACCATTTCCGAGAACCTTCCGCCCCTGTGCAGCAATTCTGACGGTGTACCAGACTCCACAACCTCGCCATGGTGTAGCACTATAAGCGAATCAAAGTCTGCAACCGTGACGAGCTTGTGTGCCACGACCAATATTGTCGTGTCTGTAAAATTATCTCTAATGACCCGCTGGATCGCAGTTTCTGTAGTGCTGTCAATACCACTAGTTGCCTCATCCAGAACGAGAATGCGACATGTATTCTCCAGCATCACGCGCGCAAGGCAGACGAGTTGCCGCTGTCCGTGAGACAGGTTTGAGCCGCCTGCTTGAATCATCATGTCGAGATCTATTTTTTCAGTCGCCTCTTTGTTTTCGTCTGGAACAAATCCGACGCGCCGTAGTACAGACTGCAGCTCGGCGGCGGTGTGCTTTGCGTACAGATCAACATTGCACCGTAGTGTTCCGGAGAAGAGGAATGGGTCCTGTGGGATTATGGCAATAGCTTGGCGGACGCACTGCAACGACAGAAGAGAAATATCTTGCCCGTCGATGACAATACGTCCTCCAGCTGCCTCGATGAACCGTAGCATGGCGCTCATCAACGTTGTCTTTCCCGCTCCAGTGCGCCCAACAACTCCAAGTCGCTGACCAGGACTGAGGGTGAATGAAATACCTTTCAGTGCTTCTGGCAAACTTGGATCGTGGCGAACCGTAAGATTTTGCACCTCAATCGTCCCCTTTGCTGGCCAGCCCTGACTAGGTTCTTCGCCTTCTCGCCTTTCAGCCGGTACGTCCGTCAGTGCCAGCACCCTATCCACAGCATTGAACCCTGTACGGACAACATTCACTCGTCCAATTGTGATAGTCAATGCCTGTCTAAACTGAAGAGCAAGTGTTATAGCGAACCCAGTGCTTGCGGCGTCCGATCCGTTATACACCACCACCGCAGCGACTGCTGTAACAAAGACAGTTCCAACCAGGCCAAGGCGAATACCTAACCATTCCAAACCCAAGGCCAGATGTGCATTGGCGGTGCTTCCAATGTCAATCAAATCTTGCATGCCCTCAATGTATGCTTGTGTCCGGCCAAATGCGCGTATCGTGGTTACGCCACTCTTGGCGGCCTGCGCATAGTCTAATAGCGGGAACGAGTAGGAATTAACCAACGGGCGAAGCTTGCTTGCGACTTTGAGCGATCGAAAGGCAATGTTTATGTACGAGGTAATTAAACCGGCTGTGGCCACCATCATGTATGGAGAGGATGTGAGGCTGCTCAGGTTAGGTGACCAATTCTAGCCTTGGTAATGGTAATCGGGATACTTGCCTTGTCGTGCAGATGAATACGATTTGGAGAATTGAGCTCACTATTCCAATAAGCTGTGGCGCCATCCTATGACTGATGGTGTACATGTCGGAGCTTAATGTCTGCACAACTTGCCCAGGAGATGCACTATCAATCCAAGAGAGCTTGGCATTGAGAACGCGATTGACGAGCCGTTCAAAGAGTAATCTGGAAGAATTGTAGCCAATACTGGTAAATAACAGCGTTTGGAGCGTGAGTACTATTGTACTTGCAACAGAGAAGGCAAGGTAGATCATGATATTCATCGTCGTACCGTGCTGATGCGACAGGTCATGACTAGAAGTCCATTTTGCCAGCCACCAGGAGTGGCCTGCAGATAGGACACGGTGAGCCAAAACAATAAAAACGCCGACAATATAACCACGGAGGTTACCGCCGGTTTGGATGTAAACTAGAAGGATTCGCCAGTAGTCTTTGGCGTTGACTGGCGGCACTTTCTTCGCTTCCTGAGACTGATTGCCCTTCTCCTCCGCAGTGTTCTCGGCCTTTGTCAGTGTTGGAAATTTGCGGGTGGAATCGAGAGCAGGAGTAGATTGCGCTATTGGTCGAATAGCGCCCGAAGCGGAACCATCTTCTACAGTAACAAGGTATCCCGATAGCTCAAGCAAATAGTCCGGGTGGTGCGTGGCCAGTATAATTGTCCTCCCGTGCGCCAGCTCGCCGGTGAGTGCGTTGTCGCATATGGTACGAGCAATTGGTGCGTCCACTGCTCCAAGGATATCTTCCAAAACAATAATTGCTGCCGGCGAGTAGAGAGCCCGAGCAAGGGCAACACGCCATTTCTGACCTCCGCTGAGGATTGAGCCACCGATGCCAGCAGTGGTGTGTTCGCCATCACTCAAGGTTTCAAGATCGTATCTGAGCGCGCAAGCGTTGAGGACCTTCCCGTAGCGTGATTCATCAAAGTCGTATCCGAATATAATATTGTCTCTGATAGTGGCGTCTTCAATCCAAGGGGGCTGCGATACATATGCCGTGGTACCTGAAACGACATTCCTCTTTTCTGCATTTAAGACGGCTGCTCGCTGTGGTCTTTTAAATTTTCCCGAAGACACAATCGCTTCTTCCAAAATTGCAGCTAAAAGGAGGCTTTTTCCGGAACCTACTTTTCCGACAACGAGGCTAAGCTCATTTTCCGGAAAAGTCAAGTCAACCTTGCGCAGAACAGGCTCATTCTCATATCCTGGCCAAGCTACACTGGCATTATGGAGTGAAATTTTGTGTGAGCTGCTCGACTGCTGTACCTGTTCTCGAAGTTGAAGATAGACTTGAAGTCTTTGGAAGCTAGCGTGGGAGCGAAAGAGGGCAGCATATCTATGCGGTAGCCGGCGAATGACACTGTGCAAATTCCCGAATAAATTCAGCGACGTAAAAGCCACGGCCGGACTAAGATGCCCTGTCCTATATGCATACAGCGAAATGGTAGCTGACGCGAATAGAACTGGCCCCAGATCCGCAACGAAATTCAACAGTTCAAACTGTAGGCTAACAGTCCACATGAGGTCTTGTTGACGATTCCGAGATTCGAAAAGCCGACGTCGCCAGAATTGTTCCATGGACGACAAACGAATCTGGCGGAGCCCCTGCAGCGCCTCAGATATTAAGTTGTACATCCTTTCATCAGACTTCTTTTGCTCTTTCTGTAATATTTGGTATCTTCCTGAAAGTATTCGAGAAAGCAAAACTGCGGCAACTGGGAGGATACCGCCCAGAAGTAGGTTCTGAAGGCCCAAAAGCGACGATAGGTAGAATGTGTTTAGACAGACCTTGAATACAGATATGGGTAGTTCGTGCAAATTTAGAAAGGTCGTGGCAATCGTACCGCTAAGACTTTGTTAGCAACAAAGTTCCGAAATAGAGATTAGAAGTTGCCTTACCTGTCATCATCGAGCAAGTCCATCGGGTTGGGGGCAGTGTGGTCCCGATTCTTACCGCCATCCGTAGGGTCATCTTGAGCGTATGTTCGCATCATCTTTTCAAATATAAGCGACTGAATTAGCGCCAAGGTTGGCAACTGTAGCTTCGTGTGTCCAATCCATCCGCCCCAACTGTCTGCTGCCGTCTCTCCCAGCTGACCAACGGCAATCAGGGCCACCCAAGCCCATACTCGACTTTCTCGAGATGAGGTTATTTCTAAACTCTGAAGCAAATGATGCATTGCGAAGCGAATAAGAAACTCCGATAATGCCTCCAATAATACGAGGATCCACTGCAGGACTAGCGGACCGAGACAGACCCGAGTGAGCTGCTTCCATAATGGCTTTGTGTGGTCACCGGCGTCGAATCGCTTACGAACGCCTTGAGCAGACTGATTGTAGCCTATTCTTGGCAAATCAGAAAACGCTAGTGTAGCAGGTAGACTTCCATGCTCAGGATGAAGGCCCCATGAAAAGAGGAGCCAGCCCAGCACTGAGACGCCCTTTTCGTGGATAATCTTGTTGCCTTTGCTATAGACAACGGGTCGCCGTGGAAATGACAGAAAGGCCAATAACGAGACAAATGCAGAAACAGCCTCGTGCAAATGTAGGTGGCCGTTAAGGGCAGACCATCTATACCAATAGTACGCCAAGATGACCACCACAGAGGCACCACTGATACACGCTTGCTTATATCGTTGGTGGACTGCTTTTTGCCGCAATACTGTATTTGCTTGCAATGATAAAAGAGCCTTCAAGCCTATTAGAAGATTGAAACTGACATACGCCACGCCAAGCCGCTTAACGGAGTGCGACTTACCCATAAAGCGGGAAGCATCCACTTCAAAAGATCTAGATCTCCCGACTGCGGGGATGGAGATGGACCGACGGCTCTCAGGAGTGACGCTCCCAGCCCTACAACGGTGGCCACGCTGATAATAGCAGCTTGAAGCGGACGTAAAGCTGCAGCCTTTTGCTCAGACTCTTTTGTAGCTTCTCCATCGATATCTTTGTAAAGACCACTCTGAACTTGCGAAAATGTGGTAATACAAAGAGCGGTGCATGTAAAGGTAGCAGCGAAGCAAGCAAATGCCACGCATAATGGGGATATAATTTCTCGAATTGTCATCATTCAGGTAAGTAATTAGCGGATAGGACGGTCTAAGACATATATCTCATTTATGCATGTAAGAGGGAAAGAGATGGAGTCTGCGGATCGATAATTATAGGCGAGGCTACGACAAATCCGCGCCGCCAAACGCTCACGCGGATGGCGGGGAACTTTTGTAGCCAACAGCTTTCACACTTGTTACAGTAAGTCTGGATCGGCAGACCCGTGAAGGGCTTTGTAAAGAACTTACGAATCTACCAAAGTGCAAGGCAAAGTGAAAATTGTGTACTTTCCGAGTTTGCTATTTTTAATCTACGTCGCTCAAAAACTAGACAAGCCCGGCGAATCCACACGAAACCTACTTAGATGCATCACTTGTTATTATATGCCTTCACCAGGCCGCTGTTACTGGGTTTTGCCGGGAAACCGCACATGTAGAGGAGAGGTAAAAAAGATCGACAAGCTGTGCTAAATTCAAACGCCAATAAAAATCAAGGCCAAAGAGTTATGGAGGCACCAACCGTCCTTAACCAGGCGCGCGCTAATAATTACCTGGCCAAGCCAGAATGGGTCGCCCACAGTCTGTCTTCCAGCGGCTATTCATACAATACACAATTGTCGAACTTATCGAGGTAACTACATTCTCAAAGCGGTTAATTATCACATGTCACGGAATCATTTGGCAAGGCAAAACACGAAACAACGGCATTACGCATCCTTGACGCTTGGCCAGGCGAGTGGAAGATGAGCTTGGGTTGCTGGGTTTCAGGAGCTGTTCTGCCTCTACATGTTTCTGTTTCACAAGCATACAAGCTTGCAAATAATCACTGCTATAGACACCTTTGAATATGTAAATATGTAGCGGGAAGAGCAGGGACATACGTAACTCATCTATATGACTCAAGAGCCATTTCGTACGAAGAATAACCATGTCTTCCGAAAATTAGCACCCTGCATCGACGGGCTTCAATGCATTGCAAAGTTGTCACCGGGAACCCGCCTTGGTGCCAGCAACGTGTGGCACATGAATTCAACTTTTTTGCAGAGTCAACCAACAGGAACCTTGTAAGTCGCATAACCGTACAACCCACCCTTTCTGACACCCCAGTTCCGGTTCACGAGAAGAGCGGTTACGGGAAGCCCCGCGGCACCCAGTTCAAGCGTTCGCATCCAGTCCCGGTCAGCTGGCTGCCTGACGCTCGGAACAGCTGGTTGTACAAGAGGCTGTACAACACCTGTGAAGTTTTTGCTAATTGCGTCGTGATGTGGACAACCTCAGACTCCTGTTCCTGCCGGGCGTACACCGACAAACACGGGAAAGTCTAGACTGTATTCCCTGCTTTCTGCTTTTTTGACAATGTAACACGATAAGCTAGGCAGGTCGGGACGCTTCCCCAATCACTGTCATTTCTAGTTGACAATGTAGCACGACGTTGGAGGTATGACTGCTTGCTTGCCGCCTTTTGCTCAAGCATAAATTCCAGACACTTTCTCGCTGAATTGAAGTGAAAAGATTTCTCGTTATTATTAACCCCCAATAACTCACTCAGACACAGATTACACTACAGATTTCATTCTTTACCCGCAGCCAAGCACACACGCACACACAGACACACGCTCAGGACAATGCTGAGCAGAAGATCAAGACCCAGCCCAAACCCACCAGATGGCCTGTGGTGGGTAGAAGCGTACAGGCCACAGGAGATCCTGAAAACGACTATCCACCGGCAACCTCTCCACGAGAAGCGATCATTGGGCTCGAGCTTCTTGGCATGGACCGCAGGCATGACTCCCAAAGCCGTAGCTCTGGAACGGCGCGCAAAGCTTAACTGGAAAGTCAAGGAGCGTGAGGGAGTGTACTACTGGAGGTACAAGGAGAGAAAGCCGCAATACTTTTGGATCTCAAAAGGGCTTGCGGAGACGAGAGAGGTGGATGAAGATTGCGATGATGGCGATGAAGAAGACAATGACACAGACGGCAGCTCATGCTCCAGGAGTTATTGCTCAAATCGACTGCCCTCTGGCATTGAGTGGGCTCAGTATGGCACGCCCCAGATGCAGGAGCAAAGTAACATCGAGTGGTCATTCCCTCCCAGACAAGACGCGCCGCAACGAGGGCGCCGGCGGAGGATGGAGTCTCCTGTGCAGGCAGACTGGTCGAACCAGTATGTCGCGCAGAACGGCAGAGACGGGCTCCCGGCAATTTATGCCGATATACCTCCAATGAGGGTGTGGTATTGAGCTTGAGGATCTGGAAGGGCAGCGATTTGGAAGGTCTCGGAGCTGGTCTCTGCTAGTCTTGCCTGTATCATCATCATCATCGAGGCGTCGGGCGTAGTGAAAAGGCGTGTATCGGGTGGGTGGTATTTTTATGAAAGAGCGTCAATAACCTAATTATCGTGTAGGTGCTTACAATTATTAATTTACTTATTTGTCCAATATAACCAGAAATTGTCTTTGCCATTTCTAAAATTGTGCGATATAACCGGGTGATGTAATCCGAGCTCTCACTTATACGGCCAACTCTCGGGCCCGTTCTTCGGTGTCATCTTGGACAGGGAAAGCAAAGGATCAGACTAAATCAAAACCTCTCACCTTAAAGAAATTAGCAGAGGATTCAAGCTTCCGCGTACTACTTACACATTATTCTCTGCTGCGCCTTTGTGGCGTGACTCAATCGGCATGCACCGTGGCCGCCTCCACTGTGGCGATGCATCACATCACCAGAGCCGTGTGCGCTTACACGAACCTATAGCTACCTCGTAAGCTTGCAGTCCACCAGATCCAGGGAATTTTATTCCCGGTTCGTCATGGTTGCCTTGATTACCGATGCGAAATTCCATTTCTATGGGCAAAGAATTACCTGCTCTAATGCAAGATCCACAGCAGGTGAAAGAGTCATCAGGCCATACTCGTACCTGCGCATGGCTGCCTAAATTGGCCTAATAACGGGTAGGCTGCGACGTTTGCTCGCTTGCGCCACCCGGGTCGAGAGGATCCACGGCCAATGCCCTGGCACAGCCGTGATGGTCTAAAGGTCCTGTTCACGTAGCCTTGATTCTTCTGCTGGTATTCCCGACTTATAAAATACCTCTTCTACCCATTTTCGTCCTCCTACGCCGTCTCGTACTGTTGGCCTTGCGCTCGTCAGAAACCATAGGCTTACTAGTAGAGCTGGCAGTATCGTCACCAGTTCACAGCGGCAGCAAGACGCGGGCAACCAACCATTGCCAGTCAATCGCAAAGACGGCGACATGATGGAACACCTCACAGCTCATCCGGACAATACGTCTGGCATACCGTCGCCGCGATTTACGCTTCTTGATTACTTCTTCCCGGGCTTCTCCATGCTTGTATCAACTCTGCAAACGAGCCTCGGGACCGAGTTCAATGCCTTTATCCCATACATCATCATCCTTGCTGGTGGCACGTTTCTATTCAACTATTTCAGCGGCTCTGTCATGGCCTTTGTTGATAATAACCTCATGAGCTCCTTTACAGTCCGTACCGATGACGAGACGTACAACATTCTCATGTGGTGGATGACTCGCCAGCCGTTTGCCCACAACACTCGCAATTTTGTAGTCAACACCTCCATCTACTCGCGCAGCGACTACTTTTGGCGCCGTGGTGACGAAAGCGATGAGGAGGATGAAGACGGCTTGGAGCCAGCGAGTGACCAAGACGACGAACTCGATGGTATCGTCTCTGGGGCGAGCAAGAAACACCTGCTGCATTTTACGCCGTCGACGGGAACACATTGGTTCTGGTACTCTGGTGTACCGTTGCGATTTCGCCGTATCCAGAATAATAACAAGGTCAGCCTTCGCAACCCAAGTGACCAGGAGGAGCTGTCCATTTCGTGTTTCGGCCGCACCCCTCGCGTTCTCAAGAAGCTTCTTCGAGAAGCGAGACTCCTGTACCTTAAAAAGGACGACAGCAAGACCATCATCTACCGAGCCACCACCTCTGTGTCCTCCTACGGTAGCGATTCATACTGGCAGCGATGCATGTCTCGCCCCAGCCGGCCTTTCTCTACAGTAATCTTGCCCGATGAAGTCAAGGAGGAGCTCATTGCTGATGCCGCCGACTATCTGGACCCGGCTACTCGCAGATGGTACGCCAATCGTGGTATTCCCTACCGTCGCGGATATCTTCTTCACGGACCGCCTGGCACGGGCAAAAGCTCGCTAAGTCTTGCACTCGCTGGATACTTTCACATGAAGATTTACATTGTCAGCTTGAGCGGACTTACTGCTTCCGAAGAAAATCTAGGCACTTTGTTTGCACAACTCCCAACCAACTGCGTGGTGCTGCTTGAAGATATTGACACTGCTGGCCTGACACATACGCGAGACGCTCCAGAGAAGGAGACCAAGTCCGATAGCACCGCAGGCTCAGGCAAGCTCTCTCTTTCCGGCCTGTTGAACATTCTCGACGGTGTCTCTGCCCAAGAAGGTCGCGTACTCATCATGACAACCAATCATCTCGACAATCTCGACAAGGCGCTCATCCGCCCTGGCCGCGTCGACATGGTTGTACCATTCAAGCTTGCCGACGCAGACATGAGCGCTTCCATCTTCCGCGCAATTTACTCGCCATACAAAGATGAGCACACGAGCACACCACACAAAGACACAAACACCCGGCGTGTAAGCGCCTCGTCTGCATCCATGGAAAAAGACGCCTTACTTTGTCGCCAGGCAGAGCAAGTCGACAAGGTCAAGGATCTTTCTGAAACTTTTGCTAGCAAGATTCCGGAAGCTGAGTTTAGCCCAGCCGAGATTCAGGGTCTGTTGCTGCGATACAAGCGCAGTCCACAAAGAGCCGTTGATAACGTTGCAGAGTGGGTTGTGCAGACGCGCAAGGATAGGGAGGAAAAAAAGGCTGCCGAGGCTGAGAAGAAGCGCAAGGCTGACGAGGAGAAGAAAAAGGCTGACGAGAAAAAGGCTGACGAGAAAAAGGATGACGAGAAAAAGGATGACGAGAAAAAGGATGAAAAGAAAGATGAATCCTTCAAGCAAGACGAGAACAGCAAGGACAAGAACAGCAAGGACAAGAAAAAGATTCAGGTCAATGGGACAAAGCCAGACGAAACAGAAACAAACACTTAGCATGCACTGGCTCGGCGTTTTGCTCTTTTGTTTTTCAAGCATGATATCAGATACACATGGCAATGTTGCAACTTGAAACATACGATGCAGGAAAATGACAACAATTGTATAAATGAATTGTTCAGCTGCTATGGTCGTATAATTTTATATTGATATTGTGTATATGCTAAACAGCCCTACTTGTCGGCCGTCAGTGCCGCAGCTCTACCCGCCCGTCTTCCAAACACTGTACCAGAAGTAAGTCCACTTCCACCAGGATAATTCTGATAAAACAAACCACCCATCATCTCGCCCACGCAGTAAACCCCAGGGATCAGCTTGCCATCCACATTGCTGACAAGCTGCGCCGTCTCCGCATCAACCTTGAGCCCCCCAAACGTAAACGTAATCCCACAAGTCACCTTTACCGCCAGAAACGGCGCCTGGTCAAGCGTGAGCGCCCAGTTGGACTTGGCCAGCTGCAGCCGCTTGGTACAAGACTGGGTCGACAATCCATCTTTTACCGATGGATTCCACGCCATGTCGGGGTATTCCGCCCTATGTGCGCGGACAGCGTCGTTGTATTCTTCTACCGTCCTCGTAAATGCCTCTTTGTCCTGAAGACCCCTTGCGGCGCATTTCTCTGCTAGTTCTTCCAGAGTATCGGCTGTGATCCGTTCAACGCGTTCTTCGCGATATTCCTCGCTTCGCAACCAGTTGCTCGTCTGGGAATCCCACACCTGAAAGGCAGTATGGTCCGGCTGCGCTAGAATGGCCCTGCCAAATTTGGCATATGTATAGTTCCTTAGGTCGATTCCTTCATCTACAAACCGCCTTCCCTCGACGTTTAGCATCAGGCCTAGCGGATATCCGGATTTCGTATATTCATTTGACGCCTCGCGATCGCCGCTGTCTGCGTCTGCAGCAGCATCCCACGCTACAGAGTGGCAGCCGGACCAGTTGCCGACAGCTTGTGCACCCAGATTCCGCAGCGCAAGGTTGATGCAATCTCCCGTGTTATAGGGCGTGCCGCGGACTTTGGCCATATCCCAACCCGGGCCGAGGAATTGACTGCGCATGCGTGGGTTTGCTTCAAAGCCACCAGCAGCAAGGATAACAGCACTCGCGTGGATGGATTGTTCCTTGCCGTCCTTGGCAACCGTTACTATGACGCCTGTCTCCGGATGACGCTGTATGTTTGTAAGTGCAGTGGAAAATGAGGTCTCGACTCCGTGACGTGCGGCGGCCTCCATGTGGTCTGCAGTAAGGCTCTTGCCGCCATCCGGCGTCTTGAGGCAGAGACCGCCCCAGAACTTGATTTTGCCGTCCACTTCGTATGCCTGTCTATTGAATGAGAGCTCAAAGCGAATCCCGTTGCTGGCGAGCCACTTGATTGCCTCGTTTGATTCCGCTATCAGCGCCTCTGAAAGCTTTGGGTCAGAGCGGCCAGAGCACACGCGCTGCATATCACTGGCAAAATCCTCCTTTCTGTATGGTGCCAATTCTATCCGTGAAGCCTGCTCGGGAGATACATTGCCGACGAGTGGGAGGACATCATCCAGTCCTGAATGTGCTATGCGGTATGCGCCGGCTGTAAAGTACGAGTTTCCGCCTGCCCATGACTCTGGGCACTTGTCTATGAGCAACACGCGTTTGGCACCGGATTGAGCTGCGGAGAGGGCGGCGGAGAAGCCTGCGTTGCCGCTTCCCACGACTAGGACACTACATGATTCTATCGGTGACATGATGGGCAGACCGTGGACGCTTGCTTGGTCCAGGTGTCTCCTCGTAAAATGCCGCAGTGGATCGAAGACGCAGAGCCTCAGCAGGCATATCTTAGAGTACGATATTGCTTATTGAATATTTGTCGCCGAGTTGCTCGGATATAGAAGCAAGTTGAAGGGGGGTTGACGTCGTTGAGGACGAGGCCCCGCTGCTGCGCCGATTGAGGTCCGAAGACAGGACCGAGGAAGACACACGAGCACGGCGGCAGATGCCGTGGACTTGTTGTAACTTGGAAAATTCACGGCGCTCCCATCTTTACGAGCGGCAATTATTGCGTGACGATTGCCATTGCATGCAATACCCCTGAGTCTATTTTGCAGAATCGCTGTTTTTTTTTTTTGTTGCTGCTCTTGCCGGAGCCGCAGCTGCGACTTTCGGCTCTGGATCCGATCAAGGACCCGAACACGAGACGCGGACGGCAGCTAGGGCGAGCGCCGGAGCTGTATTCTTGGCGGGCGGGTCCAGGGCCCGGTCCGGGATGCAACGAAGCATTACGGGCACCGGATGCCGGATTTGGATGAGATGCGAGGGAGATGATGATGACGACAAAAAGAAGCCACAGGGTTGATGTGGAATTTTTGAATCTATTTTGAGCAGATGTTGAGGCTGAGTCTCGGGTGTCGCGTTACGGCATCTATCGTGAAACCCGAGACCAACCCAGGCTGCCTCTTTGGAGGTCTGTTTGAGTATGTTACTACCACGCTCACACCCGACCTCGACAATGAGGCGGCGACGTGTAAATATTATGCCTCCTCGGCAGATACCTTTTTCAGAAAATAATCCCATGGAAGTTCTTCGACAAAGGTGTCTTCTATATCGCGCATCTCCCCATTCTCATCAACCCCATCTGACTTTTGACGTGGCCGAGTGAAGGTGCTAGGGACGTCATGCCCCTCAATAGAAGCAATAATCGTCCCTGACTTTGCGCGATAGTATTTGAACCGGCGCTCTTCCGAGTCTTGCTTCACGTCTTTATCTTGAACCTGCCCGTCATAGTTCCTGCCTGGCTCATTGTCGGCGCGGTCGACGTCCCTGGAGCCTCGGTTTTCGGAGCCAGTACTCGCAGCGAGGAGTCTACTCATGCAATCTACCGTCCACTTGTACTCGAAATCAGAGTGCTTGGACGCGAAGTCTTCGATCTCGTCCCAGCTCATGAAGCCAATGGCGTCCCACCAAAGCAACTCTCCGCCCACCGGTGGTTTGCAACGAAACTCCTTTCGCGGCTCCACCTGTACGATCAAGGCTCCTTCGTCAGCGAACTTGTTATCAGCAACAGCGAGACGATTCTGGTCAAGGCCTTTTTCCTCAGCATGTCGCTGATGCTGCTTGCATAGCTCATCAGTGCTGAGGTGTCCTTTGAGCTCTATAGCGGTATATCTGTCGAGCCCGTCTAGATTATCTAGCTCTGGTGGCGGTTCATCGTCGTTGCTTTCAGGATCGCCAACCACGTAGTGCACTCCGAAATCAACAGCCTCGGCAATCCTGAGGAAGCTGCTCTCGTTTCTGCTTATCCTATTATCGTACAGGGCAAATCGGGGTATTGTCGGGTTTCCGTTGGAAAATTCAGATTCTCGCATGTCTTCCCAGTTTATCGACGCAACCGCCAGCGCTGCACATGACATGGAAGCCTCGTCTGGCATTTGTCGGACCGCATCTCGGAATCCATGATAGGGATGCAGGTTGCAGAGTAAAATACCGTCTTTTGCGGCGTTGGTTGTGTCTACAATCAAAAAGAACCACTGCTCGTCGTAATCGGGGTTTCTATAACTATCGTACTGGTATTGGAATATCTGCTGAGGTGTTTGGCCTGGCATAAATATTATCGAGGAGCCTTCTTTGAGATCGTTGATTGTGCTGACAACGTCATTGCGGATGAAGTTGTATATTGCTTCCTCGCCTAAATTGGGAACTGTGCAGTAAACCTTGGTAATGTCGTCGACGTCTTGGGCACCCATATCGAACATGTATTCTTCGTTTTCGTGCTCCTACGCCGTCTCGGAATGCTTGTTGGCTACAGAATTGAAGCGGGGTATCATTTCTACCTTGTTGTTACTGTAGGCGAGAGTACCGCGATGTCCGCATCCAGGCGCTAGTATCAAGACAAGGCTGAGCTAACATGCTCGTTTGGCCCTCGAAATGAGATGATTCGTCGAGATTACCAAACTTGTCTAGGAGGTTGTGACTGAAACTGTCCCCGATTCCATGGCTGTGCTTCAGCTCTATTCAGTCACTCTATTGTGCTGCGTTTCCTGGGCAAAAGGTGACTGGGGGGAAAATGGAGTTGGCTTAGATCAAAACCCCTGCTTCCGTCTCCGGACTCGTACACTAGCAGTATTCGTACTCTTCGGATGATGCTGCTCGGCAATCTGATGTGGCAGATTTCAAACAATGTCTAATTTCCACAAAAGTACTATATTCATCAGTTGGATGTGTTGCTCGCTGCGCCCCCTTATGTTGGGCAAGGTGACGTATTTTTTTTTTTTTTTGGTTAAATTATTTCCGTCTTGGGTGCGAGATTACGCTAGACGCTTCCGAGTCGTAATCGCTCGCATAGCGGCGAGTTGGCACGGCAAGAGGCAGCTTTCACTGTTGTGAAGCGCAAGACCCCATAATACTAGGCATCAATGGTTCAGAAATATTACCTTGCTGCCGTATGTATTTTATTAAATTTGATATTAAATTAAATCTATTCGATTTGTGGTAGTCGAGACCTTGTACTGACTGTGCCCGTCTTTAGATGAGGCTCAGCATATTACGCATTTCTGCATCGCGCAGGTACCGACTGCGTGCCGCACAAAGGGTCCGTATTCGTACCAGACGCCCGCCCAGCACAGCGGCAACGCGCTAATAGAGCGATCTATGGCCGTGGCAAAAAAAAAAACCTGCCACTAAAAAGGAGAAACTCGCGCTGCAGTTCACCCCCAAATCTCCACCAAAAACTTATTCGCCCCTGGCAGCCAGATCCGCTCCCAAGGTTGCTGTAGCGGAGAGCGGGAAGCCCATCCCGAGTACGGCGCAGCACAAAAACTTGACTTTTTTTTGCTGGGGTGAGCTACCTACTAACCTAGTACTGGAGGTACCCTCCCACTGGGCACTCATACCTATAGTACCTACCTACCTACGGGGCACTCGCAAGAAAATAAAGGGCGGTGAAAATCTTGATCGATGCCATTGATAAGGGCCCCTGTGTCCACCCCATCCTCCGCCGCGATTGCTTTAGCTTGACTTGGTCTCCGGTATTCTTCTCTCTCACTTACCCCCCTTTCAACCTTTTTTAAACTCTCCCATAATCAACCTTATTCCCCTTCTACCTCAATCCGAATAATACACTCATCCTTGCAAAATGGCTGCTCGTCCTCAGAACATTGGCATCAAGGCCATCGAAATCTACTTCCCCAGCCAGGTACGACTTCGTCCCTCTGTTTCAGCCCCGCGATACACACGCCTTTCTGGACTTTCTGCCCCTCCATCGCGGGCTGAGCGGCCGCCAGAATTCTTGTCTCGCACGCTTCAATTGCTAACGCCCTCCTCACTATAGTACGTTGAGCAGACCGAGCTCGAAAAGTTCGATGGCGTCAGCGCTGGCAAATACACCATTGGTCTCGGCCAGACCAAGATGGCCTTTTGCGACGACCGTGAAGGTGAGCATTGCCCCTACTACTCCTGTCGAGTCCTTGGTCTTTGTTTCCGACAACGGCGGCAACCTAACGACATGGCTCTTTGCAATTGCCGCATCAATGCCAGAAAAACCTTCAATGCTAACTGTCCCGTCCCCGGCAGACATCTACTCCATGGCCCTGACCGTCACCTCCAACCTCCTCAAAAAATACAACATCGACAAGAACTCGGTCGGCCGTGTCGAGGTCGGCACTGAAACCATCCTCGACAAGTCCAAGTCGGTCAAGTCGGTTCTCATGCAGCTGTTTGGCGACAACACCAACCTCGAGGGTGTCGACACCATCAACGCCTGCTATGGTGGTACCAACGCCTTCTTCAACTCGGTCAACTGGATCGAGTCCTCGGCCTGGGATGGTCGTGACGCCATTGTCGTTGCCGGCGACATTGCTCTCTACGCCAAGGGTGCTGCCCGCCCTACTGGTGGTGCTGGTGCCGTTGCCATGCTTATCGGCCCTGACGCCCCCGTCGTCGTCGAGCCCGGCCTGCGTGGTACCTACATGCAGCATGCCTACGACTTCTACAAGCCCGACCTGACCAGCGAGTACCCCTACGTCGACGGCCACTACTCCATCAACTGCTACACCAAGGCTCTCGACGCTGCCTACGGCGACTACTGCAAGCGTGAGGCCAAGCAGCAGGCCAACGGTACCGCCAACGGCCACTCCAACGGCACCGACGGCTCTGACCTCAAGACTCCCCTCGACCGCTTCGACTACCTTGCTTTCCACGCTCCTACCTGCAAGCTGGTCCAGAAGTCGTATGCTCGTCTTCTGTACTATGACTACCTGAAAAACGCCGACCTCCCTGCGTTTGCTGACGTCGCTCCCGAGCTGCGCGACATGGACTACGAAAAGTCCCTGACCGACAAGGCGGTTGAGAAGACCTTCATGGGTCTCACCAAGAAGCGCTTCCAGGAGCGTGTTGACCCCGGCATCCAGGTCGCCACTCTGTGCGGCAACATGTACTGCGCTAGCGTCTGGGGCGGTCTCGCCAGTCTGCTGTCTTTCGTCGACAGCAAGGCTCTCGAGGGCAAGCGCATTGGTCTCTTCAGCTACGGCTCCGGTCTGGCCTCCAGCTTCATGTCCTTCCGCATCAATGGAAACGTCGAGGACATTGCCAAGACCATCGACATCCCCGCCAGACTCGAGGCCCGCCGCGCCGTGCCTCCCGAGACCTACGACGAGATGTGCAACCTCCGAAAGCAGGCTCACCTCCAGAAGGACTACACCCCCCAGGGTAACGCCTCCACCATTGCCAGCGGCGCCTACTACCTTACCAAGGTTGACGACATGTTCAAGCGCGAGTACTCTATCCAAGCTTAAACCTAGCCAGCCATCATATTTGGGAATGCGTTTTATGTTTTTAAAAAGGATTTTCCGATTTAACGAAGTTACAAGGACGGTTAAAGAAGGAGTAATAATAGACTGGCTGGGACGTGGTGCACAGCGGAGCCTATTAATTGATGTTTCTGACTATAGAGATGGCCTGTCTAATGGATGACGGGCTTGTGTATATATTCTGGAGGAGCTGTCTGGCCACGTTGAAGCTATAAAAATATATAAACCGGGGGATATCGTCTTAAAAAGTACCTCATGATATTGAACCTTTAAAAAAAAATTTATACATCCTTCTTACAGTTGTCTGTTGTTGATTACAACGCTTACCGCTATGCAGCCACCTCCAACAATCTATCTCGTCTATACAAAAAAACAAATGAAACATAAAATCAAACAGATACTATACACATTGCCCATATACATCCTCACTTTTTACCGGCGCTCAATTCTCCTCGCCCTTATACTTCCAGAGCGCCCGTCTATGCAACTGAAAATCACCACTCTGAATCGCCTTCCAGATGCCATACAGCCCGCCAACAGGCCACTTGCCCTTGGCACTCTGTCTAAAATTCTCCCTATTCTGTCTATTCGCCTCGACGTCAATCTTGACCTTGTCATACACGCTCGGCAGCGTGGTAGCGTGGTACTTTTCGCGCAGCGCGTCGTACCACGACCTGTCGTAAATGTTCCAAAAGTCTGGTTCGGGGTAGTATGTATGTGCGTAGAGCCACTTGCGGCCGCCGAGGGAGTGCAGCTTATCTTCTAGCGCGCGGTTCTTGTCGACGAATTCGTCAAACGACGCGGGACCCCAGCCCCAGAGACCTATGTTTAGCATCGGTGCTGAGAGCTGCTGTTGTTGCGACGACGACGCCTGCTCTGACCTGCTGGAATTGCTGGAGCCGGTGACCGGGTGGAACGTGGGCTGGGGAGCGGGCTTGAGCGGGCATAGCCACAGAGGCCAGATGTCAAACTCTTCGGTGGTGTAGTTTACGAATTCCTCGGCCTGGTCGTACGGTAGGCCCAAGTCTTGGACGACGAAGCGCGCGGATTCGCCGCTGGCGTGGAGGGCGCGGTACATCATGCGCGTGTGGATAAAGTCATCGAGGAACCAGCGCGTCCATTTGTTAAAGGGCACGAGTTTAAAGTATGTCCAGCCCTGTGCGCCGACCCAGAACCCTGCTCGGTCGTAGCGGAACAGGTATTCGGCGAGGGGGACGTATTCTGTAAACGACGATCGCTGTACGGCGGATGCTGCTGAGTCGTCAGCAGCAGCTCCTGACGACGCAGATTCAGCAAGTGCCTGTCGCGACGGAAGTGCTGCTGTGCACTCCTTTGCGTGTAGGTAAAACCACGGGTCCCAGGCACCGCTGAATGTCTGCGGCTTGCAGTCTGCCGGCTTGTCATCCGTCATGCGGCCGGTGACGACGACGCCGTGGTCCTTGGAGAAGAGGACCCCATCAACATAGTCATTCGCTGGATCTTCCGTCTCGGCACGCACACGCGCGACAGCCTCGGCAATAGAACTGGTGCGGTGGTACGTTGTACGAACGTACTTGCGCGCCTCAATCAGCTTAAGCTCCATGAGGGTCGTAACACCCAGCGTGCCCACAGCGCCCGCCGCGCCGCGGAACAAGTCTGCTCTTTCGTCTCGCGAAGCCTTGACAACCTCTCCATTACCGAGGACCATTTCGACATTATTAATCGTCTCGTCAAAGAAGCCGTGGCGAAAAGACGAGCTCTCGCCCGCTGTTCCGGCGAAGCCGCCGCCGGCCGTGATGCCGGGAAACTCCATCACGACGGGCGGCACAAGGCCGTGCGGTAAGGTAGCTTCGACGAGGCGGTCCATAGGCACATTGGGCTCGACGAGGGCGGTGCGCGTGCTGCGGTCGACCGAGAGGACGTTGGAGAGGGCGCTGATGTCGACGATGCCGGCTTGGCCGGGCCGAGGGCGTGGTCGGGTGCTGTTTGTTGAGCCGTGGAAGATGCGGTAGGATTCGCGCCGGTCGAAGAAGCCGCGCACGGCGCCGGCGATTTTGCTTACGGCTTGGGCGTGCCGCTCCATGGTTGAGTCGATACCAATTGGGGACTTTGGATGGGAATATCCAAGGTAAGGTGATTGAGATTGGTTGTTGGAGCTTGCGACTTTTTTTTTTTTTTTGGAGAGAGTTCGGATGGGGCCGAGAGGTGGGGCCTAGGCGGTTATCGCAGATGAGCTCGGGGAACATGTAAAGACTCAGATTAAGCGACGCTACTAAGGACTCCTAAACTAATAAACTAATAGCCTGTAAGTCCTAATTCCTCGCTTTCTATTTAGGTATTATCAGAAAGCTAGGAACTAGAAGAGAGTGCGTAGGATTATTACGGCAGGGTAGCACTAGGTAGTGCCAAAAGACTACTCCGTATATTAATCTCTAAAGAGCGACCTCCCTTCGAGGTGGCTGCGTACGCGTAGCATTACGTCGTATAGTGGTGCTATCGTCACGTGGGGTTCACTCCTACGAGCTTAGAGCTGGTTCCCTCCGGCTAGGTCGCGGCGTGACCCTAGCTGCCTGCTTATGTCATGATAGTGTGACGTGACAGCCATGTCTCCTGGCGCGTTGTTTCCGTCAGTCCCATCCCTCTACTTCGATCAGGAACGACAAAAAAATGCCTAGAAAACGGCGCTCAGCGAGGAGCAAATCAAAATTATCACGGACCACCCGCTCAATGACTTGTTATCTCATTTTCCGGCAACATTATGCAGTTTGAAAGAATCCAATGGAGCCGCATCAATCAGTTGCAAGACCCCTGATTGCAATTGGTTGATGGATTAGCAAGTCTGATAGCCCTCTCCCAATAAACGACGCTCATCAGAAGCCCAAGTAACAGCACCTCAATGGGACCGCACATGGCCCAAAACAGACCAAAGTTGCGCTCGCCGGCCGCCCACGAGCCGCCCATGCTAAATATCGAGGCCAGCGAGCTGATTGGGAGGAAAATGGTGCCAATTATGGCCAGCACGAGCAGAATCTTATTTTGCACTTGCGTGCGCTCCCCCTCGAGCACTGCCGCCTCGGCCGTAATGTGCGCCATTGTGCTCTGCAGGCGCTGGTGAACCTGCGCCATGGCATGCTCCACGGCGACAAGGTCGCTTTGCAGGCCGGTCGCCGCCTGGTCCGTCGCGAGGCGCTGCGCGTCGGTCGAGTTGCGTGCCGTGCACCATGCCGGCCGCCCCCGGATGACCGCCGACTCGAGGTTCTCCCGGATCAGTGAGCAGTACCGCGTCACGCGGCGCCGCGCAAAGAACATGTCGCGCATGGCCCGGCGCAAGTGGTCGGCGTCGCCCGGCTGGTCCCCACTCCCCCGTTGAAGCGCCCAGTCGATGGAGTTGAGGTCACGCGTAAAGTAGGCCGCCAGATGCGCCCACTCGTGCGAAACCAGCCTGTACAGGTCCTGCACGACGACGAGCGGCGGTGGCATCCCGGCCACGCTGAGCGCATCGCTGTGCCTCATGCACTCAAAGAGCAGGTCCGCGGGTGCGCGCGTGTGGAGGGAGCCGTAGTACCGCCCGTCGATGACGGCAAACGGCACCTGCAGCTGGCACGGCAGCCCCCAGAACTCGGGATGCCGGTCCATCAGGATGATGCCTAGACATGTCAGCGCCGCACCAGAGGCGCCAGTAGAGGCGACATACCCGTCGTCCAGGGCTTGTCCAGCTGGCTGTCAAACCACGCGGCGGCCGAGACCCGGGCCAGGGCCAGCGGTGGAAAGTCGGTCTGCTCGCCATTCACCTCCCGCCGCTGCACGGGATTCATGGCCCCGAAATCCTGGTCGCCGCGCCACGTGCCAAAGTCCCTGGCCCCTCTTTGAATGGTTGCGTAGTCGAGGCGGACAGCCTTGTCAAACTGGCGGGCCATGACGTAGTCGAATCTGAGGTGCTGCTGCCTGGCTAGGACTGACGGCATCTTGACCACCTTGGACCGGACGTCTGTAAAGTTGAATGACGGCTTGTCGTGGAAGAGATCGTCTAGGCACTGCAAATAGGACTGATTGTTGGCGCAGAGGTCCCAGAAGCGCCGCATTGTCGCCCTGTCGGGCTGTTCGACAATAAAGACTTGAGCGCGCGGGCTCGGGGCTATGCCCTCTAATCCGACATTGCCGCGGAAGCAAGGCTTCTCATCTTGCTGGAACTCGACATGGTGGACTCTGGCTGCGTAGTGTCAGGCTTCGGACGGTCGAGACGCGACGAGGACGCACCTTTTCCTTCACAGTAGAGCCCCGTCTGGGTCCAAAACTTGTGTAGGCTGGGAAACTGCTCAAACCCGTCGGGTTTGAGTATGTGCTGCATTGCTCTCTGTCTAATGCTGCATTGCTCGATTCTGTTTAATACGCCGCATAGCTGTACGGGAGGTCTTGGCGGGATATATATCGTCAACGCGATCGGCTGATGTAGGGGACATGTTGGCTGGATATATCCTCAACGCGACGCGGCTGATGAGGCTGATGCAGCTGAGTGACAATTGATTCGTGTATATGTCCGAAGTGGCTACTTTTGGTGTACGCCCCCGTCATGGTGCATTTTCTGGCACCTTTTTCCCCTGTCTACGGGTGAGCGTCACACCAGCGGAAGAGCAGAAGCATGGGCCGGCGTCTGTGTGCTGCGTTCCTACCTAGCATCGTTCTAGTAAAGCGCATTCAAAACTACGATTAGGTATGCATTTCAGATTGTCAGCAAAGCTGTCCAGCGCCAAGCCCTGTCCAATCATTTTCATTTGTCCCGCCCGATAGGGGTTGTCGAGACAAAGTCAGGCGCATTAGCTCACATCTCACATCGTGGCTTGTAGCTGACGGTACAGTACACAGGAGGGCTTGCCATACCTCACTGTCGCTTCGGGCTCGGACATCGATGTGTTATTCAGCCCCAAGGGCGGACAAGGCCTTGCTTCTTGTGCGTCCTTTTCAATGGCTTAGAGGTGCCCGAAAAAGCTTTTGGGAGCCTTTTTCTACCGCTCACCCATCGATAATTGGTACGTATTATTTCTACGTGTTCGGTGCTACCCCCAAGGGAAACTGCCTTTTCTGAGTGTCCACATACGTGTCGCTAGTCTACGCCTCAGATTAAGGGACGAGTGATGTTATATGCGGTATAACTCGATGTAGATGCTTATTTTTATTAAAGCTTGGTAATGCTCTTCTATCTTGTAGAGGTATTTGAGCTTAGCGATGGAATGAGTGGTATTGATTATCGTATATACAAGTATTGACGTAACCGTGGCATAGTACGCAGTATAGCTAACTATTAGTCCATTCTGGGCAACTAGCTACCATGTAATCTTTGAAAACTCAGACCTTTTGTATGTAAGGCTTATCTGGAATAAGCTGACCGCTGTATGCGGCCAAAAGTTTTATAGTTTGCAAGAGTAGGCTGCGTCAGCGCTTAAACGCAGCTCTAACCTGGTCATTTATCAACTTCACACAATCGTTCCGGTGCACCCATAACAGCCGTCCACCATAGACCAGGCCGCTGTTAACGACTCCTAAACCGATGAGACTAACAGCCCACAAGTCCCAATTCCTCGCTTTCCATTTAGGCATGCGCATATCAGCTGTCTGCAAATGCATAGGTCGCAGTTCTTTTCCGTCTCGCATCCATTTCAGAATGACGGGCAAGGCAGAGTAAATAACAAGCTCGTTCTTTATGCGGAACCACATGCTTGCACGTTCTGAGGTGAGGGTGCCTTCGAGCTGGAAGCCAGGCTGGCCAGGAATATATGAGCACGGCATCATTAAAAACGGCATCTGTGGCCAAACTTGAGCGATGGGCACCTCGTATTCAGCGTTGATATCCTTTACAGCGTCGACAAAAAAGTCCGCAATCAGGAAGTTTGGCCGCGTGGCACCATCATTCATGATGCTTCGCAGGCCGTGATAGGTCTGCGGCCAAAATGAATCCCAGAGGTACTTGCTCTCCATAATGCCAGTGATGCCCTTTGAGATGTCCCACGATCTCATGCGCAGGTAGTGCTCGTTCATCTGCTCAGCAGTGGGTCCTGGACCTAGTGTATAGACCTTTGTAATGAATCCATAACCCTTGATCCAATGTTCTTGACCCTCTAGTGTTGCGAATTCTATGCAGTGGCCTCGTTCAGCCAGTACGCGTCCGATTTCGAAGACTGGGGCTGTGGTTCATCAATCAGCCTTTGCTCCCACCGGGATTTCGCATTCGTGTTTCTGCAAATTGATTGCTTACTGCATGAGTAAACCCCCCAGTCGTCACAACCAGTAGAACTTTGCGTTCTGGATGCACTGCTTGGGCGGGAGACATATTGCAGCTTGACAAAGTGGCTGCCAACAGCCTCTCTGAACAACGTATGGGCAGAGAGCCTTGTCTTTAAATAGCATTCAGTCCAAAAGGGTCAACGGAATGGCCAGGAATCAATCCGGCTGGCAGCGGGGAAACCATTGGCGCCAATAATGGAGCATCCGAACTGAAGTTGAAGCTAGACCGGGGGTGTCGAGCCTCGACAGGGTATATAGCGACAGGGCAAGAATCGACGTCTGTAGGCTCCAGCCTTGCGCTGTCTTTCTTTTTTTTCCCTTTTTTTTTCGTCACCCGTAATATAGCGAATTCGATAGTTGCAATGTTTGGGACGGTTACAAGCACTGCGTAGTAGGCAATTTACCGTTTAGTCTGCAGAAAGCCGCAAGGGTATAGGAAGTACTTTGTCTTGTTGGAGTTCAAGACCGTACCCGTGGAGGCATGATACCACTGTTGATGGCCAACCCACCTACACCACAATCAATACGAGAACTGCATCCAGTTACGTACTGTATATTTAAGACTCTGGTCAATAGTAATAGGAGATGTGCCGAACTTCCGGCTAGGCCTGCCGGAGTGACGCTTCGGTGCTGGATCCGTTATCCCCATATCCAGTCGCATATATAGTTTAAGAGGCATGGTCGGATTTATACTCTCGTAGAACCTTGAGGGCATGCTATCGCTGTACACAGAGCGGCGACGGTAGTACATATAGCCAACCGCTGAAGCCTGGCCGACCCAGAAAACAATGGCCAGAAATTACGAGTCAAAAGGCGCCCAAGCTACCCTCCCTATCTCAGTCAAATCTTCTTGCCAAATCAACAGTGAATGCGGTATAACACATTGCGCAGATGCTTGTTTTGGTTAAAATTAGCTGTGAACATTTAAAACTCTAAAGAAGTCCCTGGTAGTGACATGACGGCAGCAGCACATCTCAGGCTCTAATAGAACTACATCAAAATCCATAGTAGGTGCAATGGAGATGATGATAATGACTTTACTAGATATATCTAATTATATTCTGATTTACGCATTATTCCAATTTCCAAACAGATCTATTTACAGCCGTGGAACAACCTTGAACGTTTTCTGATTCCTAAACTCCGCAACAGCCTGCTCTTCTGTAATGTCCGCAATATCATCCAGCTGTACATCCTCTTCCTCCCTCGTCTTGGCTTTAATCAAAACGGCCTTGGTATTGATACGCGACGGATTCTCTACCGCATCCTTTATAAAGCCCGTCCATGCACCGTAGCAGCGCCTCGACTCGGGAATTTTGGGTAGCACGAGCGCAAAGCAGTGCGGCATTGCCTCGTAGTCCTCAAACACAATCGGCAGACCGGCCTTGGCAAGTCTCCTGGCAAACACTCGGTCTTCAGTGCCGAGGACTTCCCACCCTGTGCAGATATAAATAGGTGGGCAACCCTCCCAGTCTTGTGCTGTGGTGCCAATGAGGGATACAAGCGGATGGGTGATGAGGTGGTCTTCGGCGTAGAAACTCCAGCGCGGCGGATCAGCTGGCCAGATGTGGTCGGGCTTTGTCCCTCCAGACCAGCCCTCGCTGGGCCGCGGCTCTGGTAGGTAGTCGTACTTGGTTGCTTTAATGCCGCCATGGGGCACGAGTCTGTGTGTGAGGTCGAGCCACGGCGAGTTACCGGCTGCACCAGCGGGCAAAGGGATTTCGCGCTCGTGGCCGTGCCATTGGACGCGAACATTTTTACGACGGAGTTCCAGAAGGAGTTGTAAGAGAGATAGTGTCAGGTTTCCGCCAGCACTATTTTGCATGTTAGTACGGCCGTGACGAAAAACGTGCTCGAACCATCAGCACATACCTGTCACCAGAAATAACAATATGCTCCGCCTTGACAGCCTCATGATATGCGCCTGGCGGTGGATATAAAAGCGTCAAGTAGGACACAAACGCATCAAGAAGCGCTGCAGGAAATACCGCTTGCGGTGACAGGCGATACCGTACAGAGTAGCATCGCCCACCAGTCATCCTGGCCAACCTGTTAACCGTGCCTCGATGAGTAGCAGGGTCCATCAGATAGTATCCACCGCCATGCAAATACATGACCGTAGCGGGATGCGTCACTTCCTTCATCATCTCATCGTATATTTCCTTTTCCGATGCATCTGGCAGCGGTTCCTTGGCATCGACGCCAGCACGGTATCCAGTCCACTCAGCCTCAACATCCACAAAGTCCGGAGTCATCGCAAGATGTTTTCCTTCACCTTTTGGGCTATCTGAATCTGACTGCACCATACCATCAATGGCACTCATGATCACGTCTCGCGCCCCAGTCTCTGGCGGCGTCGGCGATGTATACGTGCTGATCCACATCCGTCCCTCCACCAGCGGCTTGGGCCGGGACCGGGCCTGCAACTTACTGACGGCATAGGGATTGTTTGGCTCAGTAAAGGACTTGAGAACTGAAAAGACGACATGGCTGCGGAGATCGCGGTATTTGGACTCCTCCGACAGACCAAGCGTGTGAGAGACGGCGATTTGCGTGACAAGAGGCAGCTTGGGGTATAGCGCCTTGAAGATTTGGTAGTTGCGAGACAGCGCTGAGCGTTTTGCCTTGATTTCTTGCTCCTGTTTAGGAGGATTCTCTGGTGCCGCCATTACAGCGAAAGTCTATTGTCCGAGGCGAGGGTGGGTATGTCTTGTTGTACGACAATATCCAGACAGAGTGACAGGGTAATTATGCCGCCTTGTGAGGTGGCAAGCTGGATGTGAGCCGAGGTGGTAATTATGTTAGGAGGTTTATGAAAGGAAGAGAAAAGACACTAAGATGATAGATATACGCTAGTATATATCGACAGAGAAATGATGACGAATTGCGGGTTCCTGAGCCAGGCTAGATCATGTTGTAGATAGTGGAATTGCTCAATGGGGAGATGGGGTTGGGTCGGGTCCATGCCACCTTTTTGTGGCCGATTTAAACCCACAGCCGTCCATCTTACCTCGGCATCCACCACCACCGCCCAATGCTGTCGACGGAGAAAAGAATATCATTGCATTTAGCTATTGCTGCTATAGAAGTCCGCGCAGATGGTAGTATATGCACCAATTTTTAACTTTTGAACTATTTCAATAACTCTTCCACGGTGCATCATCAAAATTAAAGGTGGCATTGTAAACGTCATTTATTGTATGAAGCGAGTTACACCTGTGCAATCCCAACAAGCGTGCTTCAACGCCATATCAAAAAGCAAGATTTCTTCTACCAACGCACATACATTGATCCATATTCACCCAATTTATTATACAAGGGCGATGCCCCAAGATTTATGAGCTGCTGGAGGCGCCCTCGCCAGCTCCGTTGGCGGCCGAAGAGCCAGCATTCTTGTTGGCCATAGCCATCTGCCACGCGGGAATAGAAGCCTTGCCAGATCCCTTTGAGGCCCCCTTGTTAAAGGGGCTTTGAGATAGGTTCTTTGGTGGTTCAGTTGCCGCAGACTTGCCGGAATCAGCTGCCTCCTCGCTGACGCTCACTGGCTGAGGGGATTGCGCTGGCGCCGCCGACGCTGCTGGTGAAGTGGGCTGGACCGCAGGAGCAGGCGTAGATGCAGCACCAGTCGGGCGAGGGGCATCGGATGGTTTTGAAGCACTACTTGAGGATCCAGAACTCATTCGCTGAGTCACAAGGGTCTTGAGGCTGCTCAGTTCCGTATTGATTTCGTAGAGTCGGTTATCTGTCTGGGTCTTCTGGCTATCCATGGCCTTGGGAATAGAGTCCTTGAGCGTCTGGATATCTTCACGAATGCGCTGCGCGTCGTCGTCGCGTCGTCTGTTTGCAGTCTTGAGATCGGACATGACTGTCTCAAGCTCCGAGAGCGCCGCGTCGAGCTTCTCTGACCTCTGCTGTTCCGCGCTCTTGAGCTCCTCGGTGTCCTTTGCCAGCTGCTCAACCAAAGAGAAGGCACGATCAAACTGCTCCTCAATCGACTTTTTATCTTGCTCTAGCTTCTCAGGCGTCGGAGGTGCAACGAGGGGATAGACATAGCGCTGCCGCATGTTAACAGTCCGATCGCACTGCCAAGAAGCACATTGCGACTTACCTTGCCCAATGAGTAAAGCCCGTAGCTAACGCCGCTGACTACTGTGGCCATTATGAACCAGTCTCTCCAGTCTCTTCTGGGAGGAGGCTGCGGTGGTTGCCATGCTTGGTGCGGATATGGTTGGTAGTACTGTTGGGGAGGAACGGTGGCCGGTGGTCCGTACTGAGAGGCGGGAGGAGGCGGCGGGCCGCTGCCGGTCCTTGCTAATGCCGCATCGATTTCCTCCTGTGTTAGGTTTTTTGTTCGTAGGAAGGATATGCGGTTATCCACCGAGGACGAGGCAACATTGGGATCCTGCAGGACTGTGACGGGGTTAGTAACCGATGACCGCAAAGGGTGGAGCGTCAAGACTGACATTGTGCCTATTTCAACAGTTAGCAAGGGCGTATATATACTTTTTAGCCAATTTCGACTTACCGCAGAGGCCACTAGATCTTCGCGAATCGCCATGATTGCGCAACGCTCTCACGGCATTCACGTAGTTCCGATATGTCGATGGGAAATCGATGTGCGAAGGAGAAGCTGGAAGCTGGCTGGGAAGGCCGGTGCGGCATGTCTGCGTTCGGTAAATGTGGGGACTGGGGACAGTAGTAGGCGGCATGGACCGAGGCAGGTCTTCAGACTGTCGGGCGCCAAACGCCGACGGCCAAAGTGGCCGGGTCACGTGCTGTCGTGAGTTCTGAAGCGCCCAAACCCACGGCGTACCTCCACTAGCCAATCACAGGGCGCGCAGGCGCCTTTGTTTACTTTCCAACAGGCAGGCTAACGGTAAACCTAGCAACAAACCATTTTACTGAATCTACCGTATCCCGTACTTTCACAAACAGCAATTGCCGATATACCAGTACAGCTCTTCTCTACGATCAAACGCCCTTTAATACGACCTGGGGTAGTCAGGCGAAGTTTACTCGCAGATTGGCAACTCAGTATCATGTCCCAAGACACGGGTCTGTGGAGCGTCCGCAGGCCGCGCGAGGTAGGTTTTGTGAACTCAAGTTATTGCTCCGCATAGACGCGGTGAACTCAAATGAAGCTGACTCGTTTATATTTCAGACTCTTGGAGGCATCAATACAAACTCCGGTATCCCTCCGCCTGGGTCGACGATGAAGCGCACCAGTTCGAACAATCAAAACGGCCATGTCAGGTCGGTATCGGGAGGGCGACATTCCCTCGCAGCCCGACCAAGCCAGCCGCTCTTCCAACGATCATCGTCGGGCACGAACCTGGCGGATCTTGGATTATCATCAGTCAAACGCCAGTCTTTGGCACCAAAGGCTGCATTTACGCTTGGAACACCCGCCGCCAACAGACAGTCCAATGATGCCGAGCGAAGAAGCAGCGTCTACCGACCGCGCCCGTCGGCGCAAGGCCCAGTCCACCACCAAAGCTTTTTTCAGACAACACCGCAGCCTGCTGGTGTGCCAAAGGATCCGCGACCTCTGCGCGACAGAGCTTTTCAAGCGCGCATCGGCCAGGAGTTGATAGATTACATGGTACAAAACAACTTTGAACTGGAGATGAAGCACGTCCTATCACAGAATGTGATGAAGTCTCCTACGCAAAAGGATTTCAACTACATGTTCCAGTGGCTTTATCACCGCATAGATCCGAACCACCGTTTCCAGAAGAACATTGACCAGGAGGTGCCACCAATCCTCAAACAGCTACGGTATCCTTATGAACGAAGCATCACCAAGAGCCAAATCGCTGCTGTTGGAGGGCAAAATTGGAGCACGTTTCTGGGTCTGTTGTACTGGATGATGCAGCTTGCCCAAATGCTGGACGGCTATGTGAACAACAGGTACGACGACGCGTGCATGGAAGCTGGCGTCGATGTTAGTGGCGACCACATCATATTTGACTTCCTGAGCGGCGCATATAGAGACTGGCTGGCTATGGATGAGGACATGGGTGACGAAGACGCGGAAAAGATCCTGGCACCACACGTCCAGAGCATGGCTGAAGCCTTCGAGCGATCCAACTCCAAATACAAATCAGAGCTTGAAATGCTGGAAGGAGAAAATGCGCGACTACTAAAAGAAATAGCCGACTTGGAGAAATCGACGCCAGACCCAGCCCTACTTGACGAGCACTTTAAGATTCTAGAGGAAGATACAGTCAAGTTTGAGGAATATAACAACCACGCTGTCCAGCGTTCGGAAAAATACGAGAACAAATCACAAATCCTTGAGGAGGAGCTTAAGAAACTTAATGAAGAGATTAAAGAGGCCTACGAAGAGCGAAGAGGTCTCCAAAAGGAGGTTGACGCACTCGGCATCAGTATGCAGGATATCGACCGCATGACGACTGAGCGAGAAAGACTGCAAAAGGGCCTCGAATCGGCTAGTCAACGGCTTGATGAAGTCAAGAAGAGGGTAGCGGATAAGGAAGCCGAAGCAAGCCAGAAGCTGGAGGAGCTGGAGCAGGTGGTGGATCGTTACAACTCTCTGGCTTACCATGTTGCAATGATACCTTCCACAGCATCCAATGCCAAAGGCCGAGACTACGAGCTGCAGGTCACTGTGAGCGACAACTCGGATTACACGTCTTCCAACTTTTTCGGCAATGGTAGCGGGGGTCGAAACGCAGCCACGTCCGACCGGCTCCTGGTTGACTCAGCAACCGGCTACCAACCTGGACAGATTTTGAATCTCGATCTAAAAGGCCAAATCCGCAGCAGTTTCCTTGCTCTGCGCAAAGAAGTCTCGGAACGGCGCAGTACAGCTATGGATGCAATGATGAAGGACCACGACCTGCTAGACGGCATGAAGGAAGCCATTGAGGACAAACGAAGCGAGGTGGATGCCCTCAACCACCGAGTGAGAGCCGCAGAGGAGGAGTACGAGCGATCTCGCGAAGTTACGACGGCGCAGAAGATGGGTTCGGACACGCAGATTGAAAAGATGGAAAAGGAACTGTCGAGAATGCGCGCGGGCCTGACCGAGTCGGTCCAGCTGATGGAGCAGCGGGAGATTAACACTACAATTGAGTAAGTTTTGAAGCCCTGTGCATGATGGAGGCGTATTCGCTAACTTGTTGTCTCTAGATACGAGCAACTGGTTCTACGCGCAGGCTCTCTACGAGAAGAGCTGCACACGGAGATTGATCGCATGTTGAACGACGTCATTAAGTTCAAGATTCATGTGCAAAAGAACATGGATGACTACGAGGGCTTTGTCGCAGACGAGCTGGAGAAGGAGCTCGGAGTGGAGGACACAGGAGATGATACCCGCGCCATGGACCTGTAGGCGTGAAGCTTGAGAGAGGACGGCGCATTTGATTCAAGCTTGAGCAACATATTCTATCCTGCATGGTGTTTTGGGCGTATAAGACAGTGATGAAGAGCGTGGCGCTGAATTCTTTCTTTTTAAATGGGAGCGCGGTGCTAGCAACATGTGTGTGGGGATTTTTGATGAACTAATGAAATTAAAGTATACATTTTCACACGATTCAAATTTACAAGTTGGAACCATTAAGCAATATTTATGTGTTTGCGCGTGAATAAGTGTGTAAGTGAATCTTGAAGGTTGACCCACCAGTCGCGGACATTAAGTGTGGAACACCAGAGTCGTCGCGCCAAAGCCGGAGAAACTTTAACCCGCATCAACCGATTGTGTGGGTCGCCAGCTCTCGATGGGCGACATCCTGGTAATTTTTTTTTCTGCGGCGACGGAACTGAAGCTATTGTGATCCAACATCTGCAAATTCAACACGGCTTTCGGCCTTTTTTCAATTTTCCCCCTCCAACGGCAGTGAACCTTTTTCAGGCGAGCCTACCCCTCACCCAAGGAAAAAAAATCTCACACCAACCTCGGATTCTCGTGAATCAACTCCAGTCACAATGTCGGAAGATAATGTTGGTAAGTTTACGATGCCGGCCCAACCTTGATGGCTTTACTCTCTGCTTCACAGTTTGTAACTAACAATGGTGTGTTTTGCAGCTTGGCCTTTGGCTGATGCCGCTCTGACTCAGGAGATTCTCGATCTCCTGCAGTCTGCGACTCACATTCGTCAGTCCAAGAAGGGCGCCAACGAAGGTACGTCTCTGTTTATCGCTTTTTTTTTTTTTTTTTTTTTACGTTTTGGAAGAGTCAAGAACCAGCTAACGGGTGTTATAATGTAGTCACCAAGGCCCTCAACCGTGGTACTTGCGAAATCGCCATCCTCGCCGCCGACACCGAGCCCCTTGCCATCCTGCTGCACATTCCCCTGCTGTGCGAGGACAAGGGCACTCCCTACGTCTACGTCCCCAGCAAGTCGCTGCTTGGCCGTGCTTGCGGTGTCAGCCGCTCTGTCATTGCTGCTAGCATTAACTCCAACGAGGCTAGTGAGCTGGCTGGACAGATCAAGGCTCTCCGCGACAAGGTTGAGAGACTTGCCATCTAAGTGTGGGTACGGATTATGGATTATGTGGTGGAGAGTGATTGTGAGCAAGAGGTGTCTGGTAAAATGGACGCCTTTTTGCTAGGAAGTTGAATTTACGATGAAAAAAATGGAATTAAACGGGTTTCTTGGTTTTAGATTTTGGTACTGGCTCGTGGCATTAGCATGCTACTTTGTCGGTAAGAAATACAATAATCTTGGGCTATACTCGGTTTTTCTTGGTTGTGAAGTTAACATGTCCAGTGCCTCGGGAATGTCTGTAGTATCTTTATATTCTTCCGTAATTTATATCCCCGTGCCGGTACGCCTCATGGCTCAATGCTTTTCATAGTAGCCTAATATAGCACACTCGAGCTAATTCAGGCTGCATTTGACCCTGCTATTTTCAATTTTTGGCCAACTCGTTCTCAACTTACAGTATTTCACGCAAAAAACAACACACTGCTAGCATTAGTCCTGAAAGTCCGACATGCATCGGCTCAGCCTCATCGCATTCGAGACGCATGCGGAGCCGCCGGCACTCTTAACTCCACTAAGTCCTTAAACCCGGCCCCGACCTCCGGCATCCCATGTCACGTCTCGGTAACGCGCGCGGCTAAATATCCCATAAGCTACCTTTTGCTTCTCCGAGAAATGCAAGGCTGACGTATCCTGGAGGCCTTATTCCTTATTTTGACTTACGCGTACCTCAATACTACACGGGTACAACGCTACGCTGTCCGTGGCGTCTTATTCCGCTCCGCTCACTTGTGTAGGACCCGTCTCACTTTCACGCTAGCGGCGAATATATGATAAAGGAGGACCAAAGATCAAGCTCCCAACTGTGACTGTCCACTGCCATAGCTTCAGTTACAACCACATCCTCTGGCGTTGCACTTCTTTAGCGGTTGCCTTTTCGATATATGCTGCCGCGACTTGTCTACCGCCATCTTCCATCACGGCTTCGTCTTATATACGTGCGCTCGGCTGGTCTTCATCATACAGCTAGACGCCACCAACCTACATCTGCTGCTGGAGCTAACGCCGCTCACTCGAGTTTTACATCTCATCTCAACTCAAAGCAAGCTGCAAACATGGCCGATTTTCCTTCCCTCTACACGACAGCAGTCACCAAGCTGCCCGAGCCCTCCTCAATGCCTGAAGAAGCGGCCTCCAAACTCCACCACGTTCGCAAGGGCAGCAAGATTACCGGCTTCAAGAACCCTTATCCATCATACTCCAACCCCGTAACCATTATGAATATTATGAAGATAATCGTTTGGTATGCAATCATTTACTCCTTTCCTCCCTTTTCAAGCTACCCGCGACCCTCTTGAACATGACAGCTAACTGGTATCAGGCCCAGGATAACCGGCGACCTAAAGAGCCCTGATACTTCGCCGCCAACTGTTAACGTGACAAAGCCGGAATGGCTTCCCTCCCGTACAGCCTCTGCTTCCCTGCGCGCAACCTGGCTCGGCCACGCCTGCTACTATGTCGAGTACCCCTCTGGGCTGCGTGTATTGTTTGACCCCGTCTTTGAGGACCGCTGCTCCCCCTTTAGCTTCATGGGTCCCAAGCGCTACACCGAGCGGCCCTGCGATCTTGCTGATATCCCCGTCGTGGACGCAGTAGTCATCAGCCACAGCCACTACGACCACCTCTCACACACATCGGTGCTGCAGATTCAAAAGAATCACCCAGACGTGCAGTTCTTTGTCGGTCTAGGCCTAGAGTCATGGTTCCGCAGCGCCGGTCTACGCAACGTCACAGAGCTGGACTGGTGGGAAGAAGCCGACCTCACCGTAACTGTCCGTGACAAGCCTGATGCCGAGCCAACGACCATTTCTGCCCGGATTTCGTGCCTCCCCTGCCAACACACCTCAGCCAGAACTCCCTTCGACAAGGACACCACGCTCTGGTGCTCATGGGGCGTCCGCTCTGGCGAAAAGTCTGTTTGGTTCGGCGGGGATACGGGATACCGCGCCGTCCCGCGTGTACCAGCCGGCGTGGACGATTACGGCCCCGACTATGAATCCCTCCCGCGCTGTCCGCAGTTTAAGCAGATTGGCGAGCTTCGTGGACCGTTTGACCTTGGCCTCATCCCCATTGGCGCGTACTACCCTCGCGTTGCGTTTTCGGCCATGCACGCAAACCCGTTTGATTCCGTGGAAATTTTTGTTGATACTCGGTGTGAGCGTGCAATGGGCATTCACTGGGGGACATGGGCTCTTACCATGGAAGAAGTGCTTGAGCCGCCCAAGTTGCTGCAACAGGCACTTGCTAGGAAGGGGATTGCAGAGACGGGTGTGTTTGATGTTTGTGATATTGGTGAGAGCCGCGAGTTTTAAGACATGCACGGCATGGGTAATGGGCAAATTTTGTGTGGGCGTAATATGTGTAAAGTACTATGTAATACTGGATAGAATGCATTCTGGCGTTTTGTTTATAGACAAAATCCTATATGGAATCACCAAATAATGTCCTCATATATTTCGTTCCCTTTTCTTCATCATTCATCGCACATGCACCGGGTGAGCCTCAGTGTTGTACACATACTTGTTCTCGCCCCTGACCTTGACCTGGACGTCACTCTCTTCCGCAAAGATGAGGTACAGATACTTGAGCGTCTCTGCAAGCCAGAAGCTCTGCATGTTGTCAAAGTTGCCGCCGCCATCAGGCTTGGTAACGTCGCGCACGCTAGCATAGGCGGAACCAGCCTTGGCTACTTCCTTCATGTGCCCAAAGGCTTCCCATGCCATATCCTGGTACTTGCGATCGCCGGTGACACGGTAAGCGTAGTATATGCTCTCGACGGTCTCGGGACGCAGGATGTACGCGGCAGAGGTGACCCAGAAACCGGCCTCGTCGTAGAACCCGGCCTGGTCGGCGGGAGGCTGCTGGCCGTCGGGCTTGGCGGCGTCGACCCAGCGGAAGCCCTCGGGGCCAATGCCGGAGGCTGTCTGCTTGTAGGTCTCGTAGTAGGAGTTGGCGAGCTCGATACCGTAGTCAATGTACTTTTGCTCGTCGAGGAGGATACCGCCAAGGATGAAGTTGCCGCCAGCAAATGAAGCCACTGACGAGCAGAGCATGTTAGTTTTAATCTATTTATAAATGATGCTTGTGTATATGTGACTTACAGTGGGCGGAAGTAGGGATGGTGGTTTGGCCTCGGTACTGGCTCAAGAAAGTCAGGTCCTCGCGGGTGCTGGGGTGCGAGGTGAGGTGCTCAATAGTAGAGTCAGCAGCCTTGATCCAGCGATCTCTGTACTCGCCGTACGCCTCGCTATCATACAAGTACATCTTGATGAGGTACTCGTAGAAGCTGTCGTCGTAGGCAGACCAGCCACCATTGCTGTCCTGGAACGTGCCGTCCTCGGTGCTCACAAAGGTACCAACCAGACCGGGCCAGGCCTCGGGGCTACCGGTGGGATTGAGGAGGTAGCTCTCTGCCTTTGCGACGAGCTTGGCATACTTGTCGTCGCCCGTCAAGTCGCTGAGACGAGTCCACTCGAGAACGAGGGTACCGATCTCGGCAATGTTGTTGCGGCCAGCGCCGCTGTGGCGAGGCTCAGGGTTGAGAAAGATTGTAGGGTCGGGGACACCGCTGGGGGTGTCAAAGGCGACGGAAAGACTGTCGGCAAGGGTCCTGGCCTGATCAAGAAGAGGCTTAATCTTTCTCGGGTCGGGAGAGAGGTAGCGATAAGGGCCGTTGAGAAGGTCATACGCTGCGTGTGTTAAAGTGGTTTTCCGAGGCACTTATATAAGAAGGAAGAAGTTCTTACCGGAAATGAGACCTCCGAGATAACGAATGTTGGTCTCAAACACTGAGATGCCCTCATTGGGAACTTTTGTGGTCGTAAAGTCAATCTTGGGCACAAAGTCCAGGATCTGCTGAACGGTGAAGAAGTCACGCATGATAATGGCAGTGCTCAGCGAGTCAATGGCGGTAACGCCCCATCCATTTCTAGAAATAGCTTTATCAGTCGCTTATATTCTGGATTAAACTCGATGAGCGCTACTAACCGGTCATCGTCAAAGGTGTTGGAAATGGGATGAAGATTATCATGAGGGAAAGCATGCTCATAGTAACCATCCCATGACTCCTTGAATGCCTTTTTCACTTGAAGAGCTCTTACAATATCAGGGAAGGGAACGTTAAAGCCGCCATTCTGGGCTTCGGCATTTGCCGGCGCAGCGGAGACGTGCTGGATGACTCCAAGGAGCACGGCAGCGCTATATGTGAGCTTCATGTTGTGATAATTCTTGGCACGTTAAAAGCAGCTGTCTGAGCAAACACAGCAAGCAGACTTGACATTCTCGTTGCAGCTACTTATACCCTTTCTGACCTCATGCCTTTGCACCGGGGACTCTCGGTGAAATTATGCACGGCCAAGAAATCAGTCAAGTCACTAGCTCATGGTCATGCAGGCCGTTATGCCTGTCAAGGAAGGTGACATTCCATATGAAGCCGGGGCAACGAGACCATGGATGAGACATCCTGGGCCTTAACCTGGGGGCAGTCCATTTAGGTCATGCGCTAGCGTCGGTGCAGACAGACGACAGGCTTCTCGGCTCCGCATGTCCCGCACATATCGGCAGGCATGGGGATGAAGGAAAGCTATAGAAAGACTGTCCAGATTTTCTTGCTAGCTAGCAGCGGGGAAACTCGCTGCTCATGTGAGGAAAGCCAGCCCGGAAACATTTGCTCGCCGTAGTGCAATTGGAGAAAGGACGCCTTGTGGGCCATCACGAAGCGATGTGACGGCATTACTGCAGACAAAGTCAAAAAGGAACAGGCGGCCGGCATTAAGCTTCCCCGCTCGGTAAAGGGAAATGAAGGCAGACGGTGTGTACTCGTACATCTAGGTAATTAATGTAGGAAACTCAATCTCCAAAATGCAACCCTAGGGGTTATGATCCTTTGCTCGTGCATCTTCGGGTGCCATCCACATATTGCAGCGTTACTACATACAGCAAACTTTTTTCACCTAGAAAACGGTACTCTGCTGACCGTCCTCTTTTTTTTTTGGCTTCGGATAAGCTTCAAGTACGACGTACAGTTGCGATCCCAATCACAATGGCTTTGTCCGGGTGGCTGCAGCTAGTACAAAAGCCACCAAACAGCTCAGCAGCCATCACCGATCGACAGCCAACACCCTTGCTACTTGGCGCAAACCCCGCCCGGAGCAATCTTCTCGGTGACATTGTTACTCATAGACGTCGTAAGCCATTTTATTCTGCGGAGTAATTATAGCCTAGTGCTGGCGCCGAAACTTGACCGCTTTCCCGTGTCAGTGGCTCTTGGCGCAGTCTCCATGACGCTACGCTTAAGCTTTTTGTGTATAGCTGACCATTTTGTTTTTGACAGTTGAGATGCCATCGTCTTTGGCTTTGGTGTAAGTAGCCCCATGTAGTTTCTATGTAAACCACGAAATCACTACCGCGACACGGTAATACATTTTAACAACAATAGGCAGACGTGAAAACCTCACAAAACGAGAACTTGTAAGTGTGGCAAAGAGAGCACCCAACAGTCGGGCTATACTCATTCAGGGAGCACCGGATAAGGAGTTTTTACAAATTCTCAAGACCACACCCGGACTATCTCAATCGACTCATCAGGGCCGGGTATTGAGTTTGGCCATGAGTCTTCTCTCGGAGGCAGGTTTTGGCGACGTTACTTTAGCCCGCGCAGATGGCGAGTATGCTTTCCCGGAGGAAGATGTTTCAGAGAGAATACAAGCTGCTTCTCAGCTTCTGGCTTGGGGAAGAGCCTTTCAGCGGCGCGCCGGAGCTTTTTGACAGACTGGAGCTACACATCAAGGGTAGCAAGCACTCTATTGGCGCTCAAAGGGTTGTTTTGAAGGCGAAGCCTACGGCCAACTGATTTATAAGCCGTTTTAAGTGCCTTTGACGCATAAAGTACTTTTCACGCGTGATGCGGTCGTTGTATTTTCCGCCTCTCAAAATAGTAGCCTTTGGATAATTTCGAGTGGTCGATCTTTTGGAGCTTCAATTCTCTCGTAGCTTGGCCAATGCCGCTGCAATACCACCAGAAAGCTCTTCGCCACCTTGGGATTGACTCTGCTGTGACTGCTTGGCGGTATTTTGACCCGCAGTCGCAGGTTGTTGGGCTATATTTGCCTCTGGTTCGACATCTTCGTCCGAGTCTGAATCCCCCCTAAACTGAAACTGTCTTGCTCCACCAGCAGGCGCCCTTTTTTCCTGGCTTTGCTCCTTGGGCTGAGGCGTACTGCTTTCTGAATGCCCGGCGGAGGGCATATCGCGAAGTGGCACCCTCGACAGCGGCACAGCTTGCTCCAACCTCGAGGCGCCTTGACTGGCACCCTCAGCCGGTACACCACGCTTCGCAGCACGCTTCGCCCTGAATGGCTCTTCGATTGCCGAAGTCCACCTCTTGATCTTGACGCCACCCCAGCCACTCAGCGTGCCAAGCTGTTCGGTATCCGCGTTCATGGCATTCTTCAAGCTGCCAAAGTTTGCAACCAGCGCCACAGCATCGGTCTTGTTCAAGCTCCTCGGCACGGTGACAAACTCGACCAGCTTATCTGCATAGGTAGAAGCCTGTTTGCCCTTGATGGCGTCGAAATTGGCGTTTTCGTACGACTTGTATAGTTCCAGGTACCGGGCTGCTTCGGCGGCAGACCAGCAGGCTATTATGGTGACGTTGTTGACCATGGACGTCTTGGATAGTTCGCGCAGGGGGTCTTCGTGGTTTGGAATGTCTACCATGGTGAGGAGGACGCGTAGATTGTATTTTCCTTGGAGGTTGCGGATGCGGGTGTAGACGTATTCGGGATGTAGACGGTGGTATTTGAGACTACGAGTTCATCAAAAGTTCAGTACAGAGTAGAGTGAGACTTGACATTGGATGACGATTTACCTCAGGAACAGCGCGCAGGTAGTGATGCCCAAAACGTAATCAGCTGGAATATCGCTATACTCCCACGGCATCGACTTGATATGCGTCAAGACGGGATTACCTCGCTGGCGCGGCGAGACGAGAATATTGGACAGGCCCTGGCGCTGTGGTAAAGCTTGGGGAGTCGGCTGCACGACTTTGCTTGCAGACGATGACGGGGGAGCTTTATCGATCCGTTGCGGCGTGGGCTGCTGGATCTTTTGAGGCCGCGGTTGTTGGATTGGGGTACGTGAGGCTCGGGATGTGTCTGCGGAGGCCATGGCGGCAAGCAGCGCGTCATCGGCACCGTAATCGTCGTCCATTGTGGATTTTGATTATATATTGGTTTGCAAAGGATAAATGAACCGAGAATTGGGCAGACGTTGGAGTAATGGCGACTTTGGGCGGTCGTTGAAAGATGCGGGTTCACGGTGACGTGAGCTTGGTTGGGACGGAAAGTCTATCGATAAGTCCGACGTCACGGTGCTGCTTGGCGGTTTACTAGCACCGCGCGCACGTCAACTAGGTATTTACAAAGAGTCCATTCTGCCATAAAATTGCCTCTAAAAATTAAAGAAAAAAAAGTACAGTGTCTCTAATACAGACTCGATTAGTCGATTACGTTCTCATACAGTGAACCAAGACATGCCGCATTAATATCAGCATATGTAAGTCTCCGCCACGTTAACGGGACTGCTCACTAGCTCTTCTCCTCAGCTGCCTAGTAGGTATACAAACATCGTTCCTGCACCTGTTCCTTTGTTCGTTCAGCCCTAGGCCGCTGGGCCCGCCCGCCAAGCTCCTAATCTTAGCCGACTCCACTCAGACAGGCTTTTCCACCAAACCAACACGCGCAAAGCGACAACTCTCGCAGCCTTACCAGGGGTCTTGATTTTTTTTTCCCTTCCCTCCACAAGGCTAAGCTAGAACGGTGCATACAAGATGGGGCAGATTGCTAGTATGAGTCTTAAATAGCGCCTCTTTCCCCCCCCCCCCCCCCCCCC
>NIWZ02000119.1:0-55468 GCA_002242745.2 Lecanicillium sp. LEC01 | reverse complement strand
CCCGAGCTCAGAAAGAGACCTGACAGGGGGCAAATACTAATTGCCACCCACTGTAACAGTTTGACCCGTTGCTTGGAAGCACAAATCATGCGCAGCCACCTCAGGCCCAGGACGCGAAGCCCGTGGCCCCCCTGTCAACGCCGTCCAGTCCCGCGAGACATGTCGCATCGCCATCACGACATCTGTGGCAGCTTTGTATTACGTGTATACTAATTTGATGCTGTGTCTTGCCTTCAACCCGGGCTTTCTTTGTCTGTGCGGAGATTGCCAAGAGATAAGTTTCTGTGCAAAAGCTTGTGCCGAAACCGTCATCTGGCTCATCTGTCAACGCTGATTGACGCAACTTTTACGATGCTAGATTGCTTCTAATCTTCATCTGGTATGGCGCCCCGTCCTCCTCCGGACCCAAAGACGGCCGTGGTACCCTCCGGGAAGGCTTTCATCCTACCTCCTCACCCCTACAAGGACTGACCCGCCCGATCGGCTTGTCGCATTTTGGCAGCTTTTAGCACTAAAATTACGCTGTGGATACAGGTCTCCTTGCCTGCCACCTACCGCAGTTCGCTCTTCATTGTTGTCGACAATTCCTCTCCCTCTACATGGTCTTCCTCTCAGTCCTTCTCTGTTCTGTGCTGTCGGTCGCACAGCTTCCTGCAGCTAGAGAGCAGTGGCGCTGATGCTTGCCGTACAAGACCGACCTATTTCACATCGCCAACCCACGGTCATAATACTCCAGGCTTCAGCTCCCAGACTGGCAGTAACGACCCGTCGCGATACCCCTCTCCTAGTCTCGTCGCGACAAAGCAAAGATACCTGAGCTTAGGAGAAGCTTTGCAGAGCACCTACTTGACTGCGCACAAACACCCTTCATGTATTGCACACTGCAGCTGCTTCCTCTATTTTAGGTCAACTCAGCTAGCTATAGGACCAGCCCTGATCCTAAAGCTTGCCGCAGAGATGGGCACGTTCAGCTTCGCAAAGGGCCGCAAGAAGCCACCGCCGCAACTTGTTCTGTCGGAACCTATGAGCAAGGCGCACAAAATCCTTGGATCGACTCCGCTTAATATCGACTCGCCAAAGGCTTGGGATGATGCCTCATCCGGGTTCAGCGGCGGGACTGCAGACAGCACCTTACACAGCTTCGCCGCCGAGGGGGACGACATTTCCGATCACCAAGTTACCATTGCCTCCGACGACGGCTGGGCCAATGAATCCGACATTTTGCCAGCACTTACAGAGGCTGCAGATGTTGCCGCCGTGCCAGAGTATAGCCGTACAGACATTTCGGGCACATTGCGCAAGACCCAGTCCTCTTCAACAATACGCTCTTGGTACGACAGGTCAACGCAGCCGCTCTCTGTATCACAGCAAACATCGTCATCCGCCATAGCCAAAGGCACTCCTTCAAAGGCTCATAGGATGCTAGACTTTGACGGTAGTGCCGTTGACCGCAAGGCAAAGAAAAAACCGCCAATGCTGGACTTCTCCAACCTCGGAAGCTCGAAACTGACTCGGAAATCATCACACCCACAATTGCGCACTGATGGCACCTTAATGAATTATTCAGACGGCATGCAATCAACTTCAATCATGTCACCGACTATGGGAAAGCGCGTGCCTCGCAAAATTCAAAAACGCCTGACAAAGGATAGTCTGATCTCTCCAATTGCAGCGTCACCGCAGACAGAAGCCATGAGCAGCCGAAGGCGAGGGAGCTCTAGTAAAGAAATACCGTCGCTTTATGATCATTATGAGCAAATGACGCTGCGACAATTTGCGGATGAACATATAGGCGAAGAAGACGAGCACATTGAGAATACAAAGTCGGGCGACGCGCCGGTTCAATTTCGTCGTGGATCAAAAGAGCACTTCGACACCCAGCAAGACACCCCCCATACGACTGCCAATGCGGCTTCCCAGCATAACCGATCTATCAGCATGTCAAGCAAAGCCACCAGAACTTCCAAGGCGTCCAAGGGCACAGATCATGATCTCGATGACGCGAATCTTCAGGAGACTAGTGTTCTTCTATTGTCTTCTGGTTCTGAAGACGAGGCGGGAGTCGAAGACATGTCTCGCAACAAAGTACGCACCTCGACACCGGTTCGACGTTCATCTGAAGACGCAAATGTTTCGCCTCGGACCAACCCCGTAAGGCGAAGCGCCGCAACTCCGCAACCATCAGCGGTACCTCGTCGAAGCTCGAAAAGAACAAGCTTTGCGCCTGCTAATACTTATATTACCATACCAAGCGCCAATGAAGAACGTGCGAAGCGAAACGTTGTCTCGCCCACTGATTCGAGATCTAGCACCCCTCACGAGTTCTCTACACAAGGAACACCATGCAGGATGTCGCTAATGTCCAACCTTTCAAATACCTCTGGTCTAACCATTCGGGGCCATGATGGCCATATTGAAGAGGCTCGAGCAATCACGATGCTACCTGCGCGCAGGCCGTCTAAAGTAGAGTTTAGCTGCAAAAAGGAGCATGCTGACACAGACGCATCCCGTTCTTCATCGTTACCATTGCAATACGAATCCATGTCATCTCCGGAACAGCTCACGCCTCCGCTCAGCCCAACCTCGGTTGACTTTTACATCCGTTCGGCGCGCTCATCGATCGATGGGATATGCGGCCAGAGTCGTTTCATGGCTGTCTCGCGACAAGAGGAAATGCTACTCTCTGCGCTACGCCAGAAACATCGTCATGAACCGGAAAGGCCCGCGTCAGAGACTAGTCATGGTGCTAGTGAGGAGGTGAATGAAAAGAACGCGATGCCACATGAGAAAAGGAAGCCCACATCTGAAATTCTCATAGCCGACGCTTCCAACTTTGATTTTGGCTTCCCTGTACCACCATCTGCACGAAGACAGTCTTTTGGCAATGTTTTACACACAGCCGCTTCTAGCTCACAGGCTTCTCTTTCCAATGCCGAAAAGCTGTCACAGAGCAGCGTTGAAGAGTTTGGCAGTATAGACGATGAGAAAACATCAGCACTCTCGCCGGCCCCTCTCAATCAGGCTCTACCGAAAGGTATTCTAAAGCAGCCTGCTCAGCCACCAGAAGAGACCGAACAGGAAGACGTTATCCTGTACTTGGATCAAGGCGAGCCGAGCCCGGACTTGAGTGACTTTCAAGACTTTGGCTACCTTGCCTCAGGGTCATTCCAGGACCCACCGTCCGAGCAAAATGTACAAGATAACAGAGGTTTTCCGCACTTTTCTAATGGCAGGCTTGCTTCATCACAAGAAGCAAAATGCTCTGACATAATGCTGCGAGCCCGCATGGGAATGGCGTCTGTGCCAGAAGACAGCGAGTTGGAAGAAGACGAAGATGACATGCCACGTCCCGACAGCCCAGTATCTCCAGACGCATTTCCGGCCGTTCCTCAGGTGCGAACAACACTGAGCAGCATAGCGCGCCTGAGTGCTTTTGGGCCGGCTCCGCTCCTAAACGAGCCAAGCTGGGGTGACGATGATTGAAAAAGTGACAACACCCTACAAAGCGGCTGCAGCTCTGTTTTATCTTTACAACTTTACGATGACGAACTTTGATAATGAACTGCGTTTAAGAGCCAGCACCTTGAATTTCTTTTGTCCTACTGTTGGGGCGAATTTACCCTCAACACGATACCAATACCTTTTTTCCTCGTCTTTATTTTGGCGATGTTATGCTCGGGGTTCATGGGCGACTATTGCTGTATTGCATATAAACCAGAGCAAGGAGCCGTATCCCGTACAACAATATTAGTAGTCTTTTAAATAATCACATTTTTAATGAAATATCATATTTAGCGTGTTGAAGGGAACCATAGATGATGCTGTACTGACAATTTTTTTTTTTCGCGTACTGCACATGCAAATTAGAGATGCTTGGACTGGACACGAAGGCATGGCTCCGAGGCTGACGAATCCTTTTGCCTTTGATGAGTATACAGACAAAACGGGACGATCCTCGGCTAATACAGAAACAACAAGGCTGGCGCATAATTTTGACGAGACAGGATAGTAAGCAATCTACGTATGCCGATGGCTGACGCATGTATGGAAGGAAGCCTGAAACCTTACGAAAGGGCTTTTCAAGATGCTTCCTGGCTTCACGTAACCACCCTGCCATCTACTTGATTATGTACTCGTAACCAACATATCGGCAATACTAGCAATGGCCCACAACTCCCGACTATACGTCTTGCCGACGCCAACGCGGTACCACTCTTCCGTTCCGTGACGCAATCCGTTTGGAGCGAATGGCTCCTGTACGCGTTTCGGCTGCGTCGTCTCTGCGGCTTATCAAAATGCTGTTGTTGGGGAAATCATATTCAAATCTCGTGTGAAGAGGAGGTGGATTTGGCCTCTCAACAATTTCCTAGTGCCTCGCTTCCTTGCTGTCACATGTAAGCTTACAGACTGACTGCAATGTGTCAGATGCTTTTGTACAACTCTACGTCCGTACGGTTGATGGAGCTGCACGCTGAGCATAACGCCCATTACGTCCTCCCCCCCGCGTCCACCTTGCCAGGGGCTTGTGGCACTTCGAGAATTCAAAGACGAGACCTGCACGCCAAATGCGGCAAATGGTATGAAACGGGAGCCAGGTATGGTCCGGGGGCCGGGTTGAGTGTAATGCCACCCATAATGAGCCCCCTGCAGCAAATGGGTAGCAGCAGCCACCAGCTGTCATCTCTACTCGTATTGTGTACTCGTACGACTCGGGAGTTGAGCTTACCCAACCCCGCAGAATGCGAGACCCTGGGAGGCTGCACCTCCACACGACCACCACGAAGCCTCTAGTGCGGAGAACATGGGGTTGACAGCCTACGAGTAGGTAACCTACTAGTTAGTGCAGACCTGCTGTCACAAGATGAGACAAACTTTGGAAATGTCGCAGTTTAATAAGGTACATATGTGTTAATCCATGACGATCGGAGTAGGTACGTGCCGTCAAAAAGCATGGACAGCTGTCGACAGCTGGCGGGCCTGGCAGTCGTTCACGACGGGTAAATCAAACGGCAGATGCCGCGGGCGCCTCAAGTTTTTCCGTCTTGTGTGAACGAGTCTCGTCGCAAACGGACGATCTACAAGCTATCCCGCTGCACTCCTTTGCGCACGGTATTTTCTTCTCCAGGACGTTACTTTACACAATCAAAGGTTGGCGCCTCCAACTCGGTAGGACAATGATGGAACGGGATCCGCTGACAGCGTTCCATGCAGCGCAGTGCAACCAAAGTCCAAGCCAGCTCCAGTCCAGCCTTCAGCCCAAAAAGGTTGCAGTCCTCAACGCACCGGCGGGCCATCCGATGGACCCCCATGAGATGCGCTAATGGAGATGCGAGCACTGTGATTTGTAGACGTCACGCTTTCACATGTCTCTTGTTCGCCAGCGCCGAGCTTGTTACGTACCGTCTTGGTAATTAGCGTATGGACAGCGACCGCACCATCCCAAAGCAGCTTGACACAACGATTCTGAAGGCGGATCCCGGCGCCCAACTCTGTCGAACTCTGTCTAACTTGCAGCGCTGCAATTCGTTCAATGGACCCCGGTTCTCCGCACGGACGATGGGAAACGGACGCCGCAACAAGCCATCCTCAGCTGTCAGCCACATGGCCATGCCTGATCGACTGATGGAGACTATTGATTTAAAAAGGCGTCCTGCTGGCTGCTTCGAAACTCAGTTCTCCCAGCTTCTCTCAGCCGTTGAATAAAGCCGGTTTTTATATCATCAGCAATTTGACACATTCCAGCAAAATGATCTCAGCGTTGCTGGATCCGTACACGCTGGTCTGGGCTATTCCAGCTGCGTTCCTGGGGCTTTACTTGGTCGCAAGGCTGCATCTCGAATATAGGTTGGCGACAGCTCCTGGTGTCCGCGCTCATGTCACCGCCAACAACCCCATCACTGGTACGTCATTGCTGAAGTTTGGCGCAAGTTTACAGCCTCGTGCTAACTTTGGCCCCAGCCGTCAAGATTGCCGTGCGCGCTGTGCGCATGCAAAGCGAGAACCGTCTCTTTGAGTTCATCCAGTGGCTTTTCAGCTCCACGACCCCCGAATGTCCCAATACTACCGAAATCATCTTTTTTGGTCGTCGCCTTATTATTACACAGGATCCTGAGCACATCAAGACTGTGCTCACCAGCAAGTTCACCCAGTTTGGCAAGGGCGACAGGTTTCACGACGCCTGGGCTCCCTTTTTGGGCGACAGCATCTTTACCACCGATGGTCAGCTTTGGCAAAATAGCCGTACTTTGATTCGGCCCATGTTCGTCAAAGATAAGGTCCGCGACATGGACATATTCGAGAGGTGGACAGACAATCTCATTGCCAAACTGCCTGTTGCTGGTCAGACTGTTGACATGTGCGATCTTTTCTATCGCATGACGCTCGATGTTACGACAGATTTCTTGCTTGGACATGGCGTTGGTAGTCTCGACAAGTATGTATATGTATCGCTCTCTGCTCGCGGTTGAATCTACTAACAGTGCTATAGTCCGAACGGCGAGTTTACCAAAGCATTCAGCGTTGTCCAGCGCACCCAAATGATTTTGACCATTGTCTTGTATGCTACTCCAAGAATTGTATCAAAGCAAGATTTGTTTTTTGCTAATTTCTTTCGTGGCATAGGCCCTTCCGTCACTTCGTACCCCAAGGAGAATATCGCAAGGGCATCAAGGTTCTGGAAAGATTCATGGATCCTTTCATCGAACAAACATTAGCCCTGACACCATCTGAGCTCGAGAATCTCTCCAAGTCCGATAAGCACTTTACCTTTCTGCACAACATCGCCCTCTTCTCCCGCGATCCAAAGGTAATCCGCGATCAAATTATGGCTGTGCTTTTAGCAGGCCGTGACACTACCGCCGGAACTTTGTCTTGGGCCGTCTATGAGCTATCCAACTACCCTGCCATTTGGGCGAAGCTGCGCGAAACCGTCCTGGACAGTATTGGAACAGATCGCAACCCTACTTATGACGACCTGAAGGGCATGACCTATTTGACACATACGATAAACGAGACGCTGCGTCTGTACCCCGCAGTGCCATATAACATCCGTTCTTGTGGTGAGTGATGTTTCTCTAGTGTTTCATTCGACCCTGTTAATCGTTTTCTTGTGCAGTTGAAACGTCCACTTTGCCCGGACATCTTGGCCAGCCCGATATAAAGACCCTCAAAGGCGACCACGTCATTTATAGTACCCTCGCCATGCAGAGACGTAGAGATTTATATCCTGCCGTATCGGAGACTTTTGCCGACCCGGCCATCTTCAGCCCGGACCGCTGGTACCATTGGACGCCAAAGCCTTGGCAATATGTACCTTTCAACGGCGGCCCGAGAATTTGCATCGGTCAAAACTTTGCCATTACGGAAATGGCCTATGTCTGTAAGTAGACAGTACGAGAGCCATTTTTCTTCCCCAGGCAATACTAATGTTGTGGCAGTGGCCAAGTTCGTCCAAAAATATGAAAGAATCGAATATCGTGGTGACTGGTCAAAGCAGTTCCACAAGACTGAAATCGTCGGCTGCCCTGGACGCGGTGTGCCGGTTGCATTTTTTGAAGCGAACAAGGAGTGATAATTCCTGGCAGGTGAATATGTAATATAATGACATGTACGGCACAATGGATACGGCTGGGCACATAGTTTTTTAGTAGGAAGCAAACCAAATTGAGACTAAAATCATTATGCCCGAAATACCGCACTCTCTCTAATATGGATTCACCGCAGCCCGGCTCGCAACATCATGCAAAAATGGCAATAGATTCGCGTTTGCATGCAAACAGCAACTGCCCTCGATAAATCTAAAGGATAAAGGCGCCCAATCACTCGCTTTATAAACTTGAGCTGTTCCCCCCCCCCCCCCCCCCCCAACTTTGATTATTACATCCCTATCAAGTATCGAAGCCACAAGGCATTGCTACCCTCTCGGCTTAGGGTTTTCTCGTCATCTCGCTAGGGCATTCTCTTCCTCACAATGTCGGCTTCGTCTACTGAGCTTGAGAGGCATATGACCTAGCTCAGCCTTTCAACGTCCAAGTCGAACAAGCCTTCAGAGCTCAAAACAACGCCAATTTTCACCAGTAATGTTCGCCGGCATGCTGCTGCTCTCATGGGACAGACTGGAGACGTGTTTACGCAGTATGGCTTACTTGCAGGCCGTTCCAGTGAAAACGATGCCAAGCCAACTGATTGCGATTTCGATCCGAGGCTTTTTTACAACATTGCTGCCCCTTCAAGCGTCTTTATCTGTGGTAGCCAGGGAACTGGGAAAAGTCATACATTGGCATGCCTACTGGAGAACTGCCTGGTCCCGTCTGAGGTGAATGTGCTACCGCGGCCATTAACGGGTGTCGTTTTCCATTACGATACGTTCAATTCTGACACTGGTGGCTTGCCATGCGAAGCTGCACATTTGTCTACGAGCTCTAGCGTCAAAGTGCGTGTTCTCTGCTCGCCTACAAACATTCGCCAAATCAGAGTGAGTACTTCACCTACTCAAAGGCCATGTGCCCTTTTCTAACAGCCCATTCATTCATTAGGAAATATACTCGACCCTCCCTCACGTCACGGTTGAGTCTTTACTCATCGATGAGAGCCATTTGAATACCGCCCGCATGATTGCGTTGATGGCTCTAGATGCTGAGCAGGGTGACGGGTGGCCACTGTATATACATACAGTCTTGAGGATCCTACGTATCATGAGGGCTGAGCAGCAGTTTCAGAGCCAAACTCATTTTGATTATTCCGACTTTAAACGGCGTTTGGGCGACGAGGGTCTTGTTGGATCTCAGCTTGGTCCACTACAACAGCGTCTTGATACCTTGGAGAGCTTCATGCCAAGAGATCAGGTAAATGTTAACCCTTGGTCCAACAAGAAATCGAAGAAAAAGCATTTGTCAGAGGGTCAACCATCTCCCACGCGCGATATGTGGACACCGAGGGTACGTAAATTATCATGGCTATGCATATAGGCTGCTAACCAATATGTGCTTGAAGGCCGGTGAATTAACCATCGTGGATCTCTCATGCCCCTGCATAACCGCCGCAACAGCCTGCTCGCTCTTCAAAGTTTGTCTGGAACTCTTCCTCGAACAAGATCCGCAGATTGGCCGTGTTGTCGCATTAGACGAGGCACATAAATACATGACTGGCAGCGCCGAGAGCGAAACACTTACCGAATCTCTCCTCTCTGCCATTCGGCTCCAGCGACACCTGGCAGCTCGCATCTTTATTTCTACTCAAGAGCCCACTATCTTTCCCAAGCTACTTGACCTTTGCTCCGTTACCCTTGTGCATCGCTTCACTTCGCCGGAGTGGCTGATGAGTTTGAGGCAGCACCTTGCTGGTGCTTCGCCACTGGCTGTTGAGACGAACTGTAGCAAATGTGTCGCTGATGATGACGCGGGCGAGTTGCCGGTTGCGAGTAGAAGGAGAGGTGATGGATTACTGGCGGAGTTGTTTGCAAAGATTGTTGATTTGCATACGGGCGAAGCATTGCTGTTTGCGCCAAGTGCGACGATTGGCGTTCGCATGGAGCAAATTTGCGAGGATGAGAGTGCTTCGTCAGAATCCGGAAACTCGGAATCGGAGGCAAACAGTGGTGGCTTGGCGTCTGAGACGGAGACTTCTACGAGCGAAGGCGGCGAGCAAGTTCGTCCAACGGCTGCCATTCGTCTTGGGAATGGAATCCTCAAAGTTGGCATTCGGCTGCGGGTTACAGGTGATGGTGGACGGTCTAAGATGGCCGAGTAAAATGATTGTGGGACATTCATGATGGATTGACAGGCCGAGGATTCATGTTACTGGATTTTGTGGACACACGATTAACATTGCACAGAGAATACTGTGTAGAGTAGAGAGGATATTGTGTAGAGTATTTTCAGGAAATACAGATGGATCAATCTCAAGAACGTTAGCCGTCCACTCTACTCCCTGCCAACACGCCTGTAAAATCCAGCTATAGCTCTGTCAAACACCTCCTTGACCTTTGTTGCATCCAGCTTCTCTTTTCTATCAAAGGAGTAAAGCCCATTTGCCTCCTGCTCAATGTCCGTCCTACATCGTCAAATCAATCATCAGACAAATTACACCATCAGAGATTAAAAAGGTACTTACAGTTGCGTGTAAACAAAAGCACAGCAATACCCGTCTTCAACGACAGCTTTCACCAGCTTCTCAACCCTCTGCAGCAAATCATCAGGGTCCTGCGCAGTAGTATACCCCCAGTCTCGTTCACCATCGCCCGCCGCAATATTGACGCCGCCGAACTCTGAACACATGATGGGCATATCGGCCATGTACATGGCCCCAGGATCGCGGCCAAGAATCGGCAGCACGAAAACGTCTCTGTCCGCCTTCTCGTCGAGAATGGACGATAGATCAGCGCAGGTGCTGGCGAGAGCTGGAGCGTCGCTGTAGTCGTGGAAAGTTGCGAGGTCTGTGGCGACGTGCTCCCAGCCGCAGTTGTCGTTGATGGGGCGAGTTGGATCAAGGGTTCTGCAAACAAAGAACAAATTAGATATCTATCAACCAGAGTATGACTTTGTGAGTTTGTTGGACTCACTTTGTCATAAAGTAAAGCGCACGAATGTGGTTTCGCTGCGTAACATTGTCTTTGAGGGCAGTGTACGCCCAGCTTTCGTTAACAGGCGTCCAAGTCACAACACAAGGGCTATTGATGACGAGCTTCACAGCCTCTGTCCACTCCTGATTGAAGCGGTCAACATACGCATCGCTAAACTGATACGCACTCGCCATCTCGCCCCAGACCAGGTACCCGAGTTTGTCAGCCCAGTAGTAGAATGCTGCATCTTCGACTTTTTGGTGCTTCCTGCAGCCGTTAAAGCCCATCTTTTTGGAAAGTTCTATATCCTGGCGGAGACTATTCTGTGTGGGAGGCGTCATGAGAGTATTGGGCCAGTAGCCTTGGTCGAGGCATAGGGCTTGGAAGTACGGCTTATCATTTAGCTTCCACAGTCCGCCGGTCCAGCTGATGGATCGCATGCCGGTGTAGGTGTCGACCGTATCGACAACATCGCCAGCAGCGTTGGTGAGCTGGATACTAATGTCATAGAGTTGTGGGTGTTCGGGCGACCAGAGTGCCACGCCGTCTCGCCAGCAGGAATCATCATTGGCTGGATGACTAGTTTTAGACGATTCGGGAAGCATTCGCTGCATTTGCCCAGAAAGCTTCATGTTCAGACTGAGGCTGACAGAGTTTGTCTCCTTGGAGAGTGGCGTCTTTTCAGACAGTGAAACGAGTTGTCCTTCAAAGCTAGCGGTTGCTTGGACGCTCAGATTCTCGCCTGCTCGCCGTCCCTGCACAACGACATTGCAGGCTAAAGTGCCAGACGCAATGTCGTTGGATCTGAGAACTGTACCACCGGAGCTATCCGCAATGCGAGCGCGAGGTACGACCTCCATCCAAACAGACTGCCAGATGCCGCCGGATGGAGTATAAAAGATGCTTTCCGGCTGCGCGTTCCAGTATTGCTTGCCTCTTGGCTGGGTCAAGTCATACGCAGAATCATATACTCGAATGGTAATGCGTTGAGGGTAACCATCCGCAAGCAACGCATTAGTAGTATCAACGTCAAATGGTACATGGCCACCTCGGTGACCACCGCAATACCGGGTATTCACCCAAACGGTAGACTCGTAGTCCACGGCGCCAAAGCGAAGCAGGACCGTTGCGCCGTTGGCTCGGTCTTCGGCGGTGCGGGGATCAGTAACGGTGCGCTCATACCAGAGTACCTCATGGACGCCTCGTTCATTTATACCCGACGCTGGTGCCTGGAATACAAACGGAACCTGGATTGTGCGCTTGGAGTTTTCTGTTGGATTGGATTCATTGAGCAGGTTGTTGTTCTTGATGAGTTGCTGCGTGCCAGAGGCAATCTTTTGGACGATTGATTCGTCGGCGTTGGGCTTGTTAGATTTCTCGTCAGAACCTCCGCGGGATAACGCGACGGTGTCTGGGAGACCATAGTTAGGCCATCCTTTGGATAGGCCTGTGTCTTCATCGTCAAAGAGAAAATCCCATGGGCCGTTGAGGGACGTCCAGTTGAGGTTTGGCCGTGTAAAGCCCGGGCGTGGATATGGCTGTGTCTTGAAATCCATGACGCAAGCAGAAGTTTTGGCAGTTTTTGATAAACAACTAGTATACGTGGTTGTTCAAATGTGACGTTATATGTGTGACGAGGCTCGGACAAGTCGTGTTTACGTGTCGGCCTGGAGCCCTGGAGAGGGGTTGTCGGGCGTTTCTACACAATTTCTTTGGCGCGCCAATCAGATGGAATTGTGGACAGCGATCGTCAGGACAAAAGGTGGTGCTATGGTCATTGACACGCGTTGTTGGTGTACAGAGGTTCTGAGAGAGGAGCGATATTCCTTTTCGAAAGCTGTCAAAGTTGTATGCTTCTTTTGTGTCCAAGACATGTTCGGCTGCTCAAGACTGCGCAAGCGAGCCATCAAGTTTGCATAGTACCGGCATAAGAGACGGCGGTAGAATCACTACTAAAGGGAATATTTGCGATGTGGAAGGGCAACGTAATATAATAAATCATATAACACAAGCCTCAAGTTCAAATTTGGACGTCACAAGAGTCATTACTGTTGATGCCGGCTCTGTCGTTGCGTGTATTATCGGACGCAAGGCCAGAAGCCGGACCGGGTGGGGCCGGACAGACGGTGATGACATCGGGGCGGGAGTCGAGACCAAGGAAACAACGTCAGCCTCAAATGTTGTTACTGATACACAACATGATGCAGAATTACCACGTGCGTAATCGGTATAGCCGGCGCAGGCGGGCGCAGTGCGTGATAGATGGGCAACACAAGGACAAGACGCTGCATCAGCAGTTTAACTTTCCAGTGGCAACCGCGCGGTTGGGAACCCGGTGATAATAGCGTGTAATAGAGAATGGCATCAAACGAATCTGTAAGTAAATTGTTTCTATTTGTTTTTATTATTCCCACTCAACGTCAGCGATGACAATGCCAAGCATTCAGCTAGATCGAGGTCGCCTTGCAATAACCGTGCGGTCGGGTAAGCAAGCTCGTAAGGCCAGTGACTACTCGTACTTCGTATATGGAACTCGCAAGGTGCGCTATGACGGCATTTGTACACGGGGATCCGATGGCCCTCGATTCAACGTTGCAACAAATGCATTAATTGGCCGCATCTGTGGTAGTAGTCGCCACTCTCGCGACCATGAGAATACGGGATGTTTGTTTTGGATGTACCAACAATGTATGGCCTGTCGGAAATGGAGAGGGCCTCGTGATAACTGACAGGTCGCGGCTACAATGCGCAAAGATGGTCTGATACTTGCGTCGCACAAATTTGATTCCCACCAAGGCAACGTGACAAATAGAATCTAGGCTGTTATGTTTGCTGTCGCCTGCACGCAGGAATCCTTGCGAAAAATGTGATGGCACCGCCCTGTTCGTTCAGTCGCGCCACATTACCTCACGAGGACTGGTGCCATCTGCGTCTTTGGTTTCTTTGGCACAATCGTATTTTCATGCAGATCTCATCGTCATTTGGGGGCGGTCAAAGTCACTCCCGAGCGTAATTATGCACGCACTCGGCCAAACCCTGTAGGGCCAGGGTGAAATACGAAGAACGAAGTACTGAGAGGCTGCTACTTGGCCACTGCCAAGTCCCGAGGTGCTGTCCTTGCAGGGGTCTTTGGCAGTGGCTATTCTTGGAGCACGGCATCTCGTACCGGCGGGCGCTGGTAATTGGCCGAGCGCGCTACTGTAAGGCCCCGATCGCGGCTGGTACTGCTCTTCTCTCTTGATACCTAGGAAAAGGCTGAGGACTCGGCTAAGTAGGACGCGTGAACAATGAACGAGGCGAAACTCAGCCGCCTTGCGTTCAGCGACTTTCTACAGTAAAATTAACTCTAAATGTTTGTCTCAAGAGCCGAGGTGAAAGAGGCGAACTAGAGAACTAAAGCGGGCGTAGACAAGGTGCATGCCTGAGCAGCAAACCAATTGTTGGTCTGGGCAGTTCAACAATGATCACCTGGCTATGCTACAATCGGTAATTTTCATGTTAAGCGCATCAACCACCTTCAATGTACGGACGTACTCTGCGGGCTTACTGATCAGGGATCCCCGAGGTCGCCCTCCAAGTTGAGGGCCGATACGAGGGTGGTGCTACGTCATTAGGCTTGGCTGATGCACAAAATGCTACGCTAGGCTTTTAGGGTTGCTGCATCACGGACAGGGTGGCCGGCGTGCGCCCGGCAAAAGCACCGCGTAGAAGGAGAAAAAGTGTACAGATCCGGCGTTAATCGTAGGGATCCCCTGTCTCCCGTTTTAGGCCCCGTACACGAGCATGACGGTGGACTGAGCCACCTTGTCTTGGTGTTAGCTCGGCTGCGTTGAGACACGTATAAGAGGGGTCATCGTCTCGCCTTGGAAGCTGGAGATGGAAACTCTTTGAATCACTGCATCATCACACAAAGAGAAAGAAACTTGTTTGTCTTTTCACATTTTCTCCTTTATATATAAGAACCCTTTGACAACCTACGTCTTTGTCTCCAAAGTCAGGTCGATACATTGTTTATATACCAGCACTATTATACCACGCACAAGCCTATATATTTACCAACATGCACACAACCGCAACAATGCAATCCTTATTCACCACCGCTCTCCTCGCCGGCGCTGCTGCAGCCCTCCCAACGACCCCTCAAGAAACTACCTGCACGAGCAAGTCCACCAAGGTCACGGAATGGACCGTCAAGGACTTTGACTTTCACGCGTCGTACATCTTCACCAACCCAGCCCACCAAAACTCCATGGGCAGCGTCAACTTTACGCTCGAGAACGCAGCCGTCGAATACCCGCTGATCTGCGAGTCGAGGTCTTTCTGGCTGCAGGACTTTTACTACGGCATGATCAATTACAACTGCACCCTCAACGGCGAGAACACCGACATGGGCACGTTCAACTTTAGCCGCCCAACCAACAGGCTCAACATTAACCAGACCTGGGCCTGCGCTGACGAGGGCAGCATGTTCTGGGCCGAGGGCGGCGTCGACTTGGATCTCAACTGTGAAGACAAGACGGAGCAGAACCCTGACTGGAAGCCGGGCCAGATCTACTCGAGCCGCTACATTACCTGCGACAAGGTTACCGTGCCTGCCAAGATGGAGACCCTGAGGGCTGCTGCTTGAGCGGGAAAAATGATGTGAATACGGAACATTTTGGTTATTTATCGTATTTGTATAGAGCATACATGGCGCAATGACTTAATTTTTTGGGAGTTTCTTTTTTGGGTTGGGAGTCGCGAGTTTTCCATGACACTCCTTAACGACGCTCCTTATGATGACTATATACCACTTAATAGACGGGGACGGGGAAATCAAATATAGACAATAGCGTCTTTTAAGTTTGACTAATTGATAGACTGATTTATTACATCTAATGCATTTTTCTTACATAATCTTGTTACCCTTGTCTTAACGCGATGCGTGGCGTGGATTGAACCATTTGACATTGTTTAGGAATAACGCGTGTGGCATGTTGCACCATTCTTGGCTGGCCTTGCGAGTAAAGAAACATCAAACAAGTATGTGCAATAAAACTTGGAATTTTTATTTATTTTATTTATTTTTTCTTCTTTTGGCTGGATGGCGTATGTCCCAGATTATAAAGCGTCGTATTCGCATTTAGGTCCAGGGTATCTACGTCGACACGACCCAGTCATACACATAGGCCCTCTTCTCCAAAAGCCTCACCTCCCCCCACCTCCTACACCGAAGACAGCGAGAAGACAAGCCAATGATCTGACAACTTGGGGAAAACGGTCTGATCTACAACGTGGTAACCGAGCGGGAGCTAGTAGCCCACAGGAAGCTGAGCAGGCAGAAAAAGGGTATGACCGTTGATTAAACAGCCCACCAGAGATGGCACCTTATTTGCCATGTTCAGCGAGAAATAAGGCGAATATTAAGCTACAAGCACGAGTGGTGCTGAGTGGCTGCAGTGGCGGATGGCGGCCGGCCGGTAACGCGGCCGGAGGAAAAAACGGACCCCGGCTGGGAAGGGAATATTCTGCTGCAGCGGGGGCTGTGATTGGTCAGACGAGGTGTCTGTGGCCACAAGCCCCGATCGCGTCATCGCAACCTAGATTCCACTTTGGGAACAGTTTTGGACTCTGTAACAAACGGTGGCAAGACTCTTTCCAAGCGGCGAGCAATGCATCTGGCGACGATTTTTTGGTGAGGGTTTTTACTGATGAGAGAGAAAAAAAGACGACAATAATACAATTTGGCATGGAATAGGTCACTCAGACTGGGTACAGTTCTCTATTTACCTGCGCCCGAAACCAAGTTGGCAGGCCAAGGTGTTCTAGAAAAACTCGTGCAATGGCACAATCGCGAAAAGCGGAGCTACACCTCGTCCGCCGCGTCTAGAAGGGGACCGTAGGAGCCCGCCGTGGATATCGAATATGGGTACCCGACTCATTTGGAACCATGCTTGCTCTCTTGCGTGCTCGCTTCGCCCCGTACGAGGTAAGTTTCCCCAGTCAGGGCAAGGTTTTAGTCTGAGGACGCCCGCCTCCAGAGGGCAAGCTAGTTGTAATAAAGAATTCCCAACCAGACTCTTGATTCTTCTTTGACTTGCCCTCATACATACTACACTCTCTTCTCATTTACGTCTGCTTCTGCGGTATAACTGAACCCAGCTTACCTGTCGAGGTTTCTGGTTCGAGTTTACTTGCGGAGAACCCATATATATATATATATATACATACACAACTACACATTACGAACACAGACTCACACTCATCACCATGTCTCACCCTCAAGACGACGTGCCTTCGGGCGCCGTCACTCCTATCAAGGACCAGGTTGACAGCGAAGTTGGTATGGTCGCCGATGCCAGAGATACCGAGAGTGGTAAGCAACACCAAAACTCCCACTCCCCCTTCACGACAATCCTTTTCAAAACCCACTAACAAGTTTCTCCTCCTCCTACGCCAGGCCGCCATGCTCTCGCCCGCGACAACAAGCGCCAAATCGGCATCCCTTCCGCCTCCCTGCTCATCTTCAACCGCATCATCGGCACCGGCATCTTTGCCACCCCAGGCACCATCCTCGGGCTCTGCGGTTCCGTCGGCCTATCCCTCTTCATCTGGGTCGTCGGCATGCTCATCGCCGCCGCCGGCACCGCGGTCTACATGGAGTTCGGCACCGGGCTGCCCCGCAACGGCGGCGAAAAGAACTACCTCGAATTCGTCTACCGCCGGCCCAAGTTCCTCACCACCTCGATCTACACCGGCTACGTTATTCTTCTCGGCTGGGCGGCCGGCAACAGCGTCATCTTTGGCGAGTATATCCTGCACGCTGCCCGTATCGACGTGACCCGCTGGAACCAGCGCGGCATTGCCCTCGCCTGCCTGACTGTCGCCTTTGTCGTGCATGGCACGGCGCTGAAATGGGGTATCCGTCTACAGAATTTGCTGGGTATAATCAAGATTCTCGTCATTATACTCATCATTATCTCGCCGCTCGTCAATCTCAAAAAGGTCCGCGAGAACGACTCCTTTTCCAAGCCGTTTGAGGGCACCACGGGAAGCGCATATGGTATTGTCACGGCGCTGTACAATGTCATTTGGAGCTACATCGGCTATAGCAACGCCAACTATGCCCTTAGCGAGACCAAGAACCCGGCGCGCACTCTCAAGTTTGCCGCGCCGCTGGCCATTGGCACGATTTCCGTCTTGTATATGCTCGCCAACGTTTCCTACTTTGCTGCCGTCTCCAAGCAGGAGATCCTCGAGTCGAAGCGTCTCGTGGCTGCTTCGCTTTTCCGCAACATGTATGGCGAGTCGGCCGAGCGTGCTCTGTCGGTCTTTGTTGCGCTCTCTGCCTTTGGCAACGTCCTGAGTGTCATCTTTTCTCAGGGACGTTTGGTCCAGGAGCTTGGCCGCGAGGGCATCTTGCCATTCTCCCGCTTCTGGGCTAGCAACCGTCCGTTTAATGCGCCTCTGGCTGGCCTCTTTGAACACTGGCTCATCACTGCCATTACCATTCTTGCGCCGCCCGCTGGCGACGCTTACAACTTTGTTCTCAAGTAAGTTTAGAACCTCTTTGTTGTTGCCGTATAATGTATAGGGATTAGCCCATACTAACCTCCGTTAGCCTCATCTCCTACCCTCTCGCCATCATCAACGTCTTTGTCGCTGGCGCCCTCATCCACCTCTACCGCAACCGCGAATCCTACAACTGGAACCCGCCCTTCAAGGCCACCGTCCCTGTCGCCGCCTTCTTCTGCCTCAGCAACATCTACCTTGTCGTCGCGCCCTTTGTACCCCCCACTGACGACCAAAGCGTCTACGAAACCCTGCCATACTACATCCACTGCGTTGTCGGCTTCGGCGTCCTCGGCGCAGGAGGCGTCTACTGGCTCATCTGGGCCAAGATTCTACCTTGGGTTGGCGGCTATGAGCTCGTTCGCGAGACAGTGGTCGACGATATTGATGGGTGGGAGCGTAACCGCTTTTCCACCCGGCCGCTGGGGGCCAAGGCAGATGCCTCTGAAGATTCTATTTCTCAACAATAATAGGACAGGGCTCTGCTTTTTCCTCCTTTCAACATGTATTATTCTTGTCTTTTCTCAACAACAGCATAGCGTTGCCTTTTATTTTACAACTCTGATTTCGTTATTTAACATAATGATACCACTACGTAATGATCAAATTACGATATAAATATATCTGCTCTAAAGCATAAATTTTTCTCATTTAAATCAAGACTTCTCCTATATCTTTCGCGTGGAGATTTTATATTCCCAAAAAGCCGAGCTATAAAGCTGGAGCCTGCCAGCTTTTAGCTGCTGTAAATGATCCTAACTACCAACCGCGTATTAACCGCGCAATGCATGTGCTTTTCCAGACGCAAGGCACCACTCTGCATCCGTTTTTTCCCCAAACTATCCCATTCTGAAAAAAAAAGTCTAAAAGAACCATGTTTCGCCCATCAGTTCTTCCCGAGGGGCATCTTCGTATCTTCATCGGGCAGCTCCATTGACTTCTCCGTCGCTTTGCGGAGCCTCTCATTTTTCTTTCTGTTTACCTTCATATTGTTCACTTTGTGCTTTTCTAAAGTGTTAGTTCTATGTTTAAAAAAAGCAGAGAAAAAAAAAAAAAAAAAAGAACGTACAAGTAATTCTCCATGAGGATTATTGGCGATTCGGTGCGTCCAGCCGTTGCCCGCTGACAAGAGTGACTTGACGAGTTGTTTTGACACCTTGAGACTATGACACATGGCTCTAATCCGGTCTGCATACGACGTATAAGACTCCTATGCCCCGTCCGCAGCAGACCAGTAGTCCACATTCGTTAAGCCTTGTTGCGATACCACGGCAGCTTTCTAAAAGAGAACGAAGTTTATCATGTCAGCTGCATATCCTCAACCCACCCACGTACATCATAATTTTTAGCATACCATTAACCGCCAGCTTAGTGTCTCAATTGTTATATCAGAAAGGGTTCTGCCCAGAACCCTACGCTGCTGAATATCCTTGGTCGGCATCAGCGAGCGCATATACGCCACACTAACAGAGTCTCTCCCCTCGACGTTGGCATCCCACGCGCCGCGATTCGCCGCGCTCAAAGCCTGGCGCATCTCCTTGTAACAATTCCAGTCACAGATACTCTCAAACAGCACACGAACAACCGCCATCTTGGTTGTATCTGTAGTCGGAAACGTGCCGTCCATGTCGGGAAACGTACACAGTTCTTGTCGCTTGCGAAAGAGGTGCATGTACTGCCCTTCACTGCGCTGGGCGTCTTCATCGCTGCGGATCCGGCCCTTATAGATGCCTGTGCCGACGCTGTCGAGCTCTTGTAGGAGATCAAACTCTGCGTTGGTGAGGGACTTGCTTGCCTGGCGCTTGATGAGCTTCTTTTTGGGTCGCGGGACGTGGTTGGGCAGTAGAAGATCTGTGCCGGGGCTTGATTCTACGACGTCATCGGCATCATCGTCGTCGTTGTCTACTTGTCGGCGCTTGGCAGGTCCTGGTTGGTATCGGCTTGGAGGCGGTGTCATGAGCGGCAGAGCATTGACTGACAGTGATGCTTGCTGGTTGGGAGTGACGTATGAAGGTGTACCTGGCCATGATAATAGGTCGGCTTGGTAGGATTGGTTGCCGGAGCCGGCAATTGAAGGACTACTCTCAATGGGTAGAGGTGTAGTGTCGAGCTGTGATGTTTCTGTCTTGACAGCTGGCGACTCTGGACAGGCGGTAGATGATTGGTAGGCGGACGACTCTGCATAGCTAGGTAGGTAAATGTCAGCGCGAGCATTCTGGATAAGACGCGGCGTATGGGAGATATAAGTTACCTGTAGTTTGTGGTGAAGCTGCGTCCAGAAGTATCGGATGTATAAAGCGTGTTTTGATAACCATTCATTGGCTCGGTAAAGTTCCAAGCCAAGTCAAAGGCGCCAGTATCTGGAAAATGCTGGGTTACATTTCCAAATAGATTACAGTCACCCATATGCAGGAACCAGTAGTCATCGGTAAAGGAGTCTCCTTTGTCCATTGGAGATCAAGTTGCTCTGATATAGGCGCAGTAGCGATGGCAAAAGAAGCAAGCAAGTAATCGGGTATCCAAATGTAGCAGAGAATCGGTTGGTTTAGAGGTGTATCAAGTTAAGAAAAAGAGCAATTGGACCAGAAAGAGAAAGAGAGAGTGAGCGAGAGCAGATAGCATTTAAAGGAGACGTTGGCAGGCGGTTTGCGCGGGCTATGACATTGTCCATGAACTCTTGTTGCAGGCAGTTGTTGTCTCTTTTTCCTTCTTCAGGCAAGATGGGGAAACAGAGAGAGCTGTATGCACAGCATGTTTACATAGCGGAAAGAAAAAAAAATTGACTACAGGGTGGAAGAAGAAAGAAGAAGAAGGGATTCATGTGGCCAAACCCCAAATGGGGCAATTTGCATTTACTTTCACTTCAGAACAGCAATCAAAGGTCGCATCCCATACAAACGGAAAACAACCATCTTCTTTGCGTGCGGCGTTGTTGCCCGGCCTGGTGGGCCAGCACTGTGCCGCGTAAGCCTAGCCGACTGCAGATTTCCATCGGGTGGTGGGAGGAAAGGGCAAAAAACAAAAAGATACAGACGCTTAAGGTGTTCTCTTGTATTGGGTTGTACCTTAAGATTCTAAGGACCAGAACTCTTCCATTTGCGTATGCCTACATTGTAAGTGTATCGTGATGTCTCCATTTAAGTTGTAACGGCATTTCTGACCTTGCGCAGAATACAATCTAGCATTTACAAAAGGTCAAGATTTAATTACTAAAAAGTGATTGGCAATCGAATTATTCTCATCCAGTAAAAATGAAGAGACAGTCATTCCACAGAGTAGATAAGAGTAAGAGTCACAAAAGGACAAATACCCGACACAGGCGCTGTCATTACCGCTTTTGGTAATTTTCGCGGTGCGGCTCAGAGCGGCCAGGTACGGGCTTGGCCATTTGCGCCACAGCTGACAATTACCGTTCAGTTAAGTATCTATGAATTTACCGCTGAGGCTCAAGCATGGCGATCAAGTATTAATTGCCGCGCCAAGCAGAGGCGCAAACGGACGATAAGGCGGCGGGAGAAAACGCCCATTCCAAGCGAGGGTACAGTTCCCTGGCTCGAGGCACGAAAGGGTTAAAGAGGCTTGACAAACGTTGCGTGGCAGACAGTTTCTCATAACATATACGAGTATGCCGTGATACCAAGACCTCTGTGCGTTTAATAAGCATCAGCCACGGCGAGACGCCCTGCCAAGCCGTGAATCGTGGCAGCCCCTAGATTTGCTTGTACTTGTGCAGCTTGGTATACATGTTCTGGCCTGGGGTTCAATTACCGTTGCTATACTCGTACGTCTGTACGGAGTATGTCTTTCCCCATACCTAGGGCTGACTGAAGCGCTTGCCTTTTGCCAGCGTCTTTGTTGTACAGCCGTATACCTCGTTGATGGACCCGAATCGGCCGAACGGTGAGGCTCCCCGTATGACAACTAATCTGTTGAGCCTCCCCACGTGGCAACCGACCATGGAACGCTGAAGCTGGACGAATTCATTTCCATGCAGCCTTCAGCCAAACTGGGGGAGGACCCGCGGAATTCTTGGTCAGCCCACTCGTCAACTCAACCCCACGGGGAGAGCGGTCCAACAATAATGTTTGATGCAGCGACGCTAGTATTCAGCTCCGGAACCAGGAAGACCCAGGACCAGGACTAGATCAGCATATCCTTGGCGTATACGCCCTCTTTGCCTCACAGTTGCTCGTCGCTGCTGCGTGAGTTTTTGGGTTCAGCGATGTTGCCATACCCGTATGGTTAAAGACGCTTCTTGTTAATAAAGTGGTGGAGTGAAGAGGCTGACTACAGCATGTCATTCTGTATTCCGACGGAATTTGGCATGCTTATCTTATCACCCTTCACAAGTTGCCCGTTTGTAAATGAGCAGGCAACGTACTACTACCGGAAAGAACCGAACAGAGCAGAGCTTCTCTTCTCTCAACCTTTGTCTCTTTGTTCCTTTGCCAGCCGCCGGGTGAATGCGGCTGCACACTTGCGTCGGTGAGACAAGGGGATAAAGCCAATACTGGCGCGGGCGCTATTCCGACGTCGTGGCCGCCCGCAGTGCGTCGAAGCTCTGGCCATCCATTCCATCCATTCCGCGACACAGACGCCACTGTTCTAGGGCTTCGCGTGGCGTTTTGCCATGGCCAGCCTTCCGCTGGTCCAGATTTCAGTGTGGAAGACAGGTGTGGCAAGGAGGGGGGTCCATCCCTACTGTTCGATGACCATGAGTTGGGCATAGGTGGTTGCCCCCGGAATTCTCGGCAGTAAAAGTCGGCCAGAACACTCTGTAGAGGGCCCTGTAGGTCAACACAACGCGCACCGCTAAACCCCACTAGAGAGGGCGTTTTTATAGTGCATCCCCTCTGCCTGTTCAGCTCGAATACGGGAACCCCTGGCTGGCGTCCTGCCCCAAACTCCACCACTGACCTCTCAGCCATTTGCACATCACCACTACGTCGTACAACCAGCCCGCGCTGCTCCGCATGTCAACCAAGCATTTCCCCCCCGGACGGGCCCCATTCTTCCCCCACAGGCCACTAAAGCAATGACACTGGCGAGGGGGGAAGCTAGCTACTCGGGTGGATGCAGCGTTACCTAGTACCCGAGTTCGGTCTTTGACGAGCGAGCACATTCATACATAATAGCCGTCGGACGCCCGGATTCCTTGTTATTTTTTCACCTTTTTTTACTTCCATCCATACCATCGTGGGCTTGCGACGTCAAATCGGAATCCCGTCTGTCTGTTGCGCTTTCAGCCGTTTGCTGCGTTCGCGCCTGTACTGACAAGGGGCGTTTGTCACGTTTGTCAGCGAAAATCGGCGGCTTTCGCATTCTCGGAGATTTCCCACCCCGCCACCACCACCACCACCACCACCACCGCTTGCCGCTCTCACACACTCATTTTGCTGTCAGAGCACAGCATCTCTTCCCCAACCATACCGTATCGTACCCAGTGCCTGACCAAAATATCGAGCGAAAATGGGCGCCACTGTCGATGAAAAGTCCGGCGACTCGCTCAACAGCGTCGGCGACAATGGCTCAAAAGACCACAACAAGCAGGCCACCGATGTTGAGCTGAACCGCAATATTGACGACGAGCCTCAGGTTCCCGCTGGCACCACGGAGCGCAAAATCATGACCAAGATTGACATGCGCGTCATCCCCGTCCTCTGCATAATGTACCTGCTTGCATTCCTTGGTATGTCAATCTTCGAAAGCTCTCTTTGTTTATGGACTCTCGGCTAACGCGCTGATCCTCGCAGACCGTGTCAACATTTCCAACGCCAAAGTCTACGACCTCGCCACAGACCTGGGGCTGGAAACCAAGGAAAATCCCGACAGCACAAAGTTCAACACTGCACTCGTCATCTTCTTCGTCCCCTACTGTCTTTTTGAAATTCCCAGCAACATGCTCCTCAAAAAGTTCAAGCCCCACGTCTGGCTCTCGGTCAACATGTTCTTGTTTGGATTCACCACCCTGATGCAGGGTCTGGTAAAAAACTATGCCGGCCTGCTGGCTACGCGCTTCTTCCTCGGCGTTTTTGAAACTGGCATGTTTCCTGGGGGTATGTCTTCAGTGACCTCATATTCCGTCCAACTCATGCTTACCCTTAATTCTGTGCAGCGTTTTACCTCATCGGCATGTGGTATAAGCGAAGCGAAGCGCAAAAGCGATACTCCTTCTTCTTCAACAGTACGACCCTGGCCGGTGCTTTTGGTGGTCTTCTTGCCGCGGCCATTGGCAAGATGGACGGCCTGCAGGGCTACAAGGCATGGCGCTGGATCTTCATCATCGAGGGCGGCCTCACCGTCTTTGTCAGCTTCTTCTTCTACTTTATGATCCCCGATTTCCCCGAAGAGGTCAAATGGCTGTCCAAGGAGGAGCGCAAGTACGTTCAGGATCGTCTTCGCGCCGATGTCGGTAGCTCCGGCGCCGACCGCCCCATCAAGATCCGTGACGTCCTCGCTGTCCTCAAGGACTACAAGGTTATTGCTGGCGGCTTTGCCTACTTTGGCCTCATTGTCCCGGCCTACGGCTACGCCTACTTTGCTCCTGGTATTATCAAGCAGCTCAACTACGGCAACATCGAGACCCAGCTGCGCAGTGTTCCCCCGTGGGCTGTCGCCTTTGCCTTTTCCATGACTGTGGCGACCATTAGCGACCGTCTCCGCCACAGGTTTCTCTTTGTCATGCTTACGATTGGAATTGCAATCGCTGGATTTGCCATTGAAATTAGTGTACATAACCATCGCGACGTGCAGTATGCAGGGTTGTTCCTCGTCGCCATGGGCGCTTACACGGCCATGCCAATCATTGTCTGCTGGTTCAATATGAACCTCGGAGGCCACTTCCGACGCTCCATCGGTAGTGCATGGCAGGTTGGATTCGGCAACTTGGGTGGCATTATTGCGGTTTACATCTTTCTCGAAAAGGACAAGCCTCAATATATCCCCGGTTACAGTGTGTGCCTGGCCTGGTGCTGTCTGTCCATAGTTGCAGCTGTCATCTACGGCTATGCGTGCCATACGGACAACAAGAAGAGAGACGCCTTGCCCGCCGAGGTCTCTGAGAACATGACTCTTGCCGAAAAGGATGATTTGGGCGACTTGGCTCCTGATTACCGTTACCTGCTGTAGGACTGCGCTAACGCACATCTTGTCCATATACCAGTGAACAAATTGGGTTCATGTCATTTTCATAGTATACCCCCGTTTTTACGACTTTGGATACGCAATAATACACATTCTTTCACCAAATTCTACCTGACGATTTCATTGATTCAAGGGTTACCCAAGTCGTTTTCCATGTGAATTTACATCTCCACTGGTCCGCTGCTAGGTGGCAACCTGCCCCAGTAGCCTAAATGCAATGCCAAACGGGGTTATGGTGGGCTGGCCCGCTGGTGCTCCATAAGGGACCTCCGGTGCCGGTATGACTACGGTTTCGGAGGAGTAATCCTGCAGTAGCGATTTGATAAACAGGTTGTATACAAAGTAGTTACTACAGGGACTTGAAATAGGATCAGAGTGGGCCAATCCACTGAACTATTACTTCCAAGTTTCGTGGCAATTCGCTGTACGGAGTAGAACACGCAGGACTAGAGTTGCAATATCTTCACAAGCAGAGATGAGATGAAGCAGGTTTATTCGTCGTCGGTAATCAAATAAATTTAGTAAGCGAATAGATTCTTACCCTCGCAGAAGTAACAATGTAGGAACATAAAATGAAACGTACCTTTCCAGGAGAGTTGCAATACTTACCCGGCCACATAAACGTCTAACCCCAGTAATAAACAACACCAAACATGTCCTCACTTACCTCGACGCCAAATACCCCAATGAAGGGCGGAAAAGAAACAACCTAGACAGGACCAATTAAAAGAGAGAGACACCGTCCGCATCAAAGTCCAAGTTACCATCATTATGGCGCATATCTTGCACCCGCTGCACCCAATACGCCTCATCCAGCGCCTGACCGCCAGCAAGCAGATAATACTGATTCAGCACGCGCATCTGCTTCAGCCAAATCGCCTCATCGGCATAGCGGTCCGCCTCCTCATTATAATACGAAGGCATCAAATCCCAAAGCTCATCAAGCGCCTGCTTGAACTGGTCCGCCGGCAGCAGCGCAACGCGACAAACAGCAAGCACAACATGCGTCCAGCTCTGAATAAACGCCGTACTCAGGGATGCCTGAGCATGGCGAAACTCGAGCGTACACGAGCGCCCGCCGTCTGCACGCGGCGCAAACTTGAACATCAGGGCCGGAACGCCGCGGTCGGTGTAGCCCATCGGACACTCGACTGCGCGGGCTAGCTCCATCATGTCGCGCGTGGACCAGACGCGGCGCATAAAGAGGCCTTCGCTGGATGGGTGAAGCATGCTCTCGGGCACGTTTTCGAGCGCATCGTCTGGCATGGGCGTGCGTGCGGCCAGGTAGCTGTGCTCGTGGCTGAGGTTTTCCGAGTTCATGATGCTTTGTTGGACGCGGCGGCGCTGCGGGCTGCACAGGGTAAAGAGCATGCTGTTTTCTATCGCCATGACGAGCGTGGAGACGCGCTTGATGAAGAGCAGGTTGCCGCCCAGCGCGGGACTTACATGGACGTGGAGGCCGCAGGTGCGGTTGAGATGGATCGGCAGCGTGTCGGTTTCGGCAATGATGTCGAGGACGGTGTCGAGGCCTGCGAGTCTGCCGCCGGGGAGGGCGTCGTGTTCCGGAATGATGGGTGTGTTGAGCTCTGTCTTGACATAGTCTTCCTCGTCACTGTGGAGGTAGCTTATGTCGTCTTCGGGCTTGACTACCCAGTATTTGTAAGGGATGGCACCGTCAATAATGGTGCGGTCGATATCTTCATGTGGGCCCAGCACGACAACGTCCTTGTTTACTATACTGCTCTTATGAATGTCAGACAGGACTGGGTTATACAAGGCGAAATCACCGTATTCAGCTGGCGTGTCAAGTTCAAAGGCAGCACCGAGCTCGGCCTCGTGCAAGTTTTCGGCAATGCGACGGTGGCATGCGTCGCCAAAGACTTCGGCCTTGAAGCCGTGTCGAATTTCTGTGTTGTACTTTTCCTCAAATTCCGTGTCTCGGGGAGCGAGGAATTCAATCTCGATTCCGATCTGGAGGCTCTGGTCAGTGGAGAGCGGGTAGAGGTAGCAGTTGCCGGCCATTGTTGCGGTTTGCTAAATAGGTTGTTTGGTAAGTTGGAGAAAAGAAGTGTCGGTAATTGATGTAGTTGTAATTGTTGGTTTTGATGATGGTATAAACCGAACTACTATTGCTCGGAACTCGATCATGTTTTATATCTGAGTGTCACTTTTTGTCGTGTACAATTTCATTGTTATTTGACGTTGTTCTATGTGAGTGTTCCACGAAAGCTTTGCTAAGAACAAAATAAACACTCCAAAGGCTTAGTGATACTTTGTGGCAAGAGATGTCATTGTGTTGGAACAACAAAAACGGTCGTTGTTCACCATTGCTGCTTTTGGCTGCTTTGTTGGCTCAATGCATTGTTCGGCGCCAAAGCCGACTTTGCCTACCTTGGGCTTAACCTCACGCTTTGCAGGTGGGAGTGTATTTACCAGAGTTGACTCTTCTTCTAAATTCAATTCTTTTTACGATTGTCCCATAAAATCGGAGCCCTGAAACATCACATTTAGAGTATACCATGTAATAGACAGAATTCATCAAGATACCACGGCGTGTGACTTACACCACGCCGTCCTTCCTTGTTCGGCACTTCGGAACCCCCCACATACGCCGCGCCCTTTGGACGGACCTTGCCCCACCTAAACCCGACATCGCCAGTCTCCGCTCCGAAACCTTCGAGCATCTTCTTTCTTCCTTCCTCATTGCACAAAAAGACTAGACTCCAGCTCTACAGACGTTTAATTGACTTGCACTGTAACTGAAAAAGAGACCAAAGTATACTTGCTAAGCCCCGCAACAAGAAAATACGGCACAATGGGTGGTTCAGATGCTTCTATTCGATATGCCCGAAAGGAGGGTGCGTTCTTTTGTGCCATTCAAACGTCAGAGCTAGTCTAACCTCGATAGATCTTCCCATCATCCTCAACCTGATCCAAGCGCTTGCCGATTACGAAAAGGAGCCTGATGCCGTCGAGGCAACCGTCGAATCGCTCGAGAGAACAATTGCGCTGGCGCCTTCTGGGCCGGCCGAACCCAAGACGTCGTCCATTCCCAACACCGAGCCAACGTCCTCAAGCAAGCCTGCACGATGCCTCTTGCTAACCAACCCCGAGGGCGAGACAGTTGCTATGGCGCTGTACTTTTACAATTATAGCACCTGGAGGTCCAAGCCCGGTATCTATCTGGAGGATCTGTTCGTGCAGCCCTCGCAACGCGGCAGAGGCTATGGAAAGTGCCTGCTTACGGAGCTGGCCAAGGAAGTTGTTGCTATGGATGGTGGACGTCTTGAGTGGTCAGTGCTCAAGTGGAACGAGCCCAGCATCAAATTCTATGAGAGCATCGGTGCTTTAGGCATGCATGAATGGACGACCATGCGTGTTACTGGCGACGGACTGACAAAGCTTGCTGGCTTGCTGGACGGGTAAATGGCGTATGTTTATATAGTATATATGTGATCAAAACTTCTATGCTATTACTGAAGCCTCGGCTCAGCCTTTTGGGGAATGTTATTTGCCTTGCTTGTTGACTCCAGCAAAAACGGCCCTCTGTTGCGCGGAAGCTTCAGGTATCTTGGGCGTAATTGCACCCCAAGTAAACGAGTATTGTAGCGTATTGGGGTTTTGTGTCATGGTAGGTGTCGTTTGCCATGTTCGATTGTATGCACGCTTAAACCATCGTGGGGATATCGTGCGATCTTCCTGTCCTCTTGTGTATGGGCCACAGTCCTTACGACCGCTGAATCGCACTTGACGGACCTTGCTGCGACTCTCAATTGACGATGCCTTTGCCCTGGCATAGTCTAATAGCGCCTGCGCATGTTGTACGTCGTTTGAATCTTCAATAACGGGGATAGCCGGTCGTCTCCTGCTAGGAACTTTCCACTCGCCCGTCTCTTGAGCACCTCCGGCTAGTTTGCCGAGGAGCTCCCACTCGCCTCTGCCCAACGGTGGCATGATCTTCTCGGCGTTGGACCGCCACCAACGTGCTCTCTTTGATTGGACAAGGGAGTCTACGGGCGGCGTGCCCCATATCGTCTTTTGCGGAACATATTGATCTGAATTGAGGCTCTTTATGCCGGTTCGCCAACTTGTCGATTGCTGCGTGGCCTTTTCTTGCGACTTTTGTGACTCTAGAATCTGACGGAGCTTGGGCTCATCCCAGCGCAGGAAGAAGCTGTTTTTCGGTTGTTTTTGCCTTTTACCGCTAGGCACGATCGACCTACTTTCGTTTTCTATTGTTGCATTCATTGCCTCCTCTAGGCACTGCGTATCGTCTGCGCCCTGTGGTCTAACGAAATCCCGCATGATTGCGCGCCGCCGGAACCCTTCTCTGCCGAAGCCATGTTGGATCAGCTTCGTCATGGCTGCCTGCTCGCCATGATTGGCAGCTCGCAATACTCTAAGAGTTGAATTTGCTTGTCGAAGGTGTTTTTCTGCTCGTTCATCTCGGACATGTCGATGGAATCGGGCCTTTACTCGGCCTTCGATTTTGGACCGGAAAGCAGGAGGAAGATATGAACATTCTCTCAACATGTGGCGATAAAGCTGTATCGGCGAGAGAATCTGATTCATGGGTATGTTTGATGGAGCCATGGCGGAGACGATGGGCGACCACGTTTGTGCCGTCCACAAGCTGCTCTTGTATTGAGGCGGCTGTTCTATACCTAGTGTAGGCCTCGTTGAAGTTCTTTTGAGACTTGAGCCCACATAGTATTCGCACAGTGCGAGATAGTATTGATACTGTCCCCGACTTTAGTAACAGTATAAAGATCCCAGGCTGAACATGCCATTGCCTTTTTTAAATAAGCCGTTATGATTGTTGGATTGAGAAACGAAATTGTTTACTTGTAAGCCTTTGAAGAGAAATGGTAGTGAGTTTCGTTTTAGCAGACAGGTTTAACAGACGTTTTTTGAGAACCCGCTGTTGCATCAAGGTGAACAAAAGCATAAGAACATGAAACCCCTGCACAAGGTATGGAACGGACCGAAGATTAGTCGAGGTTCAATCAACTGTGATTTTCATTCTCGTTTGCCGATTGAGACTCTGTAATGGCAGGTCACATTCATTGGCAGTGGCTGATTCAAACATGGCCGGCTGGTTACACCATATTATGCGCGCAGTTCGAGCACCCAATGCCGCCAAAAGGCTGAGAAAGTCAATCACCTCGTCCATAAGCACACCTGCTTATCCGTCATGCATGCAATCCACCCTTTCCAGCCACTAGAAAGACCGTCAAAAGTAACATCTGATACCCCCAATGTGAAACCACTTTAAGGGTTGGTCCACTAAAATAGCACGGCCAAACGCGATCGCTACGCGACACGACGGGCCATACACGACACGAAATCACGAAACGGACACGTCCAGCGCCTGCGATCAATTAAACCTGGTTGGAGCCGCCCATTCCACCTCTCGTGTGTTGCTCCGCCGTCTCCAAGCTGGAAGCCTCTACATGTACGGGCTTTTATTTCGCTCTGCTCCAAAGGCAGAATTATTTTCCCGTTTAGTTGATTCTTTTCTTTTTTTTTCTCTCCCTCAATTCTGAATACGTAAGCCGCCATTTAAGAAGGAATATCCGAAAGAATATTCCGGCAGCCACAAGAACAACAGCGCTAAGACGCCGACCGTGACTTGTCCTACATCAGGGCAGGCGCAAACCCCTCCCTCGGCTGAAGTACCTTTTACGTGCATCCACGACAGCCATATCCGCCCGCCCCATCCTCAATTTCACCTCTCGCAGCCCTTTGCCCTTCAATCCTCCATTCTCCAAAAGCAGGCTTTAAGCAAATATCTACAGACTTGCGCTCCGCGCTCATGAGCTGTATCTTACTGGGCCTGCGATCTTATCAACCATTGTATTACTGCGACGCCGTCGCGGCTATTTGATACCGGCTTTGCTGCAGAGGTACTATCGGGCAACTTGCTCTAGCTGCCTCTTACCATGCCGTCGGCATCGCAATCTTCGCAACAATCTTTCAGCATGAGCCAGCAGTCGCAAGGCGGGCGCAACAGTGCGTCCTTTCACCGCGGCTACAGCGTCGGCGGCGATGCGCCGCAAATCTACTCGGTACGCGACCACTCCCCCTCTGTCTAGTCGTTTTTCTACATGCTAACTAGCGACGCCGCCAGGCCTCCTACTCCGGTGTCGACGTCTACGAAATGGAAGTCAACAATGTCGCTGTTATGAGGCGACGCCACGACTCTTGCCTTAATGCCACCCAGATCCTCAAAGTCGCTGGCGTAGACAAGGGCAAGCGTACCAAGATATTGGAAAAGGAGATCCAAACTGGCGAACACGAAAAGGTCCAGGGAGGATATGGAAAATACCAAGGCACATGGATCAAATTTGATCGCGGCGTCGAAGTTTGCCGCCAATATGGGGTTGAGGAGCTACTTCGCCCCTTGCTAACGTACGACATGGGCCAAGATGGAGGTGTTGCTGGCCGTGGAGATTTTAATACCCCAACCAAAGAGCAAGCCATGGCTGCGCAAAGGAAGCGAATGTATAGCTCCAGTGCCGATGGACGACCCAATGGCCTTTCCGGTACCTTTTTCAAGAACATCTCAACCACGGCCTCGCATGCTGTTGCTGCTATTAGCAAGGCCCGGTTTGACTCTCCCGGCCCAAGGAACCGCAATGGCCCTACCAGGGCCCCGAGTTTTAGCAGACAACCCTCTATGCAGAATGGAGACGAGTTTCCCGGCAATTCGCAGCAAAGCTTTGCTTCTGAATATAGTCAACACGTCGACTCCGCTTACTCTACACAGCAACAAAACGGCGCTCCCGCCATGGCCGAGCCCGAACCGCCACGGAAGCGTCAACGTACCAATATGACCCCTTCTGATAGCTTTGCTGGATACGGACAGAGCATGGATGCATACGCCAACGCTTTCCCTGGATCACCTACCGAAGCCAACGAATCTTTCATATACTCACAGAGCGCTATCCACGACCGTTCTCCGATTGAGGATGGAAATGAAAACGGCCAACACCTTCCTCTGCCATACGAGATGTCTCCCGATGCCGAAATGAAACGCAGCATGCTCATGGGTTTGTTCATGGACTCTGCTACTCCTGATAACTCCAAGCATGACATGCTACGCACTTTTACCCCCAGCGAGCTAGACATGCCCATTGACCCTCAAAGCCATACTGCTCTTCACTGGGCGGCCACCCTCTCTCGCATGCCCCTCCTTCGCTCTTTGATTGCTGCTGGAGCCTCGCCTTATCGCGTTAATGCATCAGGCGAGACCGCCCTCATGCGTGCTTGTCTTGTGACCAACTCTATGGACCATGGATCGTTCCCTGATTTACTGGAAGTGCTGGGCGCAACTATTGAGGCGAGAGATCAAAAAGGCCGCACCGTCCTTCACCATATTGCTGTCACCAGTGCTGTTAAAGGCCGAAATGCCGCCAGCCGTTACTATCTTGAAAGCCTTCTCGAGTGGGTGGTCAGGCAGGGCAGCGTACCCAGCAGTCAAAACGTAGCTATAAATGGAAACGCACCAAGTAGCTCTCAGTCCGTTATCCCCAAGATGGGTATCGCGCGTTTCATGACCGAGATCGTCAATGCGCAAGATAGCTCAGGAGATACCGCTCTTAACATTGCCGCCAGAATAGGGAACAAGAGCATCATTTCGCAGCTGCTGGAGGTCGGTGCCGATCCTAACATAGCCAACCGCGTTGGCCTACGCCCCGTTGACTTTGGCATTGGTGTAGAGAATGCCGAGGAAAAGGCCGCAAACGGAGACGCATCGCCTGAGAAGCAAAACGGTCCAGGCTCAAGCCAAAAAACAAGAGAAAGCAGTGATGAGATTATTGCCTCTATTACACACCTCCTGAGCGAGACAGGCTCGACGTTCCAACAAGAAATGAAAGCCAAGCAAGCTTCATTAGACTCTCTGCACGCGAATCTGCGCACGACGTCAACTCAGCTGGGTGATGCGCGCCGCAAGCTGGACCACCTGACGACGTCAGTAACCAAGCAACAGCTGGCTCGCCAAAAGGTGGCGAACCTTGCTCATGCTCGCGAAGATGAGCAGACTCGCCTGATGAATGAGCAGTCACGTTCATCACAACATAATCTTTCATCTTCGTGGGAGACTGAACTTGGTGCTATGCTGGAGGCTGCCGAGGACTCATCTGGCGACTACGGTGCTGAAGGAATGCTACCTTCAGCGTCAGTCCTTAAAGCGCGCATTCGCGCCATTGAGGCTCGTCGTGAGGTAACGCGCAAGATGGTTCAAGCGCTCAAGGGACGCAGCCGCGATGTGGAAGTGAAGTATCGCCGCGTCGTCGCCCTCTGTACCGGTGTCCAGGAAGGCGAAGTCGATGCCGTCATTGACAGTCTCTTGAAAGCCGTTGAGAGCGAAAGAGAAGAATTGGAAATTGACCGTGTAAGGCGATTTCTCGGCGGTGTTGAGGGTGTGGTCCACTAGTGATGCCACACACCATCCCTGCCGAGTATATCAAGTGCAAAAAAAGCAACCTGCTGATCTGCACTACAACTTTCATCTATCTACGAGCGAATTGCTATGGAAAGCCGCTTTTTTCTACTACTATACCATCAATTTGATATTGGAGCTGGGCCGGCGTGAAGATGAGACGTTAGTCTTATTTGGGTATGAATTTCTTTCTGGGTGTTTTGGTCTTTTTCTTGTTATGGATAACTCTGTATCTTTTGGTGTTTATTGGGAAGGCAGGCTTTGTGAGGTGGTGATTATTACAAATTTCTTGAGGTTTATATATGTCGGATGCATGTTTTTGTATTAATTGAAATGCTCTAACAGTGCACTAATCTATCTCTGTCGAGACCACATTCATCATTCTGTTGTGCTTGTGAAGTTGAAGATGGAAATTTCGTCTCTTGGAACTCTGTGTTTTGCTTTTATGATGCTCGCTATACAAAAGAGACACTAACAAATGACCGCCAAGGTCTTGCACAGCTGCGTGAACCCACCCAATATCACCAAACGCCACGCAATGCATAGGAGAAAAAAAATGCCAAAAAAGAAGAATGATAATCCCCCCTTGTTTGTGGCACCACCTCACGCCGATCCGTTCCTATACACACCTGCCCACCGATTCTCCACGCTGCTGACTTTACCTTTCAGCTCGCTAATTTCACCATCCAATTCATCAATATTGCGATTCAGCGCCGCCATCTCCTCGAAGCGACGTGCTCGCGTCGCCGTGCGCAGCATGTCCTCCACCATGAAGCGCTGCTCCTCCAGCACGACCAGCCTTTCGCGCAGGTCCTTTTCTTCCGTCTCAAGCGCGCTGACGACTGTGCTTGTCTCGCTGTTGGCCTGCGATGCGGTGTCGGATTCTGCCAATTCGGTGTGGCGTAGGCCCGAGGCGTGGTGATTGTGGTGCGTTGAGCGGGAGGATGTCGAGTGTGAGGAGGAGTGGTTGCGGAGGAGTTGAGGTAGGCTCTTTAACGGCAGCATGTTTGTGTGCAGGAAGCTGCTTGCGTAGGTGTAGATTGCTGATTGGAGGCGTTGCTGTGTTGGACTTTGGCTTGGGAGATCGCGGATTCGTTTAGCGGCCGTGCCGTACTTTGCGAAGCTGTCGATGAGGCGTTTACGGATCTTGCCTGCTTCTTGGATCTGGGTGCGGCTAGGTGGTGGTTTGTTTAGGTCGACTTCGCCGCTGTCTAGTTTCTCGGGCTGGAGGGCCATGAGGGCACGGTGAAAGGAAGGAAGAAGCTGGCGAATACCTCGCTCAAACTGGCGCAGTGTTTCGTATGCTCGTTGATCTGCCGGTTTCTGCTCGAGAGAAGCCATAAAATCACGGCCGGAAAAGATTGTATGGTTACATTCTCTACACATCCGCACTTCTACTTTCACTTGCTCGCCATTCGCCGTCGGCTTCTCCGTAGACTTGTCCACTGCTGTTGTGCGTTAGCGAGTGGGAAACGAGTGCTCGACGGATAGACTTACACTGAGCAACATTCAGGCTCACATCAAACGAGCACCGAGTCTGTGTGTCTGCGCAGACAACACGCCCACATATCCTGCAGTGATGCCTCCGGAACGTCCATGAGCCAAACTCTTGTTGGCAGAATGGGCATTTAGAGACCGTCTCATCGTCCTCCCATGTCACGACGGACTGTTCAATGGCTTTTCTTTGATTATTTTGCCCTGTAAACTGCGTCACTGGAGCGAATAAGGATCCATTGGATGCCGCGTTGTCCGGCGGTTCTACCAGAAGCCTCGTCAGTTTCGTAAGTCGTTTTTCCAGCCGCGAGATTTCCAGCTTTTGTCGCTCCACCCGTTTCCTCCTTATCTCTGCAAAAGTGGTGAAATGATTGACCGATACACCAACGTGGTCATTATATCCTTCTCTAGATTTGTAGCACGTTTCGCAGACTCTGGCCCAGTAACCGCGGACGGGCTCGTGATTGGCACTCCGACTGAGTTTCATTTGGTACATAGTGTGCTCTTCGCAGAATAACCGACCGCATTTTCTGCAATTTATGCTTCCATTGATGGGACCGAGGCCTTTGCCGCAGGCGGGGTCTGTGCAGACATCGCTGTTTGTGGTCCTTTGCCAGTGGCTTCGTGTGATGTATTCATCGGGGTCTATGCGGGTGTCCTGAGGCGCCTTGCCGACAGCCTGGGCCGTTGGCGGTGGCGTTTGATTGGATTCATTCGATTCGAAAACTTCAAGGCCGCGCAGCTTCTGGTTTATTAGGGATAGCGGTTGAAAGCGCCTTGCTTTCAATACCTGCTTGTCGAACCACGACTTGACCTCGTTCTGTTCCTCCTCGGCAAGTTCTTGGTGATTATCGTCTATGTGTCGGTTCAGTTGAAGAAGAGTGACCTATTTCGACTCAGGTTAGTCTTGGTCCAGGACAGTAGCTCCTGCAAACCATACCATTTCTTCATTGCAAATCGGACACACAAGGCCGGCGCCGTCGGTAAGCCCGGGCTTTGGCTGGGCGCCAACACTGATACTTGACCCGATATCCTGGCCAAGATACGGCAGACTACCACTGACAGGAGGTGATATAGACGAGGATCCCATGGAAATGGTGCTCTCAGACGGCGGGATCGGGCTGGAAGCTCGAGGGGCAGCTGACGGAGGCGCAAGGCCTTTGCCGCTCCCTAAGATGCGCCCGCCGCCTAGCTTTCGCCCCGACATGGTGAGCTGCGCACATGTGAATTAGGGAAGAGTTGAAAAGTGCGCTGGCCCATATGGCAGCCGTTGACGAGCGTAGCTATTTGAGTCGCACCTCTGGCGGTTGTATTCACCAACCTGAATTGGTAGAAGCAGAAGCACGGGATGACGATGCACGAGCAGCGCCCGCCAGCCACGTTAGTGGGGGTTACGTCGGCCTTGCCTTGGCGGCGGGTGCGCTGTGGAGGCGACACAGCTGTTGGAGACCTGGTGCGAAAGCTGTCACTACAGTGGGCTTATCGCTGCCTTATCGTATCTCGTCATCCCACCTTCAGGTGCCAGCAGTTCCGCTTATCGGACTGAACCCTGTTCTTCCAAACAACAAGAATTGCGACTACAATATGGCGGACAAGTTCCCAGAACTCCAGCCTGGCGGAAGCCTGATACTTGCGTGGCAAGTGAAGGGCAAGAAAGTGTTAGTAGTTGGGGGCGGCGAGGTATATACCCGTAATTCGACCTCAATCAAATCGAACCATGTTTTGCTAACGGCGTGCAATAGGTTGCTGCTGGCCGCATTGTCCATTGCCTCAATGCAGATGCGGAGGTAATTGTGGTGTGCCCTGCATCTGGCCTAAACGATGAAGTTGCATATCGAGTTGAGCAGAAACAAGTCACCCATATCGACCGAGTCTTTGAACCGACAGATCTCGAAGGCGCCAACATGGTTTTGGTGGCGGTTGACGACCCGGCAGCTTCGACAGTTATATGGAAGCTCTGCAAGGAGAAGAATATACCCGCGAATATCGCAGATGTACCGCCCGAATGCGACTTTTACTTTGGAAGCATTCACAGAGACGGGCCACTACAGATTATGGTCAGTACAAACGGCAAAGGTCCGAGACTGGCAGCGTCTATTCGCCGTCTTGTCGCAGACAGTCTTCCCAAGAATGCTGGTAATGCTATTGAAAGTATCGGTGAACTCCGAATGAGACTGCGCAAGATTTCACCAAACCCTGAAGAGAGTCCGAAACGCATGGGATGGTAAGTCTCTGTTATATTCCCGTCCCAGAAGTGTCCTAACATGCAGAGTCGCAGGATGTCCAAGGTCAGCGACACATACAATTGGGAAGAAATTTGCGACTTGACGGATGAGGATATGGAAAATCTTTTGCTGTTCTTTCCAGCCGGCAAAGTCCCAACGATGGAGGCTCTCAAGGCCTTGAGAGAAAGTCGAAGTGCAAATCCTCCCGCGCAAACTGAGTACTAAGGGTTCTATTTGTTTCACCTTATGAGTATTGAATATGCAATATAGATGCAATATAGAAAGGGTCGTTCGGCGCTAGGATTTTTGTTATTTTATATCAGCTTTTATAGAGGTGTATAAATGTATTCTCTTGACTTTTACGCATCCTGTTCCTAAGCATGCCTTCTTATTAGTGCAAGGGGTGCTGTGATCCGCTAATGGTTGCTTGTCACAACCCCGCTAACACGCACCCAGCGGTTCTGTTCTAGCGGCCTTTCAGGCGTTTTCTTGGCAGGCGCAGGGCTATCTCACAGCCCTTAGTCATCAGGACGCGACGGGCTCGTTGAAGTGCTACTTTTTCATATACGCAACGAAACCTCACTTGTGTACTATTCTTTCAAAGTTCTCCAATACGTCTGCTGATATGCAAGAGGCACGGAAATGACGCGTCACAATTAAAAACTGAGCCTCTCAGAACCATAATTTTAATGCTGGCCACGAACCACGCTTGATCAGACGCGATTGGGTCTTCGCCTACCATGGCTCAACAAGTGACATCGGCATCAGACGTATCATATAGCGAGAGCCCGTCCATACAAAACGGTTCGGATTCAGATGTCCTGCCACCATTCTTTAACACTACCTTTTCAACACATCGCGTGTCGCCTCTTTATGTCGGGCCCCAGGAGCTGAACCAGGCGAGGCTGGACCAACTTGCACATCGGCTACGCGACACGCTGGTTGGAGATGTTATTCGCGGTATTCAGATTGGGCTCGAATCTATTGAAACCCCGACGGGCCAAGTTGGGCCGCTGCGATACGTAAAGTTCCGTTGGTTTCATCCGAGTGACGTCCTAGGAGACCGCGATGTGCTCGACGATGCACCTCCGCGAGCAAGAGGAGGGACAGAGAATGATACAGACCGGGGGTTATGGGTTGAGATTCGACACGAGAATGCTTCCTACGTCGCACTATTACTCCCAGGATACTCAACCACATCACAGACGTCCGGCGCCAAGGCATCAGATTGGACGATGCGGACTGGACAGTCTGCTCCCGGGGAAACTGTTGAAGGAGGCAGATTCTTGCACTTGCCATTGCTCCTCCTGAGGATGCCACAGCCGCTTAAAAATGTAATCGGAGAGTGGCTCTCCTCCACTTTTGACTGCCGTGTGAGCAAAGTTTCGCTTGGAACAAGAACATTGGTAAATGTCTGGGAGGGTTGGATTGAGGCGATTGGGCTCTCGAATAAAGGGCCTGACTTCGTTGTCACGCTCTCTTTCAACGCCCCTCTGACCGATAACGACGGCATGCTCAGCTCTGACTCTGACGAAGACAATGACAATGACTACGAGCCAGGACTACGAACAGCCAATGTCGCCATTTCACCACAAGATTTACGACGCTTTCTCCGAACTGGCGAATCCTTGCCACCAGAACGGAATAACACATCAATGCTATGGCAAAGGGATGCTAGAGAGCGACGCAGGCTAGCCGGCGCAAATGCTGACGATGGCTGGGTTTGGAGATCAGCAAGCACAGGCGACCATCCTTTTACGGAAGCACTGGGGCGATATCTGGAGCATCATCTTGCGCTCAATCTGTTTCATCCGAGCGTGCGGATCATCCAAATTTCCTGCGGCGGGTTTGTCCTGGCGCAGTCGCGACTCAAGATTCTTCGCATCGGCGACCTGACAGACGACTTATCTCGCGCTGCATGGATGTTTGCGACACAGCTTGGTGGGAGGATCAAGGGCGATGAGCTGCCTTCTGTGATACCAGCTGGAGTTCCCTGAAGCCCCAGCCCAGAGGAATGCCACTTACTTTTACAACAACGGTGTGATGCAGCATCACAAACGCGACAGGGGCCTGCGCGTTTTACTGACTGGCTCTACACGCGAACCTGATAAGAGGCAGGTCGCCGAAGGCTTGCTGTTCCCGTGTCATGCGCTGCATAGATTGACAGTAACACGCGGCGGTGGTGAAATACCCCAACCTACCACTTATATTGCGCGCCTGCCTCAAACAACAGCGCTCTGGTTTAGACTAGGAGTCACTTAAAATCAAGACGGATATCCATGAAACTTCTCCCGCCCAATATGTGAGGATCTTGCTATGCTATAAATAAAACGCGGGGAAAAAGAGGTGTCACAAAGATTGCGCTTTGGTGCCCCGCGTAGCAGGCGAGATCCGCCTCAGTGAGACGCGCGGAATCGAAGAAACTCCACCGCCCTCCGCGCCGCTAATACAGTCGTACCGCTAGTTGTGCTTCGTCTACCTCAGTACATAACTTGAACCTATAACATCGCCTTTATCTTTTACCGATTCACTATTTCGCCTTGGGCGGGAAAAGTCATACACTCAAAGCGTCTTTCGAGGACCTACCGCATAAATGAAGATTATCCTTGGCGGTGCCACTGGGACTGCCGGCGGGCAGGCCCTCAAATACTGCCTTAATGAAAACCGCATTACACGGGTCGTGGTATTGAGTAGAAAGTCACTGACAGATGAGATTACGAACAACGCAAAGGTCGAAGTTGTTTTGCATGATGACTTTTCGCAATATCCCGCGTCGATCTTGGATAAGCTGCGCCGAAGCTTGCGTGTGGTACGAGAAACTGTTGCCACCCCAGACTCGTTTTTGCATCGTACGAGACGCTGACCGAATAATTTACTTGGTAGGGCAATTGGAGGAAGGGTCGACCAGTTCAGCAATGACAGGGAGGTATGCTATAAAGTAAACGTTACATTCTCCCTCGCAGCCGCGAACGTGATGCGGGAGAATCTCGCCCAGCATAGTCCGACTGGCAAGATTCGTTTCGTTTTTTGCAGTGGCGAGTTTGCGGTGTGGGACCAAGGCAAGAAACTCTACTTTTTGTCAGATACTCGAAAGATTAAAGGCGCGGCTGAGAGGAGCCTCTCAGACATGGCGGACGCCTATCCCAGTCAGTTCGAGACTTTCCTCCTACGACCCGGTGGTTTCATTGAGCCTGATGTGAGCATGGCTAAGAAGATCCTGGGAAATCTATATCATAGTGTGCCTACGCCGCAGTTGGGCAAGGCACTGATAAAAGTGGCTGTGGATGGGTGGAAAGATCGTATAGTAGAGAACCCTGCGATATTTGTCCATGTGAGATGGCGGGGAAGGGGGCACTCGGACTGCTGCTTGAATAAATCTTGTTAGTGAAGGTTACGAAAGACTAGTAAATTGTGGCTAAAAGTCAATGCAATTTCGCAAGCATCAAATCGCGACCTAACAAGTTGGGTCAGCCACTGCGCGTATACTTTGCGGGCAACGAAACTCAATGCGGACGCGCCTACTTGAAAACAATATTTCCTTGTTCTTCCTGCCCACCTTGAAAGTTGTAATTTTCCCAGTCTCATCGCCGATAAACGAGTGCTTCCCTTTTTCGGTCTTGGCTTTCAATCCCGGCACACCACAGCGAAGAAAGGCAAATAATTGCAACAACGGAACATGGCAGCCCAGCTTGTCGCCCCTGGCATAATTGGAGAAATCTCCACCGAAGCCGACCATAAAGCCATTGTGATAACTGCAATCATCTCCTTGGTACTATTCTGCATTATTGTCTTTACATTTATCGCCTTTGGACTATGGATCTGGTGGGATGGGCGTCAAAGTAAACGCAAAAGGCAGACAAGAGATATTGCAGGGTTTTCTGCTGTAAACTACTCGGGAGATTCTTTCGAACAACACCGACAGAAAATTTACAATGTTATGCATCAGCTGAACAAGCAGTCGCTGATCGAGATAGAGGTGGCTCCGCTAGAGCGTTGTCTGCTCAAGAATCAGGTCGTCGATTTGGAGCAAGTATAAGCCAAAAACTAGATTATAATGCTTATTTATAAGCTTTCTAATACAACCTACAACCTTTTAAATATCCGCGTTTGTTTAGTTTTAATGTGCTAACAAGACAAAAGCATGCTGGTGACACCTGACCTCGGCCTTAAACATTATCTTGCCGAACCTCCTTATAATATACCTAAATACCAAATCCCCGGGATTAAGATTTTCGTGCTGTGAGGCCACGGGTGACTACTTAAACCTCCGTTTCCTTCCATTGACCTTGATTTTGTGAATCTGTTCAATCTGATTTGTTTTCTCTTGACATCTAGACGTCCAATACCATAAGTCGCCGATTTAAGAACCTGACGCCACCCTACGCAGTTTCGATCGCCATACGACTAGAGCAAATCGTTCGCTCAAAATGATTATTCCAATCAAGAATCAGCTTTTTCGACAGCTTGGGGGCCGCTCGGTGAACGAAAAGAATGTAAGCGGGGTCTCTAAAGACACCGAAAAGATTGTCTGCGTTGTCATTTTCGTAATGATGGGGATTTCTCTCTTTGCATTTCTGTTTGGCATGCTCTGGTTGGATTCATGCCTTCCAAAGAAAGTATGGGCACGAAAAAGGGCCAGAAGAGTGCGCTGGCCAAGCGATCCCGCGGCAGGCACAAGACAGAGAATGCACAACGCTGTGCATCGTTCCAAAGCCTATGAGATTCCTAGCATTCCACTGAGGGAGCTGGAGCGCTGTGTGCGTAGAAATGACTGAGATTGAATACAAAATGCTAAGGAATATAGTTAGAAAGTTTGTCTTGGCCCAAAATGCATAAGATGTTCCTACAATGCTCCCGGAGGCTAAAAGCTTAAGCAATAGAGCGGCGCGTGGCTTGTTTACAATTTACGGTGCAGCAAGTGGCCAAGAACTCAATATACTTTAATTTTTAGCTTCTGTTAGACGCTCCTATTAAAGATTGAATTGTTTCCTCTTCTTCCATGCCCAAGACCATTCCCATCTTCTTTCCTCATCCTCCGAACTGTACACGAACAACCCAATGCACGAACAGCCCAAGGAATCAGCCGTCAATACTCCTTATCCTTTTTTTATTCTGAACAAACAGAAACAATCTAACAATCATGGGAATATACTCCCTTCACCGACGTGGCGACGTGAAATACTGGAGAAGTAACGGGGAGCCTGTATCTGAAACCGAGCAGAAAGTCGCCACTTGGTTCCTCATTACCCTGGTTCTACTCATCGCGGCGTTCATGATCGGACGTATTGTCTTATATTGCGTCCGCAAAATCAGAATCCACTGGTCCAACAGAAAACCGGCTGGAGAAACACATATGGAATGGCCTAGCGAGCCATCCACCAGATACAGACAGAAGATTAACGATCGTTTGAACCGCTTCAAGAAGCAACCTGCTTCGGAGCTACCTCTTACTGAGATGGATGTTTGCGTTCTCAAGGATGCGATGTAACTGCTACGGATGGCAAAATATGGCTTTGGTTTGGGAATGGATGGCGTTGTACAGGAAGCCCTTTCGGCGTGTAGTTTTCTTTTGTTTTTTTAGGTGATGGAATTTGAAGAGATCATGACACTATTGCGGATAGTTTTCAAAACATACACAGAAAACCCAAAAAGTCTTATATTATCCAGCGATCTGTAGTTTTCCGTCTGAGAAAAGTAGTACACCTAATCCCTTGACTAACCCCGGAAGGGTAGAGTGAGTTTGCGGATGCTCTAGTTAGCTGACCAGAGCTCCGCGACTTATATATAGATGCCTAGGTGAGCTACGTTAAAAAGTCGCGCGACCGTTATAATACTATATCTTAGGAAGCATAATTTGACAATTAATTTCTAGGAATATATAAACTATTAATTATAGCGTTAAGCGCTACTATATTATAAAGTAGCGAGGGGGAAATAAGTAGCATAAAATATATTATAGCCCCCTTTAATAAGCTATAAAACTATCCTCTATAACTATTATTAAACTATTTACTAAGTATAAATTAATAAACTAAAGGATAATTATAATAGCTATTTTATAAAAATACCTAATTATAATATACTTCCTAACTCTTACTAAAAAAATAACTAAATATAAATAATAACCCTAAGACCTTTTTCTACTAACTTTAAATATAATTTAGTATTTTTATCCTAGAAGCTTATAAATAAATAAAATAAAATAAAATAAATATATTATATTAAATATACTTAATAATATAAGTATAATTATATAATATACTACTTTTAGTAAATATATATATACTTTAGGTAATATTAGGCTATAAATTATATTAAATAGATTTTATAGTAAGTATTATAAGATTTTGCCTAATATACTTTAAATTAACATATAATATTATAAGTATAACTTATTTATATAAAATAGAGATAGAATATTATATTCTTTATAAAAAGCTTAGCTAAACTTGGTTTTACTTGAAATGGAAGATTGGGAGCTATGGATTTATACCGGAAATGGACATTAATGTAGAGGATTGAAAGCATCTCGAAGCAAACGATTTCATAGGATCACACATGTATACAATCAAGGCTACAGCAATACAGAGCTTCCTTGCAGTATAAGACACACGGCATTTGATTTCAGGCAGTTATTAGAAGTTACAAAATTCTGGCTTTGTAGTTAGCGACATCGGTTGCTCATTGCCTTGTCGTTCGCACTCGCATCGGTTGAACCGTGCCGCAGCCTAAGCCGGTATACTACAACGTCGATGCGCAGCGCAGTGGGCATCCTCCATCATGCGATAATCCTTTCGTGTACCTTGGATGACTCCACTTGCAGAGCGACGGCCATGGAAATTCGTTTGATGATCTTGTCCATCTCACGGCCCGGTTGGTCCAATATATGGAAGTGGCTCCCATCAATCCTGATCTCTTCCAATTCCTTGATCTTGTCATGGAACCCGTGCAGGGCGTTGCCTTCGGTCCGGAACAGAACCACCGGGCCGACATATGGCTTCAGGTTGTGTCGCATGAGGTCGTAGAGTCTCTTGCCCACGAGAGGCAGCGCGCGGTCTAGGATTTTGGCCTTGTTCCAGTGGCGGACGTAGTAGTGCTCCGGCGAGGCAGGATCCCACGCCGTCTCCACACGTGTAAGTGCGAATGGCATGACCGTCCGCGATGCGTCCTGGGCCGCCTCGCGTACGGTGCTGTCGATCTCTTTTGGCTTGAACAGGTTCGATATTCCTTGACAAGTCTCCTCAGTCACGGACAGGGAGGTGTCCATCGAGTCAACTACGAAGAGGTTGACCCGGCGCCCAGCTTGCGTGGCCCACCGTGCGGTCTCAATGGCGACAGTGCCACCGTAGGAATAACCCAGGATGTTCAAAGGCAGCGGTGAGGTCCGTTCAACTTCATTGTCCAAAACCTGCGCCATCTCCAGGTCAATCTGTTCAATCTGCTGATAGAATTGGTGGGCTAGATCAAGCAAACCAGTAGTCGTAGACGCAGCCTCCGAGATGGGCTTGTCGTTGCGTAGCATCGGGTCATTGAGTGCCACCAGGTTGAAATCATTGGACTCCACAGCGAACTTGTAGAATAAGGTCCCGAGTCCCTCCCAAGCTGGAACACAGAACAGCCAAGGTTTTCCAGGCATGGACTTAAAAGCGAAATGAGATGGCAGGAAGGCATCATCGCCTGTGTAAGTGGCGACGCCCTTGCCTTCTGGCTGGGGTTCTTTTTCAAGCAATGCTTGAGCTTGTACTGCCAGTGCCGCTGGGGTTGGGAAGTTGAAGACGTCGCTGGCACGGAATTCTCGTTCGAAAACAGTGCCGAGTTTGGCGCACAGAAACGTAACAAGAAGCGAATGGCCTCCACAGTCGAAGAAATTTGATTGGCGCATGATAGATGGCCTGCCAAGAACGGCCTGGAAAAGCTCGCATATCGTCTTCTCGATGTCATTCTCCGGCGGTCCATCAGGTCCGGCTGCACAGAATAAGCCGTGATTCGCCAAATCCTCCAATTGGAGATCCTAAGACGGTCAGCAAGGCAAACATGGCCCTCATCTAGCAATAAGGCTTACATCAAAAGCCAACACATCATCTTCGGTATGTTCACTGCTGATGGAGATATTGTGATCCTCAGCAATCGTTTGGAGGAACCCCATGACCTTGTCTCCTAGCGTCTGAATCGTATCTGCCGTAAAAACATCTTCGCGGTAGCAAAACACGCAGCGAAGCTGACCGGGCTCTTCTGACCAATGCACTTCCAGATCAAACCGTGACGTCTTCATATCGACTCCAAACGGCCTGGCAGATATGTCGCTGGTCAAGAAGAAAGGTGACGTTTCGTTGGTCTGGAACGCGAACATCATCTCGACCAGTGGATTCTGTGCGGCGCTTCGACGCGGTTTCAAGATCTCGACTAATCGGTCGAATGGAACATCTTGGTTTTCCAATGCTTTCAGCGCCAGATCCCGCGCATGTCGAAGAAGGGCTGGGAAAGGCATCCCCTGCTGACACTTCAGGCGGAAGACTTGAGTGTTGACGAAGAAACCCAGGAGTGGTTCGAGCTCGGCTAGATGGCGATTGGCAACTGGGTTTCCAAGGCAAGCATCAGACTGCCCGGTCCACGTAAAGTGTACTGCTCGGAAAGAAGCAATAAGGAGCATGTACCAGGTCAAGTTGTACTCCTTACAAATATCGTTGAGCTTATCCTTCAGGGTCTGGTCGCAGGAAAGGATGTGAGTTCCACCCGGTCCTACCTGGGAAGTTCGCACGAAGTCCTTCGGGAAACGTGCCGGGCGACTGCCCTGGAGATGAGAAACCCAGTACGCCAGCTGGGATTTGATCATTTCCTCAAACTCTTCAGAGCGCTGCCACTTGGCGTAGTCCTGGTACTGAATGGGCAGCTCCGCCACGTCAGGTGCTTCGTTCTCGAGGAGAGCAGGATAAATACTTGAAATCTCTTTCCGCCAAATATCGTGAGAAAAACCATCGGAGATGATATGGTGCTGTGCGAGTAGCAGGATATGATTGTCACCCCACCGGAAGAGGAATGGCCGGAAGGGGGGTTCTACACTCCAATCGAATGGAATGACCATGGCCTCCTTGATGATGGCGTTAACCTCCTCTTCTAACGCAAAGCCATCAATTTGAACCCTCTTCACCTTCGGGAGGTCCTGGATAACCTTGGCTTTAGGTTCTCCGCCGACCTCAACGTAGATAGTGCGGAGGATATCATGGCGAATTGCAATCTTACCAATCGTTGCCTCCATGACTTCTTCATCTACAGGTTTCATAAATTGCAGAGCAAATCCAGAGTTATACCGGGCACTGCTGGGGCTGAGGAGCTCGAGGAACCACAGTCGGAACTGGGCGAATGACATTTCCATCAAGTTGCCGGAGCCGGAATAAGACTTTTCGACTGCGCGATCGAGAGTTCGTCCTTGCTTCTGAATATCCATGACCTTGAAAGCAAGTTGGTGCGGCGTCGGACTGTCGAAGATCACAGACATCGGAATTGGAATCCGGAATCTTTCTTGCAAGGCCGCCCTGAGTCGGGTCGCAAGGAGGCTATGACCACCTTGGAGGAAGAAGTCTGTCGACGGAGAGATCGCTGCCGCACGGCCGAGAAAATCAGCAAACAGGTAGCAGATTATGCGCTCGGTTTCATTTTGATAACCGAAAATGTTGGCTCTCTTCTTGAGTTTCTGCTCATAGTCCGAGGCGGCAATTCGAGACATGGTTTTTCGATCAATCTTGCCGTTGAGTGTCATTGGCAGCTTATCAACAACATAAACCGCTTCGGGTATCATGTATGGTGGGAGCTTGGTCGTCAGCATCTGCACCATCTCCTTCCATTTCTCTTCTTCCAGCATTCTTCGCTTGTATGTAGACTGTTCGTTCCGGTTCAGCTGGAAATAAGACGATGAGGTTTGAGGCTGTGGAAAGATGACATATCGGTTAGAAACCTGTGACTTGAAGAATACCGCGTCTAATGCTCCCCCTTCAGCCTGTCTCGCGGTGCTAAGCTGGACATACAAGCCGTATTGATTCGAAAGCTCCACCAAATCGGCTGGAGACCATCCTTGGCCTTCCAGGTCAACCTGAGGCAGTGCATTCAGGGTCTTGGAGTGGTGTGTCGATGGATCCGACGAAATTTCCAATACCCTCGTAGCCCACGAGATGCATCGATTCGGGATTTTCTCAAGTGACAGGAAATCCTCGTCGCTGAAGATAAACTCCTTGATTCGTTGCGGAAGATTGGCTATCAAGAGATTCTTATCGTCCGGTGATTCCCACACCGCTGGTGTGACGAGGGTAAGATCTTTTTCCACGTGGAGAATAACCTGATAGCGATAGCGACTTAGTTCGTTGTCGTATGGATACATCTTTGGCACAATCTCGACATGAGATATCCTTGGGTCTCGTCGCTGAAGGTCGTAGAAGAAGCTGGGGTCTACCAACAGCTCCGTGCCGTACATATGGCGCCAGTGGGCTTGATTCCGAAGATCCTGGACCGTCTTTTCTCTGAGATTCTCTCGCCATTGATGCATGTAAATGTCGATAGCTAGAAGATCATCAAGAGGGGCACTGCGGATATCTCCGAGCACTATATGGCTCTGGGTTTTACACCGGCATAGAGTGTCCGAGATCACCTGTCTCAAGTAGTCGAGCGACGGGAAATACTGAGTCACGGAGTTCACCAACACGAAATCTATCTCGAATGGAGGGAGCTCTGGGATCTTGTCGGCAGATGCGTGCCATAAAGATGCTTTCTCTCCAAGCCCGTCTCGATCAAGCTGTACTTCCACTTGTCGCACGCCAGCTTGCGATGGCTCGATGCCGTAGAAGTGCTTGACGAACGGGACCATCTCCCACAGCATGGTGCCAATACCGCAACCAATTTCGAGCACCTTCTGCGGCCGGTAGTAGAAGAATGGCCGCAAGGTGTCATCCAACCAAGCTTGCATCTCGTCGTGCGGGATTGGCTTTCCGGTGATCATGCTATCCCATCCAAGGAAGTTTTTACGAATCTTGATGATATTATCGCCAGTGTATTCCAAATCGTAGTGTTCTTCCCAGGTGTGTACGAGATTATTATCTCTTTTTTCCTGGATTTTCCAAATCTCGGAACCAGGTTCAGGAACGACGTAGCCAAACAATGCACCATCTTGTTGATCCTTCGGCTTGTGGTAAGCTACTGCGATATCCTTCATTTCGCTCCGAAGAGCGATGTTAGCTTCCACATCTGTTACCTCGAATCGCTGGCCTCTGATCTTGACCTGAGTGGAGTTGATACGGCCCATGAACTCAGCCTCTCCGTTGAAGTTCCATCGTCCTTGATCACCCTACGAGAGGATGTAAGCAACACGCGGGACATTCCTGAAAGCTAAGCGGGTGATCGAGATGGGATGGACTCACTGTACGATAGAAGGTGCTCGGGGACTCATTAACCCCCAGGATCTTCTTCTCAACGAAAGCTGAGTTGGTCTCTTGAGGCATTTTCTCGTATCCATCCGCCACATTTCCGCCGCGAACGTAGATCTCTCCAATGATGCCGGGAGGGACAAGACATCCTTGAGGGTCCAACATAATGAGCTGAGCGGTAGTAACCGGCCGTCCAATAGACGGACTCCGCGCATCGGGAATGTCTATAGATGGGATGGTCGTAATGCTGGACACAAACACACAACATTCAGTCGGGCCATAGAGATTGCTGATGGTGATCTCAGGGCTAATGAATCTGGCCCGGGCGAAGTCTTCATAACGTGCCTTCTCGCCACCTGTCAAGACCATCTTCACGTTCTCAAACAACTGAGGGCTGCGGTTCAAGATGTGGCGGAACATGGCTGTCGAGAGGAAACATGTCGTAATTCCGAAGAGTTTGAATTGAACAGTCAGAACGACTGGATCAAGGACATCAAACCGATTGAAGCTTATAATGCTCGCTCCATGAAGAAGAGGGCACCAGATCTCAAGAATATGGGCATCCCAGGCCAGGTTGGCCATCTGCGCCACCCGGTCGCCGGGTTTGAAAGACAGAACATGGGTATTGCTAGCTAGAGAAGTGATATTACTAGCCATAATCCGGGTTCCTTTAGGTCTTCCGCTAGTGCCTGAAGTAAATAAGCAGCAAGCAAGCTTGAATAAGCTCCCTCGAGGTGGTTTAGTAACATCAGCCGCGACTATGCGCGACCTCCAGTTGTTGAGGTAACTGCCAATATTGATCGTGGAGGCTTGGATGTTGCCGCTGCGGAGGAACTCAGGTGTCTCGTCAGAAATAAGGATGCAAGGATTACCCGTAACTTCCAGCATGTTGGTGACACGATCAGGAGCTTGTCTAATGTCGATAGGAACATACGCACATCCCGTCTTCATAATGGCTAGGATGGAGACGATGGCCAATGCCGACGACGGGAAACTGAATGCGATGAACTCGTCTGACTGATGACTTGGTTCACGCTGTTTAAGGATGTCCTGCGCAAGCAATGATGAGAGAACGTCAACTTCGTGATATGTTGCAATGAAGGTTCCCTGCACAACAGCGACAAGTGTGCTATGCATAGCGACAGCTTGATCGAAAGCATCCATGAGACTCGTCGGGAGATTGCCATTGGTGGGGGGAATAAGAGGTTCACTAAATTGCCTGAGCTGGTCCAAAGCACGGGGAAATTTGACGTCAGACACGCAGAGATGGGGGGATCTGAGTATCGCGAGGATGACATCGGCAAGGTTCTCGGTAAGTATCTTGATAGTTTTCAACTGATATTGGGTCTCGTCATAGGTAATTCGATTCTTATTTGCTTTATTGAACTGCCATACCATGGCAGTTTCTTCGGCCCTAGATGGTGTCAGGTCATCCTTCATTGCATACTGGTAAGCCGAAGTCTCGGCACCCTCATCCTTCTGCGAATATCGGATCACAAGACGATTCGGAGCGTGTAGGCTCTTTTCAGAAGTGTGTTCAGGTACTTCGGGTTCTGATATTAGTGTCTTCGTAGCTTCGAGCACGAGCTCATTACTCATATTTCCATCAATGTTGATCACCAAGTCCCGAGGCTGTTCATTTTTAATAACAACTGCAATCGAGGCACTCCCAACTCCCGAATGCCGAAAATGTAGGATACGAAGAGCTGAGGTGAGGTAGAGGGGAATTTCGAATCGCCGTGTGGCTGATTGTAGGAGCACCGCAACTTCTGCTGGGAGGGACCACTCCAGGTCGGCAGGTGAAGGAGACGGAGACGAGGTAGGTACGAGATCCGCCTGGAAACAGGCCGTCGCGGCGTCCTCAAGATCATCATTCATGGCGTTGAAAGCGATAAGAATGGCTTGAGGTAGTCCTGGAGTGGGATGGCGACTTCAATAGTCCGAGTTGCTGGGACTGCGAGCTTTTATACATTTTCACCTGGAAGCCTTCCCCCTGACTGGACTGTCGTACCTGAGCTCAGGTCAGGTATTGAAATGTTCTTTACAATCACCTGAGCCGCCCAACCAACTGCAAGGCACTTTTCAGGCGCACTTTCACGGCCGGAACGCATATTAGCAGCCGACGAAGCAAGATGCGGGATGGGGTATTGAAACCTATCACAGTGTGACACGAAAGAATATCCAATACCGAATATCAAACCTGCAAAAGCAAACAATACGGCATTAATCCCACTTACATCATTCTTACATATATTTTACCAGTTTGTCGCAAATCCGTGTGTTGCCTGAAGCGACTTTAGTAGGCAAGGCGCAATATGTGGTCATGTTGGGCGATTGGGGTTGTATGAGCGTCCAGTACCAACTCAACATGGTGGGCGTTGCACGAGACCTTTCTTCGCAGTCCAAGCCACGATTGACTGTCTTATATACGCTTCTGGCTTTGCGCCAGCCTCGTTTCGCAAATCATGCCGCTGGGCGCTGGTTGGCTATTTCAATACATCTCTGGATGGGTGACTGTTATCATGCATGGCTGGCGTAGGCAGTGCAGGGAATTCGTCGTTCTGCTGTCCTTCCGCAATCGCTGCGTCGCATATTCGGGTGAGATGCCAATGTCGGTGATCTCTACGTGCGAGGTGTCTCGGGGGACATCATGTCGATATTTCTGTTCAACAACAGAATTAACGCCATGTTTTAGGATCATTCCCTATCACGGCCGAAAAGGCTCGCCTTGTGAGGCTCTACCACTATTATTCATCTAGCCGACGTTACACACGGTCGAGTGGGATCCTCTCTTTTGCTTGTGGTCGGCGCAGTCTCAAGCTTTGGTCCGTTGCTAAGCTTCTCCATTGCCGCTTATTTGGGTAGGGGAAAAGAGCAGAATGACGGAATGAAAGGAAACCCGAAAGACAGTCCGTTTTTATGTGTAAAGACTGACGTTAAGATTGAAAACACGGCACGGCAGCGTCTGCGCCGTGGCTGCTGAGACATCCGCCTTTCTCTTTCGTGAAGATATGCGATGAGCAGACGTGGTAGCACGGACAAGATCTGGGAAGCACACCGCCCGATTACTGTGAATCTTTTTCATAGGCGATCTGCCAACGAATGAGACAGTCTAGCTGCTGCGCTTTGTGCTTAGACGAATCCTGCAGGTCTTTTTGAGACAGTAAGCTCCTAAGTCAGCCACATTGGCACTCAACAAAGCTGCAGGAAGGTACGGACGTACGCTATATTGAAACATCTGCTAGTAAACTAGAAAATCTGGCCCGCGGCAGCCGCAGAAAACAAGGCACCCATGGCACAACTGCCACGCCCAGCACACTCCGTAGTGGATGCTAGCCGATGTCGCCATCGCCGTGGCGGGCCTTGGAAGAATCGAAGCGAAAAATACGACTTGTGCACTTCACCAGAGATCCGAAGGCAAACTGCACACACCCTCTCCGTCTACTCAATGCTATAATCGAGGCGTCACCCTCGTGTAAGTATCTTGGAGTTCAGATGGACTCCAAACTCCGGTTGGGTTTTCATCGCGAGATAGTAGAAGCGAAGGCGACGAAACGACTGTCGGCTTTATCAGCATTGGCGTCTTCGACGTGGGGGACAAGGTTGGTAAGACAAGTATACAGAGCCATGATCATACCCCAGATGCTGTACGGCTGCTCCGCGTATCCCGGCTGATACTTGCCATTCAACGGATCCGGCGAAGAGCAACTCAGATTATCACCGGAGTTTTTGCGGCGACCAGTATAGCAGATAAATGTGCGATCTTCACCGATAACCAGGCGGCAATTCAGATAGTGCGCAACCCAAAGGCACCGTCTGGGCAAGACATGCTAGTTGAGGCGATTGTGGGGGTGAGTAGTGCAGGGAAGTGCTTCAAAATGGTGTGTGAAAAAGCCGCCTTCCTGAAACGTAGATGGAACGAGATATACGCATGGACATAACCACGCCGCTGATGGTAGAATTGTACACTTGGGCCTCCAGTTTTGTACAACAAGCTGGAGGTGTTTCGCTGTCGTAATTAACATTCACTTGAGAATTGCTCGATTCTGAAATATAGCGACAGAGAGTTCTCAGCAAATCAGTTCTTCACGGGTTGCTGATAAACCTATCATTGAGATCATAAAAAGGTTTGCAAAAATAAATGGTATTTTTATATGTGGAGCTATTTCATGGAGTTTCATCATGCATTTTGTTAAAAGCCAAAACACTTTGCTGTTCAATGAGACGGTATAAAGATGCCGATAGTTTCGATCTACTTTGACAATAATTATGCTAGCGAATTTTTGCCGTACCCAAGCATATGCACTTAATTTAGTTCGGGATCCTTACTCATTCTGTTTCCTTTATTTTCTCTGGTGGACTGTCCTCAATCTTCATTGATTCTTGACCATTTCGGAAGGCCGTCTGGAACATCCATTACGCGCTGCTTGTAGAACATGTGCAGTGGACATCTGAGCTCCCTTGGCGCAGGAGTTCTGCATCTGATAGCGGGAACCCGATTGCTGCATGTTAGCCTCTCTCGCAACATCCTGGGGCGCTGGCTGCGTTTGACAAAAAGTGAGAGGCGTACCGTAATACTATTCCTCTCGGAATGTAACAACGCCCTTGAACCTCCAAGTCACGTGGGTTACACTTGAATTACCCCGCCTAGAAGGCTATAAAGCTAGAGGAATTCCTTTAAGCTTTAGCTACTATAATTCGGCAGCAATTTGTATAGATTAGCTAATAAATAAAGAATTCCTTCCTCTCTCTTAATCTTAGATAATTCTCCTATTCCTACCCAGCTTAGCTAATATATATATACTATTATGATAATTTCTAAAGCTTCTTAATAGGGAGCCGCCTAGGAATATAGAGAACCCTAGCCGCCTAGTAATAACATCGCCTTAGCGTAAAGAAGGTAATATAATTAATAATATATAAGAATATAAGACCTTTTCGCTAATAGAGAGGGTAGGGCTTAAAGAGATAAAGGAAGATAAAGAAACTCTACTTATTTACGAAGAATAGTAGTTAGTTTAACGTCGGTAGACGCTAGAATATATTTAAAAGCTATAAGGCGAGGTCGCCGCTCTTAAAGAAAGTGTATTAAAAAACCTATAATATAAGCCCTCCCCCACCTTATTAAGTAAGGAAGGAGTTAATATTAAAATAAGAAATATAATTTAACTATTAAAAAACCTATTTTTTAAAAGCTAAGATAAGTAGCTAGGAGATATAGTATAGATCTTTTAAGCCGCTCTAAGGAGGTATAATAAAGACGAGAAATATATCCTTACTACTATTAATAATATAGATATTACTTACTAAAACTAATAGACTTACTACCTTTTAGACCTTCTAGAAGTAGAAGCTATTAAAGCTTAATAAGATTAGCTATAGTTTTAGGAATAAATAGTAGAACTAGTAAAAAATAAAGAGAATTACTTACCCTTTACTATAAAATAGCTAAATAATATAATATAAAAGGAGAACTAGACGCCCTAGGAATTTTATAATTATATAGATTTACTAAAGAGAAACTTTAAGCTCCTTATAGAGAAATAGCGCGCTTTTTAATACCTCGCTAAGTTATAGCTAGACTTATATTATTAACTATAATTATATAAAACACTATTAGAGATATAAGCCACTATAGTTTTATTTACTAAGCGCTTTTAGGACTAAATAAGAATATTATAAAAATAGACGAGAACTAACTTAAAAAAGGGATTATATCCCCTAAGGTAATACTAGTTCTTAGCCTAAGGCCTATTTAATAATCCCTTATAAAGAGGATTAACCTTAAGGGATTTAAATAATTATAACTAAGCTTCCTCCTTAAAAGGGAATTATATTAGAAAAGATGGGAAATAAGCTACTTATTTTAAATATAGAAGTACTTAATACCTCGCTAATATATATACTTAGCTTATAAAAGCTAATAAGGCTAGAGTTAGGGGATAGGGAAAATAATAGGGCTAGCGGTAGAAACCCTATTATTAGCCCCCTTTATTCCTTAGGTACTATACTTTATAACTATAGGATATCTATATAATACGCTATTAATTCTATATTAAATTAGACTTAATATATACACTAAAACGGATATAATTAGTATTAAGTTTACCTAAGATTTAGGCCTATAGAGGAGCTATTACCGCGAGAGGGACTTAATAGGCGTAGGCGAATTACCGGCGAATATATAGGTAGTATAGAAGGTCCCTCTTAGACTTACTAATAGCCATAGCTAGCGATAAGATATTCTCTACTACTATATTAGGGTAGAAAAGCCCTATAATAAGTAATATACTCCTATCCTTCTTAGTTAGCTATTACTAAAGAAATACCAGATATATATTAACTCTAGGGATAATAACTAGTAGTTTTAGTACTTAGTAGCGAACTCCCACCTCGAAGAACCGCGGGAATTTCTCTATAGTATACTAGCGTTTACTTAGGTATATACCTACTATATACTCCTAGTAAGGCTAAAGGAAGAATAGCTAGAGAACCTAGAACCTATCCCTTAGGAGTTATAAAACTTTTAGGATATCTTTACTAATAAAAACACTATATTACCTAAGAATAAATATTTAGACTATATAATTAATCTATTACCTAGGGAAGAACCTCCTTATAGACTAATTTACCTACTCTT
>NIWZ02000118.1:0-55739 GCA_002242745.2 Lecanicillium sp. LEC01 | reverse complement strand
AAAAAGTTTTTTTTTTTTTTTTTTTTTTTTTTTTTTTGGTTCAGGACACTGTCACCAAAATAAATACATAAAAGAATTGTGTCGGACTTTAGCCGTCTCTAAAAGCATAAGGGTTGATTGGCGCCGCGGCATCGGGCGACCAAAGTTGAGAAACAGAACTTGATTTCAAACACCTTCGTCTAATCTCGACCTGCAATTCGGAAGAAAGTATGTCAACTGTAGAAGAAGGACAGTTTAAGCAAGGCGACGTCAGCCTGTATACCAAGACGTGGACGGTAAGCTTCCCGCACTCATCATTAATTCTTTGCACGACGAACGCCGTGTGATGCCACGTTGCGACCTCAGTCTAACAAAGCATCAATAGCCATCGGGCCCAGTCAAGGCCAAGCTAATTTTCGTCCATGGCTTCAGCGAGCACATTAACCGCTACAATGAATTCTTTGCGATACTGAATGAGCATGGCTTTCAGGTGCTCAGCTGGGACCAGCGAGGCTGGGGCAAGAGTGTGGCCACCACGTCGGACAAAGGACTCACCGGTCCGACTTCGCTCGTTATTTCCGATGTTGCCGCGTTTATCGAGCAACATCTACCTTCTGATGTGCCCGTGTTTGTCATGGGCCATTCCATGGGCGGCGGCGAGGTTTTAACGCTGGCCGGCGACGCCAAGTATGACAAACTCGTCCGTCAGATCCGTGGCTGGCTCCTTGATGCGCCGTTTATCGGTTTCGCGCCGGATGAGGTCCCGAGTAGTATCAAGATTAGCGTTGGCAGGTTTGTCGGCCGCCTGCTACCGAGGCAGCAACTGAGGCATGTCGTCCCGCCCGAGCACCTGAGTCGCGATCCAGCCATCGTCGAGTCGGTGAGAAACGACCCATTGTGCCACAATACGGGAACGCTGGAAGGCTTGGCATCGCTGCTGGACCGCACGAGCGCGCTATCATCTGGAAGCGTCAAGTTGGGAAAGAATGTAAAGAGCCTGTTCCTCGGTCACGGACGGCAGGACAAGACCTGCAGCTTTGACGCTGCTATGAAGTTTGTTGAGGACCAGGTGGTCGAGGATAAGACCTGCAGAGCCTATGACGACGCATATCATCAACTTCACTCTGATTACTGCAAGGATGAGTTTGCCAAAGACGTTATTGATTGGATCACTGCGCGGTGTGACACGGACGACAGTGCACCAGCAGAGTCGAAGCTTTAGTTTTGCGGACGACTCAGATGCAGCTTGCCAGGTACAATCCTCTGTGCAATACAATCTTGGACATGAGAGACAGATAGATGCCTTGCGATGCTATTGAATAAACCCGTGTCTGATGTAATCCATGGTAATGTGCTTACCATCCAGTAGCAGACAAAGGGCTTTAATTATATTATATATTGGATGATCCGAATATTGTGTCTGTTGTCTCTGTTGGTCCGTTGCAATGTTGGCAGAATTGACCGTGTTCGCGTCTGTGTGTTGCCTCAAATATCCTGATTTTGACGAACGGCCTGACTGGCTCACGGGCGTCTTTACCCCTGCTGAACTTGCAAGACCAGCCTTTCTACACGGTAGTAGGGTACATGCATATAATTCACGTTTCACTTTACAAGTCTTAGCGGCATCATCTGCCAAGTTTGTATAATGCTTAAGATCTCACTTTGGTGCCGTTGTATAACATCTTGACATATTGAGTGCCAATAAGCAAACAGTTTGAGTGCTTCCTTTTCTGAACAACAACAACAGTAGGTATGGCCACGTGCTCTTATCAATTCGTGGGTGGTTATTTCCCAGAGCTCGAGTGGGGGTGATCTGATAAAAGCCCACAAGCGTGCCGCCAACAGGACTTGGGTCTGGGCCATGGGGCTACTCTACGTCGTACGAGTCCTTTATCGGTGGGGGTGGCGGTCTTACGTCGTACTCGTGCATATGTATTACTCGTAATGCATTGAGCTAAGGCTTTTGATACCTTGCGGTGACCCCAACATAATTTATTGCTTCGTCCCATCTTGGTCTTATTACCACTGGGAGTACTAGTGTCCTTGGATTACGCGTTGCTGACTTGCTTGCCGCCCAGACTGGTTGTAAGCACTTTTCGCCGCCGCTTAAATCGAGTTTGTCCCGCAGACTGGACTTTCGCATAATCGCTTGGTTTTGCGCCCTCCACTACCACTCCAATCAAGGCATTGCTTCTGGCGGTAACCAGTTTGCCGGACTCTAAAGCTCTCCTCCCCTTTACATCAAACAGGGTCTATTCTTGCCGATCTGCCCGAGGCCTCCGCTCCGGCTTTGTTGCTTGGAGCTCCGCGCTGGGTTGCTCCTTCCTGCCGTTATCAACAAGACTCGGCGTCCCGACGCGCAACCGTCCTCCGCCCAGCGCGAAACCTCAAAACACCCGTACCTCATCACCACGGCGCAATCATGACTCCGGACGGCACAAATACGATCACTCACCACCCTTCTGTATACCATCTACAGCACATGTCCCCGAGTCGCAGCGCCTCACGCTCGCCGGCTATCCGCAATGCGTCCAGCACAGCCGTAGAAACCCGCTCGTCCACGGTAGATGAACATGACGCCGTGGAGCGCCATCCGTCTCACGCGGGCACGGATGTCGAGAGCCAGTTTACCGTCGGGCGCAATTCGAGAATCGCCCGTATGGCTGGTGAAAGCGACCCATTCGGTCTTTCGTCGTCATATAAAACTGACTCTGATCTCGACCAGATCAAGGCAAACTCATCGCGAAAGCGGGAAAGGAGCCGCCAGAAGCCCGGCCCAAAGCGTGATCCGCGCAAGGTTGAGGGCTTTTACCAGAATCAAAATGCTGTTATAGAGCGCATGCTCAAATCGGTTGAAGAGCACCGTGCCGAAGCCCGCCAGGAGCAGGGAGACGACCAACTCAAGTTCCGTGTTGCTGTATGGGGCTCTCTTATCGCCAACATTGTCCTTGCTGCTCTGCAACTCTATGCCGCCATATCCTCTGGCTCCCTGGCGCTTATTACAACCATGGCTGATGCCATTTTTGATCCGCTGAGCAACCTTACGTTGATTCTTTCCAACCGCGCCATCAAACGTGTCGACCCTCGCCGGTTTCCGGCTGGCAAGGCAAGGCTCGAGACGGTCGGCAACATCCTGTTTTGTCTCCTGATGACGGCTGTTTCTCTCATTATTATTGCGTTTGCTGCCCAGGAACTGAGCCAGGGTGACTCCCATAAGGAGTTTTACCTCCCCTCCGTCATCGCCGTGTGCTGCGCATTCGCGACCAAGTTTGCACTCTTCCTCTACTGCTGGAGCATCAAGGATAAGTATTCTCAAGTGAATATCCTCTGGGTTGATCACAGGAATGATTTATTTGTTAACGCAGGAGGAATTTTAACAGCTGTTGGCGGTGGGAAGCTCGTGTGGTGGTTGGACCCCTTTGGCGCGATCCTGTTGTCCGTTCTGATATCCGGCGTCTGGCTGCGCACGGCGTTTGGCGAGTTCCTGCTCCTAGTTGGAGTAGTGGCTTCTGTGGACACGCAGCAGCTTATTACGTATGTCTGCCTGACGCATTCCGACGCTATTGAGGGCATTGATACCGTACGGGTTTACCACTCCGGCCCTCGGCTCATTGCCGAAGTAGATATCGTCATGGACCAATCAACCACTCTTTTGGAATCGCACGACGTTGCAGAAGAGTTGCAGTCCAAGCTGGAAAGCTTACCAGATATTGAGCGCGCATATGTCCATATCGACTATGAAACCACCCATAAGCCAGAGCACACCTTTAAGAAGGATCTTTAAGGAAACATGCCCGGCCTTGCGGAGGAAAAAGAAGTCATTGTTAGGCTCGTGGAGTGAAGCTGTTTGGAAGATCAGTCTCTTTTGATCACATTCAACTGCAAAATAGCGTCTTATAATATATCTCTATTAAACATATTGTTATAATGCGCAACCAGCAACACAGCTGTATAGCTCGTTGAAAAATTGGTACTCATGTGTAGCACAAATATGTTTCAAGGCGTGACACAGGCGCTTTGGGATTTTAGGTGGCTTGGTAGCATTTCAACGATGGTGAGCTTGGGAGTTGACATGGTTAATACACTGGACGAGCCCCTGTGTATTGTAGCTGTCGGTCTTGTTACTACTATTGGTTTCATTGCAACAATTAGTATAATTGTTACTATTAGCATTACTAATACGGTTAGCCTTGTTAATACTATTTTGATCTTGTTGCCACTATTGGTCATGTCGGTACTCTGCACTTACTGGTCTTGTTGCTACCGCTGACGGTGTCCTAAGTATTGTCAGCCTGTACTTGGGACGGGCCTCTTATACATGGATAGTCGTTCCAGAATTGGACTGTCGTAAATATTGCACAAGTACTTATTATCCAATGGTTTGTATTTTGGGCTTGAGGCATATCTGTACTTGGTTACGTGTGGATGCAATGCTATATGGGAGGGTGTGAGGGAGTGCAGTCATTCTCATTCACCTACTGCATAAATACGAGAGGACCTACATAATGTAAATAGCAATTTTAAGCAATACATTGTACACAATGCGGATTTGCTATCCTTTCATGTACCTTTAGACGGACAGGGTGCCCTCTGCTCATGCTGGGTTGCATCGTGGCACACGCCACCCTGCAATATCTACCAGGGTCGCAAACAGCTGAAGAAAACGTTGAGAAGGAAAGTGAGAAGAAGCCATTGGGGAAAGTAGATTCGTAAAAACTCAATTCCATAGTAAGATTGCATCCAAAATGATAATGGTAAGCTTTACCAGGTTTTACAGACTTTGCTTGAGACGCTGGTAATGGTGACGACATCAACCTGGTCACACGTTAAGCCAATGTAGCTACTGTAGGAATCCCATGCAAGCAGGTAGGTAGGTAGCTTTGCAGTGTTGAGCTAGCGTTTACCCCGCCCCAAACCCACCTATCGCATTGGAGCGAGCTGCCAATCTGCCTCGATTTTAGCATGACGGCGTGCTTGGAGCTCTCCACTCTTTCGGCCTGCCGCGCCTCTGACGAATGTACTGTGCCATACCATTTCAGGTTGGTGTTACCATTGTGGCTACCTACCTACACCTACGTATGCAGTTCCGGGCCTCGATCAAGCAGCGACAGCATCCTTTCGTTTCCCTTCTCCGCACTATACAATCACCAGCCCGCGCCACTCTCTTCTCCTCGTCTTCCCTTCGCTTTCCTCACTCTCGGCCATAATCATCAGGGCAGTCAAACGTCATCTTGCGTTGCCCATGCCGAGTCTCCAGCTCCCCATGGACTCTTGACTTTGAGCCCGTCTGCTAGGAGCTGCTCCAGCCCCGACGTCGCAATGGCCGCCGCCGCTACGCCAGATGGAGAGCATGTCTATGCCACGGTACGTCAACAGCAGCCCCAAACTCCTTCATGTCGCAATTCAGCACCCAGTGCATGAATCAATTCAGCTAACAATGGCATCCTGAAGCTTCTTTTGACCGATTCATACCTGCCAGGTAAGAGCGACACCGTTTCCTCGCGCCTCCATTGCTTTTGCTTTTGGTTCCTTCAACTCACATTTGGCCTACAGGAGCGCTCGTTCTCGCCCATTCCCTGCGAGATGCCGGCACGACAAAGAAGCTCGCCGTCTTCTTCACCCTCGATAGCGTCTCCGCCGAGTCCGTTTCTCAGCTGCAGACCGTCTTTGACCATGTTATCCCCGTACCAAGAGTGCGCAACGAGCACCGCGCCAACCTGTATCTCATGAACCGACCCGACCTGGACTCTGCCTTTACAAAGATCAATTTGTGGAAACAGGTCCAGTTTAGCAAGATTGTCTACTTGGATGCTGATGTTGTTGCCTATCGTGCCCCCGATGAGCTGTTTACGCTGCCTCATCCGTTTGGCGCTGCGCCAGACATTGGTTGGCCGGATTTGTTCAACACGGGCGTCATGGTACTGACGCCGAACCTTGGCGACTACTATGCCATGCTGGCCATGGCTGAACGTGGCATATCTTTTGACGGCGCAGACCAGGGCCTATTGAACATGTACTTTAAGAACAGTGTGCATCGCCTGTCATTTTCTTACAACGTCACGCCTTCTGGCCATTATCAATATGTCCCAGCATATAGACACTTCCAGTCCAGCATTAGTATGGTTCATTTTATTGGCTCAAATAAGCCGTGGTTCGAGGGCCGTCATGCTCAGCACGGCAGCTCTCCTTACGCCGAAATGGTTGGCAGGTGGTGGACAGTTTATGATCGCCATTATCGTGCTCAGGTATGTGCTTGCACTTTGCAGGCCTGAAAAGCCGGCAAGCTAACATGTGTCATGATAGGAGACTGCAACAATGCAGAGCCAACCCGAGGCTTTATACGTGCAGCACTTTATACAAGACGGGTTTCAACCAGCTGCTCAGCCCATTACCCAACCGGCAGTCTCTAGCTCTTACCCACCAGCAGCTGCTAGTCATGGTCTTCCCGAGTCGCGACAAACTGACAAAGAGCCAAATCCTCCTTCGGATACAATACAGAGCGAAGCTGTGCACGCTGACAGCCGCACTTCGCCGCCTCCACAAGCACCAAAGGGGTCGCACTCGCGGGTGCAGAGTTGGGACGCTCAGTGGTAAGTACTAACAGAATCAATGAAAGCTGAATCTTTCGTTTGCTAATTTGGCGGACAGGCAACCACCCCCGCGGGACTCAAAGCCAGAAGCAATCGACTTCCCGGCAACTCATTACGAAATGTCCAACGATGTTGCTCCTTTTGTTCCGCCTGCTAGATACCCCAGTCCGCCACGAGATATGTGGTACGAGGTGCCTAAAGATCGACCTGCGGCGCCATCAATACAGCCCAAGGCCATATTCCCCTGGGAGGGCCATCAACCACAGCCTTCGAGGTCGTTTCCTGTTCTTCAGCTCGAGGAATCTTCCGAAGCCGAGGAGCCAACCACAGGCGAGATTTCAAGCGCTGAGGACCAGCGCGAGTCATTTGGAGAGTTAAAAGCAGCGGGCCCCCCTCCTGACATCGGAATTCGCGTCACTCCCGCCAATCCGTGGTCATCATTTACCCTTTCCAATGCTTGGGATGAAGTTCCAGAAATCAACAAGTATGTTGAGCGTGTGCAGGGGCATCGGCAGCGCAACAGTATCGGATCTCAAAACAATCTACATAAGTCAAAGAGCCCTACAAAGCCGGCAACTCCTAGTGATAAAGGCGAACCTTCTTTTCAGGGGCTGAGACTGACGGACTTCCCAACTGAGGTAGAGCGACCGAGCTTACCTGTGACTCCGGCCCCGATTCGCCGGCCGTCCTTCTGGGGCGACGAAGGCGAAGAGGAAGCCGAAAACGAAGGCACAAAGGACATTCCCCTCGCATCCGGGGTCCCTATGCAGTCGGAATGGGTATGTGTACACGGCAGACCGTGGAAACCGTCTGACTGCCTGTGTGACTTTGCTGACACAATACTCTACGACAAGGACCCGGCAGAGCAGCTACAAAAGCTAGCCCAACAGCACTCTGACGAGCTGTTGCGCCGACTCTCTGGAAGCGGCGAGGAATCCTCAGGTGTGAGTCGTGCCATCCCATCTCGATCTCTGCCCTTTGGCTCAGAGACCTGGCGGCCGGCCGCTTACGCTGAGCAGCGAGTGTTTAGCCCTACACCGATCAAAGGGGATGGGGCAACAACAGGCTTAGTACGAAAGATGGCAGGTGCAGCCACTGACGCTGCTACTCAATCTGCCGGCACTCGAGAAAGTCCTGCCAAATCACTACCTCCTGACGAAGACCTGGACAAGCTTGGGTTCTAATTAAAAAAGCCGTTCGCAAAATGATCATTTTGCGAGTCGCAGTATGCGTTATTTTGTTTGACTGTTGAGTTTTTCCTCGAAACACCCGTACATCTATTTTGTGCTTGCAATTTTTCAGTTTTTGTCCACCTTTACAGTTGTTTCTATCTAGAAGCGACCTCTGGCGACGATGTTGAAACTGGCAGTTACTTTGCCCGGCCACTACGGTCATCGGACTCGTCCAGGGCCGCTCTTGTTGTCCGTTTTTGAATGCTTTCATTGCGTTGTGTGTTTCAAGCAGGCGAAATTTGTTTTCCTCCCGCGTCTCCTTCCTTTTTATTCGCATCTTTAAGGCCTGCCGGTGTCATTGTTGGCTAGAAATGAGCGGGGATCATGACATTGGCTTTTATGTACATTATGCAGCTATCATTATTACTATCAATGAAACAGATAATCTGTAACTGAAAGCAGCTAATTTCTTTGAGACGGGCTTGAACGATGTAATGGTGGTTTATTTTATTTTGCAATGTTCGTAATTATCTTATCTACAGAGGCACAATCCACACTGCACGGGCGATCTGTTTGAAAATAGTTCCAAGGTGCATGCCACTCTGCTTCCGTCAAGGCCAGAAAACACTTCTCTCCGCCCTTAGGCATCTTCATCCTCCGCCTCTTCAACAGTAACCGCCTTGCCTGCAGCCTTTTCGCTTTTCTGACCCTCGCCTGGGACAGTGCCGTTTGCAACCCCGGAACTACCACTGCTCTCACCGTTCTCATTTGCCACCGGAGCCACTGAGGACGTACTGTTATCTTCTGCCGTGGATGAGGCTGGTTGCAGGGTTCCAAGACGCGGACTTCCGTTGAACAATTGCGATGGTCCACCCCAGCTCGGCATAACAGGTGTCGGGGCGGCCATTGCAGTCGCACCAGTCGTTAGGCCCTGTGAAGAAGATGGTATTGTCGAGCCCTCGGTTACAGTGTTGCAAGTAGAGGTTGCAGAACGTGTCTCAGAAGACGCGCCTTCTTCTGTAGCGCCGGGCTCGTTTGCAGTTGTGGTCAATTGGGACGCCGGAGTTGTGCTAGGCGTCCGCTCCTGGACCGGAGCTTGCGCAGCTGCCTGTGCAATCCGGCCCTCGCCGAACGGTGATCTTGATGGATCGGCTGACGGAGCTCGCGGCTGCCTATGCAATTGCTGATGTCCGTCTAGTCTCTGTAAAGGCATCAGTGTCCAACCAGGCGGTATTGTTACACCATCTGGGAGTTCAGAGCTTCCTGATGGAATAGCTGTAGCGTAGGAAGTTGCGCCATGACGCAGCACAGAAGGACTATGAGTGCGAGGCGTCGCCGATCTACTAGGACCGTTACCAGGAAGCTGAAGAACATTGTGCTGTGCTTCAGTAGCTTGAGGCGTCGAGCTTTGCTCGCCGGATGACTCCTCTTGACTAGCCTGGCCTGTCGAAGATTGAGCAAGCGTATGCCGCGGAACATACGCCTGCACTGAAGACGCTTGCTGAGCGCCGTTTTGACCGGGGTTTTGCGGGGCAGGGACAAAGCCTGCCTCCCGCAAAGCTCGTTGTGCATTAACGACGAACTGATCAGTGGGCTGGTTCGAATTGGGATGCTGCTGTTGTTGTTGCTGCTGATGCTGAATATTCTGCGCTTGCAGCTGATTAAGGCTCGCACCTTGTGCATTTCCTTGACCAGCATCGTCAAGACGCTGCAGTTCACGCATCAACAGTTCGATTATCTGCAGCTGCTGCTGTGACACGTTTAGAGTCTGAATTTCTTGGCGGACGAGCGCCGACGCTTGGCTGATCAAATTTGTGAGGCTTTGCAATCTTTCCGCCCTAGACAAATGCTGTTGGGGTATGTTGCGTGCAGCTTGGGCCTGTGCTGGTGCTGGTTGAGCCATGTCCGCTCGCTGCCGTGCAAACTGGCCACCTCGGGCACCAAAGCCAAGTCTAAGAGGCCCAATGTTGAAAACGCGATCTTGACCTTGTGCTCCTTGGCCGCCCCTTGCACCATTGTTGTTTTGTGCCATGTTCGCATCTCCATTGGCAGGTGGTTGGTTGGCGGCGAACGGGGCTTGTCCACCTCCAAACTGCAGCCGTAGACCTATGCCGGCGCGGTTCTGATTCTGGTTGGCATTTGGACCTTGATTTTGGTTCTGATTCTGATTCTGTGGGCGAGCTGCATCTGCAGAAACAGGGGTTCTGCATGTGGGACAGACCTGCTGTCTTTCCAGCCAGCTCTTTAGGCAGCCCAAATGCAAGATGTGGCCACAAGGTAGCTTCTTGGGACGCACTCGATCAATGGTATTCTGCGTGTTGGTAGGATCCCAAAATCGCATCTCTTCCCGGCAAACAATACAAGTATTTTCCTGTGCCAGTTCCTCTACCGTGGCATCCGGGTACCGGTTCATTTCCTGAATAGCGCGTCGATAACGGAGGACAGCATGGAGACGTTTCAAAAAATCTCTTGTGGTCATGAGAAGGTCTCTCATAATGTGAATAGGTAGACCATAAAATCTCAAGAGCATGAAAAAGAAAACGACGTAAATGCAGAGCTTGATCATGTCTGGGTTGTCAAGTCAGGACAAAAGTAAAATCAATGATATTTTCAGGCTCAACGTACCGGTCAAAAGATCTAACCAAAGAACCCATTCGCCTTTGCTGGCCCAGCCGGGAACTTCGATGTCCATCTCGTCTATGTCCATCTCGTCGGGCAAAGCCTCCTGGGATTCCGATTCCTCGCCGGCGGCGGCAGCCGCTTCTCGCTGGTGAATCATCGTTTCTCGCTCCTGTCTGATCTGTTGTCGGCGTTCAAAAAGACGTGCTTGCGTCTGATTGTGGACAATATGTTGCTCAATAAGCGATAGTATGTATCGTAAGCCGGTCCGGCCAGAGGTTGTCGCGAGAACTGCGAACTCAAACAGGAACATGACCATCATATTTGGTCGCGCTTGTTGTATAACGGTATTTATGATAGAATGAAGTATTAAGACGTCGTAGAGGAAGCTCAAAGCCAGTGATGTACTGAGTCGGATGTGGAAAAGTCTCGGGTTTGCCGGTGGCTGCTGTTCGATGAATTCGACTCTGCCATCGCTTATCCAGCCCCATACCTTGCCTGTCACAAGAGTTGTGAACATGACAAGAAACCAAGGTCCGATTTCGTCACGAAATATGGTCATGGCTAAGCAAGTTTCGGTGATGGCGAACCACGCGCGTTCAGTTAGCTGTTCGACTTCGACCGTACGTAGTTGGCCGAATAATAGTCGTGATATGCCAAAGATGAAGGTGCCGTACACGATCAGCGTGAAATTGATTAGGACCTAGAGGCAGAGATTAGCCAAGATGGTGACAAACGAGGCGAAGAGCCGATTACGACGGCGTACCAATAGGCAGAAGTTGCTTTGTGAAAGGTAGACCATGGCCGAGTAAAAGTTGGCTCGTTGTTGGAACGCCGAGAGCACAACGCCGGCTGCAAGAGCCGTAGACGCCTGATATCGCAGTTAGTTTCAGAGATGATCCTAATCATAGCGAAGCCGAAGTAGCTTTGTCGACACATAGGTGAGAGGTAGGTATTAAAGCTTACCCCGGCGTACCAGCCCAGTCGCATTTTGGGCATTGTGGCGAGCGTTAATTTAATATCCAAAGATCCAGAGATGCCTCTACTACATCACCATCTTTGAAGCATTCAAAAACAGGCGTTTTGCGAAATGAGAATTGTTGATTCGTGGACGGCAGGCTTGACGAGGATGGCCGGGTCTAGAAGCCACGTTAAGCTACTTACCGAGCAAGCAAAGCAATGACGCCAGCAGTGAGACGCCGGCACGTGATGTGGGAATTGGGATGCGCCGACGGGGCAGCCCCCGCGTTCTCCGGCCCGCATGTTCGTACCTGGACGAAGACTTATTACTCTTGTGGGCGGGAATAACTCGCAAAAGGAAAAAGGAATTCAGATAATACGGAAATTTCAGATTTTCTATAAATTTTATTTTGATTTATCGCATCTTGTCTGTCGAATATTTCAGGGTTTTCCCATCTTAAAGGGGTGAGGAGCATTGATTAGTGGAAGGTCATTCAATGCTTCAGCAGTGGGTGGTACGGCATAACTTGCTATTTTGTTACTGGCTGCTCCACAAACTCATTCAAAAGCAGTGGAAAAGACATGGAGAGAATGGCTATATATCCATACACAGAGGCCTGAACAATGTTCTCTACACCATCAGTCCCCCATTGACAAGATAAGTCTGCCCGTTTACCCAGTTGCTATCTTTGCCAGCAAAGAATGCTACGAGGCCGGCGACTTCTTCAGGCTCTGCCAACCGGCCATAGGGATGTGCGTTTTTCATTCCTTCAATCATGGCGTCTGACTTGCCCTTGTAGAAGAAGTCAGTTCCTGTGGGACCAGGGCCAACGGCGTTCACGTTGATACCCTTGGAGGCGAGGCCTTTGGCCATGACTCTTGTCATTTGCTCAATGGCACCCTTTGTAGCGGCATACAACAGATAGTCCGGCAGCACCGTGGAAAAGTGGCAGATGCCTGTCGAGACAAAGATGATTCGGCCGCCACGGGGCATGTGCGGGACGATTTTCTAGGTCGGAGGTTAGCATTGAACGATTTGGATCTTCCCAAGCTCGTGGCATGGGGCTAATCCCCAACGTACTTGTGCCATAAAGTATGGACTCTTGACGTTCAAATTGAAGCACTGGTCAAAGTCATCCTCGCTTGTGTTCTCAACGTTGCGCATCAGCATCATGCCTGCGTTAGCCATAAGCAAGTCAACGTGACCAAACTTCTTGACTGCCTCGTCAATGAGCCGATCTACATCAGCAAGCGACGATACATCGGCTTGTACTGCAATCGCTCTGTCGGCGCCAATGGACGAAACCAGAGCATTTGCAGAATCGGCGTCACTGTTGTAATTAATGACGACGCTGGCTCCGTCGCGAGCCAGACGCTCAACACAGGCTTTGCCGATGCCTTTGGAGCCCCCAGTTATAAGCGCGACTTTCCCAACGAGAGACATGATGGATATCGTTGTACAAGATGCGGGAGAATGTTAATTCAAAAAGCCTGTGCACATATCGTGAAAACGTGTCGAACTGCACTTGGTAGTGGCCTCGTATATGTACGTAGGACTAAATCTCCTTGATCCATATCGGTTTCGGCCCAGGGCACGTCTTGAGCAGACTTAGCGTCTCGCACTAAATCAAGTATAGACGTAATCGCGGATTTACCGTAAGTCCACCTCGTAACGTCGGGTTTATCGAGATTGATAACCACTGTAATTCCGATCGTGGAGGCCAGGTGGGGCGAACAGATGTAACAAACTCGGCATCCCCGACTTCACGTTATATATTGACTACTCCTCTCCTATACCATGGCTGTTATGTCTTCATGATTGAACATCAGCTCTCTTACCGCAGACTCCATGCGGTCGCGTATTGCCAAGCAGCTCAAAACGGTGCAGGTACTTTCGGTTGTCATTGTCGCACAACCAGAGCATGGTTATCCAGGCTGTCGCTGAAAAATATCAATGATGTGTTTTTTTACGAAAATTCAATCTGCTTTAAGTATTGCTAATTGTCAAATAACTTTCAGCTCTCAGCAATTCTCGAATTTTAGAGTGTATAGAAGATTAAAGTAGGAAGAGATATGTCATGCAAGAGACTGTAAATTGGACATTGGAAATGGATTTGCTATTGAAAAGAGCCGTTGATTTCACTATAAGAAGTCTACTGACCTATCTCAAGAATGACTGAATGGAAATGCTATCTGTCAAACTGAAAGGCAATGGTGTAGGTTAAACTAACCAACGACGCTGCTCGACGAGCGAGAATAAGCACAGCGACGAAAAAGAAACGAGGGAAAGAAGCCAGTTCTGAATGATTAAAAGTAGATAAAGCAGGGCAACTGACTGAAAACAGTTGACGCTTCCCGTCTGTCCTGTAGTACAATTTTCCGGGTATTAAACTACTAGCCCGAGGATAAGGTCACCGCTTCTACGGCGTGACATGACCAAATATCTGACCAGAGTACCGTTGTATTCAACGGCTGTTATTAGGGCAATCGCTTCATCCAATTACCCTGAGCCACCGTTATCCGTTCACAGTAAGCAGTAAGTCGAGGCCTTGCCATATTGCAAAGTGCACATTAAGTGACTTTACATGACACGCGCCTTGAGAAGAGAAAATGGTAAATCAGCCTATCTATCTGTCTAAAAGAAGAAGCGTTGAAAATGTCTAATCGGAAGCAAGCTGAGTTAAAAATTAGGAGTCATTACGTGCCTACGGCTGTCTCATATGTCAGTCGAGCGGTTCACAATTGTAGATATCTTGCAAGCTTAAGTCATCGAGGTGTTGCAACTCTACGATACTACTGCTTTCAACAGCAAAGAGTCGTTGTACGACGCTCTGCTTCACGTCTTCTGTTCAGGGACTATTGGTATTTGCAAGTTTTCGGTGGTCTCAGAGATTATCAAACCGTATCAATCAGAACTAGCGAGAAACCGTTTGGCTGATTTATTTCCTGCCAGTGACAACATAAAAATGACTGCCTACGAGAAACAGGATGGGTGTCCATCTCACACGCTAAAACAGTTGCAACGCTGAAGGAAGAGTGACGTGTCTTGGAGCAGATAGGAAGTAATGGCATTACGACAGACTTGCATTCCGTACGTAGTCGCTTTGTCGCGGCCGCCGGAAACCATACGAGCTACATGAACGCTCAGATGTAACACGGAGAAGATATAACGCTGCGGCCGCCCCGAACGCGAGGAATGCGAGAGATCACAGGGCTGAGCCTGCACATTGGGGGTGGATAGCATCTTGTCTGCCAGGGCGTAGTTTGCCGGCGGGTAAGATGGTCTGCACCCATCGTGATGCAAAATGTGCCCGGAGGTGCACCAGTAATACGCCTAACGCTGAACACACAAGTCGCCGGCTGACAAGGGTGCTTCGTCGCGGCAAAACCCCATCGGGATACCGGAGCGTGATAAAGTCCTTGGTTTGCGCCGCAACACGTGGTGCTTTCCTGATTTAGAGATAAGTTTCAAGCATGTAATCTCGCAGGTGGAGGGAATGTAGTATTACATTATTAAGTGATTTGAACAGTCGGCTACGACGGGAGCGCGTTTCTCGTTGGCGACCATTGTCAATATCACATCAAGTGTGCGAGTAATTAGACACACTCGCGTTTCTCAAACGGCTAACCAACGCTACTATTGCATAAAAGAACGGGGCCAAATGGCTTGCAGAGCCATAGAATAAGCCTTTTTCGAAGTCTGGACCGTTGTTCGAATGCAGTGGCAATATTCTCCCAAGCCTAACCTACGGGCGATATGATGCTCACTAAACGAAGCTTACAGGGGAGTTTGGGATAAAGTGAACCCCCCTTCCGCCTGTTGCGGAACAATTTCCGCAGTTAAGCGATGCCGCATTATCCCAGACGCAACAGCCAAGGGTCCGCAGGGCGCCGGATGGCTTTGGCGGAGGGGCGGCCCTGAAATGCCGGCATATTAATTACTTTACTGCTCGTGCGAGTAATTCGTGTACCCGTCGGTGGGCTTCTATACCCCCAGAAGAGGCCCACAGCCAGATATCAATCTGTTGTCTGTGGTTCTGTGTTCTCTGCCATGTAAGTGCTGATACTTTTGTTCAGGTGTACGACTATTACAAGTACCAAAACGGAATTACAGACCCAACAGCGCAACCACAGACATTATCAAACTTAATATCACCCGGTTTTCCTAGCCGGCTCTGAAAGCGCGCCGTACCGCCGGGGGGGGGGGCTTCCGACTCCGCTGATATGTGTGTTGACAAGAATTCCCTCATCAGTGAGGCGAGGCGGTGGAGGGCGCGATGTCGCCAAAATGCGCCTACGCTTGTGTACTGTAGCGGGGAACTTGGGACTATTTCGACTTTTTGCTTGTGTATTAATGTCGTAATCCTGGCAAATCCCGCCGCACGTCCACTTTCCAGGGTCGCTCGTTTGTTCCTCCATTTGGCGCATGCATGGCAGACTTATGTGGGCATGCGGATGCGACGGCGAACATGGTGTTACGACCCCTACAACATGTGGGTGACGTTGTGTTACCAGAGAATGTTGTGGGCGGTGCAGCCTTACCTCCTTGGCAAGAAGGATTGCTCAGATATGCATATCTTTTGAGTTTCCATTACGGCTCATTCCTTTTTCCCTGGTCTGTAATTATTAGTTGGGCTTGTTTCCACTCAATTTGTGATGAGGTAGACGGATAAATTAGAATGGAAGGAAAGCAGCTCTATTGCACTTTATACCAATCAAACAGGACGAAGAATCGGTAATGGACAAGAAATACCTGTAGAGGGCTAATTTCTCATTCATGCACAAATGACATTCCACTACTCAACGCTGCCTGTAAACAGTTGCGGAGCAAGCGAACCGTTGCCAACCTCGTACATCAAGCGTCCAACACCAGCAAAAAGATCATCTCCTAAGGGCGGTCACCGATGCTAAAGATAGATGGAGGCGCCTCAAGCCACGACTTTAATCACACTGGTAACTCGGTATCACATATGGAGACAGAGTGTTGCACAATGTCTCTGATGGCCGGCCCCCAACCTTGCCCCAGCCATGACGGCTCCGGCGGGAAAGACAGCTGCACATTGACCATGCAGCCTGGAGGGTTTTAACTTGCAAGCGCTGGTGTTGTGACAAGTTTCGGCAATTCTGGCCAATGCGTGCAAATGCGTCACGCCTGCGGAATAGAGCCCTTTTCCGGGGTTACATCAAGACATCCCAAATGGCTTTTTCAAAGCACTGTTTAAGATAATTGGCGACACAAGAGTCAAGAACGCCCAACTGTGGATATCAACGGTGTGACACGCAGTAAGGTGTGCACACAGAAAAGAGTCACTGTTGGCGTTGTGGCGCTCCTATAATGAGAAAGGGGCGGAGGCAAGAGCCCGGTCCTTGCGGATCGGCATGTACCACTGTATAATTCTGTCGTGTCCAACAGCCTACTGGCCGGACTCCAGCAAGTTCCGGAGACCGAGATCTCTCATTTATCTTTGACATGGCAAGTACCGTGGTGCGTGCGCGGCATGCGTGCATGTTATTGGATGCGCATCGCAATTAACAGACCAGCCAGTAGAGGTGTCTCGAGGCCTGGAGAATATGGTCGCGAGGCGCAAAGGTGTGCCCACACTGGCAACTTGGGGTAAAGGTTGCCGACAGGTTGAATGTACGACCCCTGCAAGCAACCCGGCTTCCCGGGATAGTATGTTACCACGAGCCCTTCCCGTGCCGCCCCGGAAGACATGTACCGTAATAATAGTACATGACGCTTCTAAAGCGCGGCAAGAGACGAGCCGACTTGTCACTGTCTCGCAGTGGTAGTACACCAAAATTAACAGCTCCTATGAGTGCACGACAGGGGCTCACCTTGTCGGACAGGTACGAGTACTGTGGACGAGTTACGAAGGCCAAGAAAACAGGGTTCAGAGTGGGCGTTTGTGTGTGTTCGTATGGCGGCTTGTCTGCATCCTTACTGGCGACTATGACGAGTATGGATTCTTGGTCACCGGGTCTCAATCCACCCATTCAATCCGACCGTTATGATTGAAGTGAGCCACTATTATTATGCATCGTTGACTGTTTTTGTGGAGGACTTCCTGGGAGGTGCCGTAGCCGGAGGGAGATGTTGACCGCGTACCAAAATAGTATGGCACAGCCTGCCTTGTTACAAGGCGGCTCGTTGAGCGCGTTAACACGGAGCAACAGAGATGACCAGGAAAGCCCTATACCATGTAACGGTGTGTGTTCTGACTCTGTGCCGAATCTTGCTCGCAATACTCGTATGTGCACGCGAAAGAAACGGACAACGCAGGACGTACATTGTCAGATGAGCTTTGGCTTTCGGAGCATCTGTACCGCGAGATACTGTACATAGGGACCCGAAGCAAATAACCAGCTTATAGCCATTCTGGTTTATTAATGGGGCAATCCAAGAGGAGCTCAATTATGATTCCTCACCCTAACAGTAATTGTGCTCAAGGAAAGTAGAGTAGCCGCTTAGGGGCTCGACCAGTCCAACACAGTTGAATGGATATACTTGTACGTTTTATTACTTTGTATAGTCACCCCCAGCTGGTGATGGTATTTATTAGGGAGCAACATCCGACAAGGGAATACACATGTAGATAACATGTCTGAAGCGAAGTATCGGCGTCATCACCGGAGTTCTCCGACCACATCAAACAAGCCAACGCTAACAGAGCTCGCTCTAGAACAGAAAGAGCATTGGGGGCCAAGAATCGCTTGTTCAGACACCACACGTGGCAGACAGCGTCGTCACCATCTATGTGCCGTGTTAGCGGACCCTCGGCCACCCTGGGGCAACTCTTTACGATACTCGTCGTAAGTGGACGGCTCCAACTTTTATTAGTGTCAGGTATATGTTGTAAGCAGCCTTGTGAGGAGGGCGCGCTGCTTTCCCTGTGTGGGCAATAAATCTGCAAAGCTTGTTCTTGCTAAATATACAGACCACAATGTACCACCGTGCCGTCACCTAATAAACCAGTCTCTTTCGTAATGGGTTTCCCGTATGGCGCACACCCGTGGCGTGAGGAAGCAATTTGCGCCAAGACTTGAATGTATCATAGTGTAGTTCACAGCTCTGTAGCACCACAGTCTGCGCACAGAGTTGCATTGCAACCTTATTAGCATGTTGACTTATCTGCACGCCCGATGTACTGCGGTACATATGGGAGGGATGGATGCTGCCGGCGTCCACCCTCTTGGCCATGCCTGTGTGGCCTGAAGGTAAGACTTGCATCTACGAGCAGTGCCGACCCCCCTAAACGGAAATGTTTTCGTAAGCCTTGGGACGCTCAGCTGGTAAGCCCCGGCCGATGTCTCTGCCCTGACACACCCCCGACAGCGCTGGATACGAATGAGTTGAGCCGTGAAACCGGAGCATGCGCTTCATCAAGATCTAAAATAGAGTGAACCGAGCTTCATTCCAGTGTTTTTACTCAACTGCATCAGTGAAAGTATTGAGGTTTTATGGAACTGAAGGACATGCACCAGAGTCAGCCAGCCATATTAGTAGCATTCTTCCGCCGGACGGCACAGGAAAAGCGGGCGTCCCCCAAATAAGGAAAACGACACCGCAGAAAGGCCCAACCTCTTGTTGCAACACTATGTTAGAGTTTACAGACACCGTAAAGACACGGGCATTGTGATGCACTTTCATCCCCACCTGGGATCATTTCAAAGAAACGCTTTCGGAATGCTATTGAAGCCATGGGCTATATTTCGGCCGGGCCAGGGTTTGGAGCTCATGAATCATCAATCCTGATAATACTCGGCTAACATGGTGATGCCGTCAATTCCAAAGGCCGGCACGCCCGTACCTCGGTTAGAAACATCCTTCTGGCCCGTTAAAGAAATAGCTATATTTACAAGCTGTATTTCACACACACACACTCTCGCTGGTAGAGTCTACTACGACGGATTACGCGGTGATACTCGGGTTGCCTATGGTCTGGTGCCAGCTGACCCCAGGTGAGGCGAAACAAAGATGCGTCGGTGCAACCACCGACCCCCCGGCTCATTTGCTAGCGTCCGCCTCATATTAGTGCCAAGCACCACATGAGCAATGACGAGGCAGCTTGTTATGCCGCCTCAGCATCGCATTGGGTGCTCCCCCTGTCCTTTTCTTCTTTGGTATTGGTCCCTGGGCGTGCAGTTACCTCTCGTTATCCCAACCAAGAGGCTAACGCTATTGCCAACCCTGAACTTGATGGCATGGAAACGGTGTAACTTTATCCGCCCCTAATGCGACGCTGACAGGCCGAAAGCGTGTGCACACGGCGAACATGGTGCCCCTCACAGACAAGAACTAATACGGGTCCTTTTATCTCACCGTGCTTGCTTACAGTATGTACATGGAAAATACAGTTATACGATGCTGGGCACCAGAAACAAGTGGGCAAAGCGACATGGCAAAACTGAGCCCCGACGATACGGAGGCGGGTGTCTTCCCTTCGGAGGCTTGAAAGTGGATGACTCTCCAAGCTGTTTCTGCGTCCTTTTTATCAAACACCAAGATAATAGTCTGCTCCGAGGTACTACGTTAGCCGGGGACGGTGATGGCTTTTCATATCGTAACCTCGTCTCACTCGCGAGAAACCAGCAGTGTAAGGCCTGGGGGATTACAAATCCGGTTCGTAGGAACGCGTTGTACTAGCCACACGAAGGGCGCGGTGTTTATCAGCAAGCACGTCCAGTCTTTACCAGTACTGGTAGCGTCGTGTGGTTTGGTAAGGAGATTGATTGGCTTTCTGGGAGCTCTGCCAAGACCAGTGGCTTCGCACCTCTTCTGCCCCATGATAACGGCACCGAGTGCTGCATGCTGGGTACTGTACCCCCTAAAGACATGGCCCGTTGCAGTGGCCGATGACTCTTTTAATGGGGTTAGCTTCATCAACGAAGGAAAAACTCCCCAGCTGTCTGCCTTGACAGCCCTATGGACCCTACGGCTCTCGTGTATCGTCAACTGCACAACTTGCAACGGTGCATAAGGCATGGTGGGCTCATGCACAAGAAAGGTGCAGTGGAGCGGGCAGTTGGTATAATTTTGCCGCCAATGATAGAATTCTGCGGTAAATTTGTTTAGCAGCGCGCTCAAAAGAATACTTTGGTTTCGTCATGCGTAATAGAGTGGATATGTGGTAGTCCGTTATAAACCATGGAATCTTGTGCCCGAACCGTTGGTTCAAACGCTAACAACAACTTGGGGAAAGACCTGTTAACAGCTTACTTGTGAAAAATCCGCGTAAAAAGGACGGCAAACCAAGCTGGCGGTATCCCCCGCTGGTCTGGGCTGGCAGAGCAGGGGAGGAAGCAGTGTGGTTGCGTTGGGGGCCAAAGGAATTGAGCAGACAGATCACCCGTTGATGCAAGCAGCGTTGAGTTTGGAGTGCGAGGCCGAGGGACCCTAGCCGCTACTTTTTGAAATTACTCCAGTTGGGATGAAAGGCCGCCAGGAGAGAAAAAAAAAAATTGAGCGGGGGGTTACCTTGACACTTTGCTTGTGCATACGTCGTACAGTGTACGAGTACTCGTACGTCCGTACAACCAATGCTTAGCCGTGGCATGCATATGTGGCTTGCATCTGGTGTTGTTCGAGTACAGGGGTGTGGATTTTGTTTTTGTTTTTTCAGACCACAGCGATGCGACGGCTATTGAACTTGGCGCAGATCATAGCCGATTTGAATGAGGGCAACAACGGTGCGCTAGGAAGAAGAGATGTGAATTGTTCTGGCCGGAGCAAAGAGTTTTGGCTGACTCGACGTCCATGTAGCGAATCTATTTATAAGTACCGTGTCTCATATTATTGCCAGGTAACAACACAGCTCATACGTACCACTACTAGCCCAGCTCAAGTACTCGGATGGCTTTTCGAAACCGTTTTATGTCGCCAATTGACAATTGCACGGGCGTTTTCCACCAGCAGCCGTTATCAGCAAGTCTTCCCATCCATGTGGAGAGCATGAGGAGAACGGAACTGGCTATCCCTGAAAGAAAAGACGTTGAACCACGCCGTGGCTAAGCGCACCAAGTCCAATATCGCCTAGCGCCGGTGACAGAAAGGTTGGGTTATTATTAGGGGACGTCGACGCGACCTGCCTGCCGGCCTACGAGTACTACGACGTAGGTACCTACATACCTAGTCGTAGTAGTACTCGTAAAGATTGCGAGTGGAGATGGGGCGAGATCCCCGTGCACGGGGCACCCGCCGCGCCTCTCCGACTACAGACTAGCAAACCGAAGAATACGACGGACCCACCACGAGATTGATGAGCCGACGGAGCCGCGCCCGAGGAGAAGGCTGGCGGCCTGTCTGTTCTGTCAAGGAGTGTTTCAGAAGCATATATGCTCGAGCTTTGAGGAGTCCTACGGAATAATTACATCTTACATGGTTTTTCTTAGCGTGCTTTTTGTTGAGGGCGCAGAAAAGAGCCTGGCCAGCGGCTCGAAGTGGCAAGGCTGTTGGATGCCTGTTGGGAGTGTCTGTATGTATGCGATGTCCCTACTAATGCACTTGCATGATTGTAAATCCATCTCTCCGCGGCTACCGATGAGCATAACGACTAGCCGAACAACGGCTAGAGTAAAATGACTTTTTTTTTTTTAGCTGCAAGTCGCCCCGGAAATTTACAAATTAAATCTGCATTCATTCTGCATACTGCAGCAGTCCAAGAGGAGAAGACAAATGTAGACCTGCAATAACTGCGTCGCTTTTGCCGGGGATTTTCCACGGGCCAACTCGGGAAACCAAGTAATAGATAATTACAACCAAAACTCTTTCAAGTTTTATTTTATTTATTTTTATTTTTTAAACAGAGACATCTACATCGAGGCTGTACACAACTACACCACGGGCAGAATGAAGCTACAGCTCATCCTTTTTTTATTTATTTAGTGGCTGCGTTTCTTTTCCTGTATGGGCCAAATGTCTCTCTCTCTCACTCTCTCCCCCCTTGCCCGCTTGCCACTAGCCACGCTGTCGGTCCCGCCCCCCTTCGCTCTCGAGTGGCCACAACCTTAATCGCACTGTTTGCCCGTTTTGGGCAAGGGCAATGCCAGATGCCCGCGTGGCAGGCTTGTCCACACCACTTGAAGACCCTGTAAGATGCAGCGCTTTTGTAATTACAGCGGGGGTGGACGCTGCATGAAGGAGGGGTGTGGTGCCAAGCGGCAGGCCCGTCCTGGATGGAAAGGAAAAATAAGCCCGCTCGCAAGTGGTTCGCAAGTAGGTCAAGCTATGGTAAATTAGTCTGCATGATAGTTACGTCGTACTATCATGTTCCTGCCTATCGGTTTACTTTGGCTCCGACCTGTTATTAGCTTTGCAGGCCTCACTAACTATACAAGCAACGTCATGCACTTGCTCATGACATGCGCTTACACCCTCCAAACCGACCATCCCGAGCAGACCCCCAGCCAAGTCGCCGGCAAGAGTGTAACACAGCCGGGAACGAGTGAACCAAAGATATTCCGTGTGGATGTGTGCATGACGCTTTCTGTCGACAGTATGAACAGGACGGAGTTTCCAACAAGCACAGCCTCAGCCCTATCGACATGGCCCTTCCATTCGTGAAACGTCCCTACAAGTGCGGCTGTGCTTGTACATGTCTGGTCTCGTCTTCGAGTACATCATCCCTGGACCCTCATTGCCAGAGCCACGACCAAAAAAAAAAGGCAAGTGGAGGAATAAAGTCGATAGGAGACAAAAGACGAGGACTATCCGTCCTGCACATTAGAACATACAATACTCTGCATCTCTGACCCCAACTGCCGTGGATTACGAGTATACGACAGGCAACGATATAAAACAAAGTGTGTAAGTGGCAGCCTGGCAGCCATGCATGCCCATTGCCCAAGCATGCATCGCCTGCTTCAGCTCCGCCCTACAATGGCTCAGGTCCTGCACTGACCTATTACATGATGGTGTCAGTTGCATGGAATGGCGTCGGTAAGGCTGGTGATGCTCGATAACAAACACCACGTACATTCGATAAAGGTAGATGGCGCCAGCCCACTGTTCGTACAACCACAGCCACACTTATTTTTTTTTTGTTTTGGCTTTCTCTTTTGCAACCCAGCTTCAACCCTCTTGATTCTTTTGTAGGTACAAGTACGTAATAGTATGTGCTTTGCCAAGTGGCGAGATAAAGACGCTCTAAAGAGCCCCCCTCCCCCTGGCCGTCTTGCTGGTGAATGAATCTCGGCCGCAAGTCGGGTCTTAAACCGAGCCGCGACATTGCGCGCGCCCGGCAGTTGTTACTTATGAGGCGTGGATCATGAGACATGCAGGCTAGGCCCAGGCATGGAGTCTCAAAAGTGTAATTTTTTTTCCCAGGTGGATTTGCCCTGCCTGGGGGGCGGGATAGATACATTACGTGAGGCCTTTTGCAAAGCGCTCGAAGTAACTGGACTCGCAATCTTTTGAACACTGGCGCCCGCCTGCCCACCTCCCCTCCCCGCTTGCTCATCACTTCCAGGCTGCTCTCGACTCGGGCGGGGACGACTGGTACGGCCACTCACACTACCAACCCACTGAAAAGTGCTGCCCGTTGGCGAGCGGGGAAAGCATCTTTAGCCGCGCCCCGAACAAGCTTCAGGGCTTCTTGGCAAGGCGGCTGCGGCGGGCATTTTCGCGCAGCGTTCACAAGCCAGTGCCACAGCACCAACCACTGACAGTCTGTCTGCCTGCCTGCCTGCCTGTGGTGTGTAGGTTTCTATCGACGAGGGTCGGCCGATTGAACTTGCGATGATGGATCCGGGCTGAGGAATCTCACAAGGCTACCTGTCAGCTCCAATATGCTACGCGCGTAATGATACTCTCCAGCTGCCTCTGCTCATCATGAATCGTACTAAGGTATCCGAAATTACTAAAGGCGTACAGTATGTACGAGTATGTATTTATGTCCTCGTAGAGTGGTATCGGTCCCCATCTTACTAGTACACAGAATGACATGGTCCTGCGTTTTCGACGTCCCCTGACACGAGTTCCCCCTTTCGGTAAAAAGAGTGAGAGAGCCCCAGCGGCACTGGCACCTCGCCCAATGCGACGCGGTCGGAGTCGGACCCGATGACGGGGTGAGCCCCTCTGATTGGCCGTTCTCCGAAACAGCTTGCTACCGATGGACCTGCTCTGGACCACGGACGGTTCTCAACATCACCTGCCCTTTACTATTCCTTTATTCTCGTCTCTTCTTTTTCGTGAGTCAGATATTAGGTAGTTTAGACATGCTGGCACTCTTTGTATAATTTAATGCATTCGAATGAACTGGACATTACACTGGGAAGCCGTTTCACTAGCAAAGACATCTGGGAAGACGAAGTACATAGAAGCTATGTGCACCACTTTGGGATGGCTACGAGTTAAATAGCGGTTGCTGGTTAATAGCGGGGGTGCTTGGCTCGCATTCGGACTTTGGTATGGGGGCCGTGGCTCAAGCCGACGGGGCAGTAGGCCGAAAGTCAACTGATGCTACCTCGTAGGCTGGTGGTTACTGTTGTGCATCATTATTAGCGCGTTGCATTCGAAGCCGGTTTCGGGTCATTCGTAACGGAGCATATGCTTTTTGCCTGCCGCGAGGGGCCGTTTGCCGACTTGGGTCAACCGTCATTGCCATGTACATTGAGAGACCGGTTTTGGTCTGTACAACAGATTGCATTCCACGCGAGTCTCGAGATTGCCACGAACAGAATCTCCATCTTGTGGATTTATTTTTAGAATGAACACAGGAAATGACCCCATTGTGAGTGCGTCCGTGCAAAAAGAAGGGGTTGATTTCGTGGCTGGCAAAACAAGACAGACTTAAGCTTCACGGCAGTGACTTTGGATCGACAGGGTGGCTTTCAATGTGGGCTCCCCTCAATCTTGTAGTAGCATAATAGTATGTAATTATGTTCTTGAGAATGATGCCTCTCGCTTCTTTTGTCCCGTTTCGTCAGTTTATTATTATTATTATTATTCTTACCACTGCAATTTGCTTGATGTTCTTGGCAACCTTATATGCTTGAAGTCTGAGGCCGGGATAATACAACTGTAACGCAATAACCCTCTGCTCTTGCCCGTCTCTCTATTTTCATTTCTTCCTCTTTTCGTCCCGAATTTGCTCGGCAGCTTACGCTGACTCGAAATCAGGGGTACCTACATCCGTAAATTGGGCAGAGTGAGTCGGGGTAATTGGCTTGCGAAAGAGTGCTGTGCTGACGTAGTGCTTGTTGAAGACGGTGGTGGAACGGGCACAACCCATCTAAATGGACGACTCATCCAGTATCCAGCACGCCCGAGAGACAAGGCATAATAGCGACCTCGACGAAGAATAATGGGTGGTAATAGCGCTTACGAGCCCGCCCTACGAGCCCATGTCCTACACTCGCTTTTTGCAGTTCTCCGAGGCACGGGGTTACTCGTAGTTTACGAGGAGTTGCGTCGACGAAGACAACGGCAGAGATAGGTGGTATAACAAGGTCCACCGTACCGGGGATCGCTGGGCGGGGTCTGGTGCGCATCACTGCTTTGGCACGTTGGAATTTTGGGTTCTATGTCGCGAGCTCGCATCGTTACCTCTGCAAAGTAGCAGTACATACCTGCGCAAGAGTGCAATTCTTCGAAGCACAGTGGGTGTGGTATGTGCCCTACGGGCCGCGCCCTCCAAGGCCTCCAAGGGCACTTTTAGTAACTAGAACGAGTATGCAGGGGGAGAGGAGGAGAGAATCGACACACTACAACGGGGTCTCCGAGGAACGAGACAAGGGGTCTAACCGGTACAGCTACCTGGAGTGACCCCATCGCTGAAAGTCGGTACGTACGCAGGCCAGAACAAGCCTCATTTTACCCACTCATTTGGCTTCTCGAGAAACTGACCAGGGGCTTCGGGCTTTAGCTTTGGCTTTGGTTCAAGGGTCGAGTCCCGCCCCACCACTGTGGTCGCCTTGCCGCCACTTTGGGAAACGGCACGGCACCCGTAAAGGTACGTACTCGTACACCTAACAGACCCAGGTCAACTGTTAAGCAGCCACCAGAAAGCCAAAAAAACGCCCAACGGTGGTCCCCCCCCCGTCTCACTGAAAGCGATGAGCTACCAGCATTTTGGGCCTACAGGGCTGTCACTCTCTCGCGCTCTCTCCGTCCCCTCTCTGTTTCTCGTTCCCATGTGTCGAATGGATCAACCGCTTGTGGCCTGTTCTGCCTGCCGGGCGACACACCACACCCCCCCCTTTTCCCTGGGCCAGGCCCCCTCCTTCATCACTCTCACACTCTTCAAGGTAAACTCGCTCCGCTTTGCTGCTGCGTTGCTCGTTGCTTGCTGGCAAAAGGAGACGAAGACGGGACGGGCTTGAGGGGGTGGGTGTGTGAGTGAGTGAGTGTCTCGTTTACTTAGGTTGTTCCGGCCCACCCCTTCATGCTGGGCCGTTGTGGTACTAAGTTACGAGTATTCGGTACCGCATACTTGGCGGCTATTCGTGCTTGACTGTAGATTCATGGTGTGGGGCGCACAAGTTACGACGTTACTACGAGCTACTTGTCTTTGCCAGATAAACTATACTAATTTACAGGTAGCGTCACTACCTACCAGAGGCGTTATCCGGGGTTCCATACTCGTAACCCGTCCCATTCGTACTAATTACATGCCCTGGCGTATAGCAAAGACTGTGAATCTGTATCGGCACTCCATCCCACCCGTCCCATGCCTTTTCCCCAATCCACCGGGGTGGCTGTATTCTTTTTATTCTTGGGTTGCGTCGCTTAGGTCGCACATGGAGCAACAGGGACTGACCAGCATCTTGAGGTGCAAAAGGCAGATCCGCACGCCGCCCGGCCCCCCGGTCCTGCATTGCTTCGTGTCTATATCTAAATACAAGCCCCCAACCCGCACCAGCCTCCATTCTGGAAAACTAGTCCATCATTCCATATCACCATTACTCACTATTGATTTCTTGACTCGTTTTTTGCTTTTCCTTCGTATAAGTCTCCAAGACTTTTAGGCCAACGTTTTCAAGTTTGGACGCGAAGCTCAATTACACGAACAGAGAGGCAGAGAGGCACGGAGGTAGTTAGCACGCAACTGTCACCATACAACTACAACGCGAAATCTGGCAGCGAGCACCGTGGACGTCAAGCTCGGCTGAATCAATCCGGCGCGTGGCTTCTGTGAAAGTTTGAGTTGCCCCCAAGTGCCCAAGTACAGAAGAGAGTCTGTACACAACTTGTCAACGGGAACAAAAGGCACTAGCACACCAGTTTACGTTGCCAGTACTACACCATTTCTCACCTCGAATCGAACCTCCCGTGGCGCCATAAAAGACCACCGAGTCAACAGCAGGCCCTCTTCTAGTCCGCTGTCGATACATTATACAACGAGTAACAAGGATTAAGGTCAGCAATGACGGAACAATCCTTTGCCCTGTTTGAGCAAGCACACGAAAAGGACCTCTCGCGATACCCTGAGCCGCCACAGACCATTCCCGCATTTAACCGTGCATCGATGGACATGAGTCTTGCAGGAGACGCCTACGGAGCTTTCTCACGGTCCAGCAGCAGCAGCGATCTATATCCCAACGGAGCCGCGACGACATTGGGCAGTCTCTCGCCAACAGTGTACGCTGACGGCGCTCCAAACTACATCTTCAACAACAGCAGCAACAACAGCAACAACAACAACAGTCGCACATCGCCAGGCCTATATCCAGACGACGGTGACATGAGACTCTCACCGTCGGGTCTCTCGACAGCATCAGCTCCATCGGCGCCGTCTTCTGTTGTGGGATCTCCACAGTCCAACGCTGGCCATCTCGGAGTGCCAGATTGGAACGGGCCGGGCATGGGAATGCAGCCCGGCATTGTGAACAACGACTACATGACTGGAGGCGAGTACCCGACGTTTTCCAGCGTCGGCGTGGAGGATATTCCGACGTTTGACTTTACACAGCCCAAGAGCTTTGTTGGTGAGTGATGAAACCTTTTTCCTTTTCTTTTTTCGATTTGTGTGTTTCCTTTGTACTCCGTTTTGCGCTTCTGCACCTTGTCATTTTGCCGAATCACCTGCGAACGGTTCGAGATTTGGCAGAGACGGGGGAGGATATTGCGAGAGACAAAAAGATACGCAAAGCTTATAACACGGTAAACCTGTCAAGCACCGGGGTGTCTGCTGGAGACGAGACGGACCGGGTGTGGACGGTTAGTGACCGTTGGCGTCTCCTCCTCCTCCTACTCCATTTGCGTCTCTCTCTCTCTCTCTTTGTCTCTCTACCCCAATTACTTTTCTCTGTCATTCTTTCATGGACAACAAAAAAAATTCAAAAGTGACAGCGTCGCTTCGCTTCGCGCAGGACGCATGGGCGAATGGCATTTCTATTCTGCTCTACCACAGGGCGATCGATCGGCAAGTTGCTTCGCCTGCTTTGGCAGCCGGTGGTGTCCCACTGTTGGGACCCCGCCTTGTTCAGTTCAGCTGGCCACTAGCACCGCCCGCAGCCTAGCCAATGCACGCCATGTGTTACCCGCCAGTGATTGGAGGCCTAAGGGCAGTGCCTCGCAGTGCACCACACAGGCACCGTTCGTTATGCCTCAGTCTTCAGCACCCTCGGACGTTGCGACGTGCCCTCCAGAATACACGTCATTTTCGCGACAGAAAATGCACCGAGAATAGTCGCACTTGTTTTCTCCCCCAAGCTCGCAAGACACCTCCCTATCTGGTTCACCGTCTACTGCGAGATTGCTACTCTTATTTTTGTCCCCCCTCTTTCCTCTGCCAAAGACAATATTTGCTTCACCACTCTACACCACCTACTGGGACCGTAGTTTGCAGACCGAGACATTTTTTTTTGCCAGTCTTTGCCTTATAAGTGCTGAGCCGCTACTTGATTCGCCCCGACTTTTTAGTGTCGCGCTAGGTGCTTCGTACCGCCGCCGAGTAACCTCGGGCTCCTAGTCTGTCCACTACTGTACCTACCTTACAAACGCGACAGGTAGAGAGGCAGCGAGAGCGAGAGCCGGCTTCACTCTGCAACCTCACATCCTCAACCTATTGGCCTTTCTGCTTTCTTCGCCCCTTCTTGTTCTTGTTCTTGTTCTTGTTCTTGTTGCTACCGTATCTGGCGCGCATTGCCGCCGCTCAGCTTCAATCAATCATGGTTACTGACGCAATGCCTCCCCCGACAGACCCGTCGTTAATCCACCCGGAGATCGGCCAGCCCAACATGGGCTTCTCACCCTACGACCAGACCTTCCAGCAACCCGCCCATCCCTACCCGGGCTCACCCTCTATCACGACCTCGCCTCAGCCCAGCATGATGCGCACCAGCAGCTCGTCGCCATATATGCACAACGGTCCCTTCCAGCCCCAGTACAGCCCCTTTGGCACCCCCATGAACCCTGCCCGCCGTCCCAGCATGGCCAGCTTCGTCTCACCCGGCTCCGGCGAGTATCATAGCGGTGATGAGAACAAGGAGAGGCAGCGCTGCACATATCCCGACTGCGGCAAAGTATTCAAGGATCTCAAGGCACACATGCTCACTCACCAGACGGAGCGTCCCGAAAAGTGCCCAATCCAGACTTGCGAGTACCACATCAAGGGCTTTGCTCGCAAGTACGACAAGAACCGACATACCCTGACCCATTACAAGGGAACCATGGTTTGCGGCTTCTGTCCGGGCTCTGGATCTGCTGCCGAGAAGTCGTTTAACCGCGCTGATGTCTTCAAGCGCCATCTCACCACCGTCCACGGAGTCGAGCAGACGCCTCCCAACAGCCGCAAGAAGGCCCCCGTCGCCATCAACCCGGGCAAGAAGCTCGCTGGATATCCCGCCGATGCCACCGGAAAGTGCAGCACTTGTTCACAGACCTTCTCCAACGCGCAGGACTTTTACGAGCATTTGGACGACTGTGTCTTGCGCATCGTGCAGCAGGAAGATCCCGCCGAGGCCATCAATGCCCAGCGACTTGCTGAGGTTGCCAATGACGGCACTGTCCACAACACTCTGGAGAGGCATAACCTCCCCACCACCACACCAACAAACGACATTACCTTTGGGGAAGAGGATGAGGACGATCAAGACATGGGCGAGGGTGACGAGGCTGAAGATCGCCGTCCAACACAGTCGCCGGCCAGGAGGAAGGCATCGCAGGTTAACGGTATTCAAAAGTCGCGGGGCATGACACATTCCCGCGGCGGCGTACCGCTCGTCACCAAGACGCGCAGCCGCAAGAACCGTCGCGACTATCCTTCGTCATGGGGCTTCGACAAGGGCCAGATGACCATGAAGAAGCGCATCATGGCCGTATTTGATGGCGGACGACGCCTAGCCAAGGATGACCTGATGCTCTCCACCGACCGCGAGGTCCGTATTAAGCTGTCGGACGGCAAGTCATATGTCACCGACCTTGACGTGCAGACAATGAAGCGCGCCGAGGGCTTCTTGAATGCCACCGACGAGGAAAAGGGGCCTTGGATTTCGGATGACCCGACAGAAGAGCAGATTTTGGAAATGCAAGAGATGCTCAGCACCGGCGTCTCCTCCACCTGAGGCGACGCGACTTGCCCCATCTAATGTGCATATGATCTTATCCTACACGGCCATGACGTCCTCCCAGTACACGAAAGGTTGAGGATGTCTACATATTACGGGTGCATCGCAGTGGTTTCGGAGTCTATTTTACAAAGCATTGCGACAAAGGCGTACGATAAAATCTTTTTATTAGGAAATGATTTGGGAATAATTTCTGGCGCCTGTTTCGCCGTGTGAAAGGGGTCGGCCAATAAACAATGCAAAGGAAAACCAAGGGAAAAAAAAGTAATTCTTCTCTTCCAGCCAACGTTTTACAGCCGCTGCGTTTGAGAAAAGGAGGAGCGATGAGTGGATTGGACTGATACCCTGATTTTGCGTTTATATCTTTGTGCTCTTTTTGCTTTTCCAGCTTTTTCGTCGGACAGTTTACTGTTTTGTTAATATTGAAAATGCGCTGCTGGAGATATCTCTTTTATTGCTCGAGTCTTTTGGATTTCAGCAGGGTTCAATGATCGTTTTTGACATTGCGAGGATCGCAAATGTTTCGTGTCCTGGTTCTTTGTCGAGCCGCTGTTAATATATAAAAATCAATCTTCTCTCAATTTTCATCTGCAAGAGCCAAACCTGTAACGGAGTAGTGAAATAAAATAAGCGACAACTTTTAAAATCCGGGTAAACTCATCAAGTATCGACGATGCGTCTCATGACCGGCAAACATCGTCTCTTGTTCGTCGATCATTCCCAACTGCCGGCATGAACAGGCAGCCCCCTTGTCCAATATAAAACAAGGGCAAGGTGCCAGGTTCAGCAGGTGGTGCAAGCGAAAGGGTTCCCCACCACACAGGCCCGAACCCCGACGACACGGACACGGCGTCGGCACGGCAAACCTCACCCCGGTCTGTACTACAGATGTTTGATATTGTCATGCAGCCTCGAAATCGTCCCAAGAACCACGAAAAGAGAAAAAGAAATAAAAAGGTAGCTTCTGAGGGACTTTAGCGGCTGCGCAAGATATAATATATATATATATATATCAAATGTCCCTCATATCTCGCATATCCCTCAAGGCCACTGACGAAGCTGCCGCCGAGGAGGCAGAAGACTTCCTCTCGTCCGCCATTGACGTCGTCTTCCCGGACGATACAGTCAACCACCACGGCGATGCAGACCACTCAGTCGAGTACGTGTCGCCGCACCTGCCCAAGCCGCTGCTCTTTACGCTCGCAGACCCAACCGGCGAGGCGGACCGCCGCCTCTTTAGCCATTACCTCTGGAACTCGGGTCTGCTTGCTGCCGAGCTGATTGAAGTTGACTCGCTTGATGTCCCTGATTCATATGGTCTCGTCGGCGGCAAAGAGACCAACCAGCATCAATTCCACGGCAATGCAGGTTTCAACGTCCAGGGCTTGAGTTTTATTGAAGTCGGCGCCGGCACGGGCTTGCCGAGCATCATGGCGTCGTTGGTCGGCGCGGCCCGCGTGGCGTCGACGGATTACCCTTCGCCAGCGCTGCTCAAGACACTCCGAGAAAACATATCCCGCAACATTGAGGCGCAGAATGCGCCGGATCCAAGCCTGTCTACACCAGCGTCATCAGTGGTAGTCAGCGGCCACGCATGGGGTGTCTTCAGCGACGAGTTCTCCAGCAAAGAGGCACATGCGTTTGATCGCGTGCTAGCGGCAGACTGCGTATGGATGCCGTGGCAGCACGATAACCTGCGCAAGACGATATCGCATTTCCTAGGCTTGGATGCCGGTGCGCGGGCGTGGGTTATTGCGCCGTATCACACGGGCAGAGAAAAGGCCATGCGGTTTTTTGACAAGAGTGCGCTGGCAGAGCTTGGGCTTGAGGTTGAGCACATGTGGGAGCGGGACTGTAATGGCGCTGAGAGGGAGGGGACTTGGGATAGGGTGGATGATTTCGGGGATAGAAAGTTTTGGATCTGTGTCTGCGTGCTACGCAGGATAATATCAACCTAAGCGAGCTTTTTTTCTTCTCTCTCGTTGAGGTACAGGCAACCAGCCATCGGGTCGACATAGCAAGATGTGGACGCAGGCAGGCGGCCAGATGGAGGATATTATATATCCGCATGAACAGCAGAGAAACAGAACATTCCTCAGCCGGTAGAACGAAATACGATAAACGACATAATAACGGAACCCTTTTCTAAAAAACCAATGTCACTCGCCATGAACTCCACACTACATACGCCTCGGATTTCAGCTACCCATGCCACAACATGTTTCCTCTGGGGTGACAGCGGCTGGAGTGTAACCTGTTCGGACTTTAAAAGGCCTGGTCTCAAAGCAAAAACCTTGGCTAAGAGGCTGGATGATTGCGCTGGGTTGTGTTCCTCAGTTCTGACAAGCTGAGTTGTGTGGCGGTGGATAATGTGGATGTGCTGAAAATGATATACTCGTAAATGTGAGGCTGCTGGGCTTGCCGGGATGGCTTGGTGTATTTTTCTTCTTGGTGAGGCTTCAGCTCAAAGTATGATCATCATAGTCCGGTATTATTCCTTCCGTTGATTGTAGATACAACAGATACATGTACATACGGACCGCGGATGCGAGCTCGCAACACATCATTTTTCCACTCGCATTCATATTTATAGTTATTAGAGCCTCCTCACGTACAATACCTTGCCGTAATTTGGAGTATATTCATTATATATATATACATTATACTTCAGCCTCAGCTGGGGCTGCCTCAACAGACGGCCCCTGCTCCTCAATGCCCATCACCAGCTCATGGCTGACCCTCAAGTTCTGCGCACCGCTCAGCGCACTGGCAACCATGCATTCGTGGCGCTCACGCACAAGACGTCGTAAAGCACCAACGAGAAATCCCGAAACCACATCGACTGACCACGTGTCAGGGATGCGGGTGAGAACGTCGTCCACATCAAACCAACCACCAAAGCGCTCAAGGAGGGCGCCAGTCTGCTCCACACGGTCGCTGGCGTCTTCGATGCTCAGAAACTCTTGCAGAACAATGTTGAATAGCCGCTGCTGATCCTCCACTGTCGGTGGCGGCTCGTTGCTCTGTCGGGGCGATGTGCTTTGCTGTGTGTAGAACACGCCTGCTCCGCCGCGAAGACAGTAAGATACTGCAGAGTCGTAGTCCCCTAACTTATGTACCAGTAGACGGAGCGCTTCGTCATGATTCTTTGCCCTGCCAGCGAGGATTATCGTCTCAGGGACAAGCAAATCGCCCGATAAACTGGCAATACGATCGCGGATGCCCCCCTCGTCGTAGTCGTTGGGACCACTAAGGAGCTGCAGCAATCGCAGCCTGCTTTGCCAGACCTCGTCGCCTTCCGAAGAATTTTCTGTTAAAAAGTGATGATACGACGGTTTGGGTGCCTGAAGAGCCCTGTAGGCCGCATAAGCAGCCATGACCGCTTCGCAGCTTGCTGCCGAAGATTCCAAGTCGCCAATAACAATGTCTACATAGTAGGCAATAAGTTCGTTGATATATGCTGTATGTCCTTTGCCGAATGTAAGATGCTCGAGAAAGTGTTTGACTGCCTTTGGAGCCTCCTCTCTGAGTATTTCAACCACTTGAGTTGGCTCAAACCGCGCCGCTTTTGCTCTATCCTCGGCAAATATCTCCACACCAAGCTTGGGGTTTCGTCTTGCGAGCCAGACGCCGTATTCCTTGACCAATGTTTGGTTACTAATCTTCGATAGATAGTCTTTGACCCGAAGTTCCCCGTCCTGAAGCTCTCGCCCATCGTCTCTTTCACCTTCAATGATTCGCCTCCAGGTAGAGAGAACATCTCCAGCCATTTTGCGACTCTGGTACAAGCGGCTGAGTACGAAAAGGCGATGATGCGATTCCAAAATATCCACTGCACGGTCAAAACAATCCACCCCTTTGTCGACCAGCTCATTCAGTTCCGTCTTTACGGTTTGTCCGCTTCTGGCAGGCATTCTCGGCGTATGGCGATCAAGCTCCAAGAGGACGAGAAGCAATGCTGCTTCTACAGTCTTAAAGACCTCGCGCTCGTCAGGTACGCTGCCAAATCCCTTCATCTTTCTCCATGAACCAAGAAAACGACGCAGGAAATGAAGAACACTAGACTCCAGGTTGCCAAGCTTGTTCTTTGACATCGAATCAAAGTCTCGACTCCGCAAAAACATTTCCGCGGCCTTCTTTACACCACCATATATCCAAATGCCATTGCGGCCTTCTATTATTTCGTTCCTTACGCCTGGAGTAAGTGATAATACAACACGCGGATCCAGCTGGCTGTCGACCAATACTTCCTCTAATGCTGTCATTTCCGGGTCTGAAAATGGTCGAGTCGCCGAACCGAGCAGTAGCGTGCTGAGCAGGAGAACACCCGCCTTTTGTCGCAGATATCGAAATGTCAAAAATTCCAATTCCGACTTCGCATCACGATTACGAATTTCCGCAATGAGGCCAAAGACAGCTTCTCTATCGATATCTTCTGGCCACGCCTTGGATCCTGTTCCGGAAACTTCCAAAATGCTCTCAAGTTGCAATAAGAGCGGGTTCCTTACCGCCCACCACACCTTATTTCCTGACCATACAACCAGATTCGCTTGCACTTTTGCTAAACGGCGGGTAAACTCTTCTCCCTCGGAGCTTCGAGAAGGTTCCCACCCGTCCGGCAATGATTCTCCCGATTGAGAGTCGTTGTCGCGCTCAAACAATTCTTGTTCTTTCGAAAGGCGTTCCATCGACATTGCCGTCCTTGAGTCCACGCTCTTGAGCGACGCTGTGGATGCCACCATATGCCCTTGACCAGGAAATGGCGAAAACCGTTTTTCACTGAGCCTCTCAACAATTGTATCAAATTGCGTTTCATCCGTGCCTGTGAGAGACAGTATTCCCAGGGCGTCATCTGGCTGATCGTCAGGTGCTAACCAGTGCTTTGCGGGCTGAACGTCATTTCCTGCATCGCAGCGTTGCACCTCAATAAAATAATTCGTTGTACCATTTTCCGTGACCATCGAAGCAAGGACATAACTCTCATCTTCCTCGGAATCTCCTCTTCGCGACGCGGCCAAGTCTGCATTCGCTCCATCTACAACAACCTGCTTGGGATATTGCGTGAATGATATAGTAGGCCGAGTAAGATCGCCATCAAGGTTAACAAACATGCCAATGCCGACTTCGTCGGGGCTGGTGCCTGTCACCACCAAAAATTCTTCAGCAGATGGTGAGGCTATATGGGGTTTGAGATGCGCAGTCTGCAGGACCGCTTCACGTGGCTCTGTTGAAGAGGCAACTGGTTCTTGAGGGACCTCAGGCAATGCTTTGTTCACTGCTAGCGGTTGTCCATCTTCTGCCAGCCGTGGTGTTGATGGATGTTCGGGTGGGGATGCGTCCTGGAAGACAGGTTCTTCTCCGCTCCGTCCTCGCTTGTCCTGTTGGCGTTCTCTATTTCCGAGTATTGACCCTCCTAGGCTAGAGCTCCGAGTGTGACTTTGAGAGGCAGGTTGTGACCGTGTTTGAGACGAGGACGCACTTCTTTGCACGCCGCTGCCCACCTCACTAGATAGGGTCTGTGCATGGCCAATCTCACTAGGCGAGGTCGGCCTCTCCAATGACGAAATGCTCATCAAAGGTATTTTGAGTTGTTTATCAATATCAAGGAGCGCGTACGACTTCGAATCCGCCACGCAAGCTATTGTATCGCGACGCACAGATAACTTGCTGCCGGAAAAATCAATTTTCTAAGTTGATTCTGTTAGCTTCAATATTGTATTAGTACGTCACATTACTAACCTTTAGAGCACGCGCATCTTCGCCTATGCGCACGACTTGGATCCTCCTATTCAACGACAAAAGAAGCGTGACAGCATTTGAAGCATCTCCTGCCTCATCGTCGAATTGAGATTCATTAAGATCGATTCCGCCGACCCAATTGCAATTCTTCACTTGCGTCGTTTCAAACACGGGCGTAAGCTCAGGAAGGGAAAAAAATGTCGCCGTCCAGTTGCACAATATACAAGCTTTGCCAACCCGCGGCAAGAGAAGTATTTGCTGCACGCCAGGTCGTGAGGAGCTGCTCGACTCCGCGAATGCCGGCGATAAACGAGAGGCAGATATAAATGTCGGTCGTCCGGATCGATCGCTGGGGTCTGGGGGAATTTTCACAAAGTGTAGGAGTTCGGCGGCTGATGTGCCAATGTATAGGTTCCCATCTGCTCCATTGTCATTAATATGCAAATATTACTCAAGGGATCCATAGAACTTCGTACCAAAGTATTCAACGCAGTTAATTTTCACGTCGGCGTTTGATCCATCTTCCGACAAGGGGACGTCGTCCAGCAGCGGTCGGAGCACATATGGTCCGTTGTCGCGCAGTGATGCCGGGTCGTGGTTCCCGCTGCTGGCCGGCTGCGTCATTGTGGGTTTCAGTCTGCAACAGTCATGAGGTAAACTTCTGCATTTTATATTCACACCCAACCCAGAAGTGCCGAGTACTCTGTTTCCTGTGAACAACAGTGTTGGTTGTCGTTGCAAAGTCCGTGACAGCTTGAGGAGCTACTGGGTATGGCTAAGGTAGGCTGCTCAAGTGGGTCGCCGACGTCAGCCCCTTGTGGCGCGACACGTTGTCGGCCGAGCTCCTGGCTTCCAAGTTCCCTCTTCTTCATGCCCGCAGACACCTTTTAGAGCAGGTAATTCTCTGCGTGATCAGGCTAGCTTGCCTGAACCCCGTAATCATATTCCGTTCCCTATTGCGCTTGCGGTTTCTAGCGCTGGTTGCTGTGCCGTCATCTCCTTAATGCACTGCTGCGGACCTTTTTCGAGCATCAAGAACACCGATAATGGCGGCAACGGACGAAGCCGCCGCGAAGCTGCCTGCAGCTGAAGGCTCGGCCAATGTCGAGGCTGGGAATAAGTTTCAAGATGCCATATCTGCATGGAGAAGTATGTCGTTTGCGCGATTAAGCTGCTGTCAGCTATGAGCTAACACTCTGTAGACGTTGACCTCACCACATTGACTTCGAACCTAGACAATACCGCATCCGACATTGTCACGTACCAACGCGACTCCACATTGCAGCGAAAGGATCTTGCACAAAAAACGAAGGACTTTCGAAAACTTGACGATGATACGAAGCTGACGGAGATCAAAGGGCTTTTGAAAGGTAAGCAGCTCAGACGTGTGGCCAATCTTCTTTGCTAATACGGTCTAGCATATCAAACTTTTATTGACCTACTCACGAACCACTCCAAATCCGTTAACTCGGCCTTTTTGCAAGCGTATACATCGATCTCTGAGGCTCCCGACCCATACCCATTGCTAGAAGCTTCTGTGGATGCCATGCTTGTGTCTGAGGACACAGTGCCGAAGCTGACGGATGAGAATAAGCATCTTCAAGGGACTGTGTCAAAGCTGACATCTCAATTGGAAGAGACTGAGGGTACATTACAAACAGAACGGACCACCAGAAAAGAACTTGAAGACAACCTCGAGAGCAAAGTGAAAGAGGTAGAGACTTCGTGGAATGCCGTTCTCGAGGAGCGAAAGGATAACTGGGAGGCCAAGGAGAAGGGTCTTGAAGAGAAGGTAGAAAACCAAGAGCGCCTTCTTAACGAAATGAAGGCTACATACGAAGTAAATCAGCGTCTCTCCAAAACCGGTGGTGAGCAAGACCCACAACGAAACCAAACAACTAGCGCAGAGCTGGAAATGCTTCATTCTGATTTGGAAAGAACTAGCGCAAGGTTGGCAGAGGTTGAGTCGCGAAATGAACAGATGCGACTGGAGCTCGCGCAGTCCAAATCTGCTTCTTCGCAAGCCCAGACTTCGGTTGAGGATGACCCTGGATACATGCGCATGAGGTCCGAAAACTCATCGCTTATACGCAAGCTTGACAACACAAGGCTTGAAAAGGATGTGCTTAGAAGGGAGCTGGATGCGAAACTGCGGTCTACGGAGCGCGAGGTGACTATGTTGAGGGATGAGAAGGACTCTCTCAAGACTAAGATCCAAAAGTGGAGTGACTATGACGAAGTGAAGCAAGAGCTTGAAGTTTTGAAGAGCATCGAGTTTTCTACGGGCGATGACGAAGAAGTGCCCATGTTAGGTGATGGAGAAGCGGCGGATAAAGGCAATACTCTCGAAAAGATGCTTCTTGGTCGCAACAAGAAGCTGGGAGATGAGCTGACTGTTCTGCGTGTCTCCCACCAAGATCTGCAAAGCAGGCTGGAAGATTTGCAAGAAGAGATGTCAAAGACCAACGCTGAGCTCGAAAAGTCGCAGAATCTCAACGAAAAGCTGGAGAGCGATTTGGAGAAGATGCACTCGGAAGGCGCCAATGCCTTCCCATCCGGGGCGTCTGTAGCGGGTACATATGTGACACGTGCACAAACCAGAAAGGGCAGAAGTTCACCGACCTCTTCCATAATCAGCGGCCTTGATCCGCGTATGGGTGGTGGAGAGAGGGAACCTATGGGAGGCGGCTCTGGCATTTTGCCAATGGTGACGGCCCAGCGAGACCGCTTCAAGAAGAAAAATACTCAGCTGGAACAGGAACTAGGTGAGAGTCACAGAACTGTCCAGCAGCTACGCCACGAAGTTGCAGCGCTCCAAAAGGATAACCTCAACCTGTACGAGAAGACTCGCTACGTTTCAACATACAACCGTTCCGGAGCAATGGCTTCGTCATCATCGGCGTATGCCACGAATCCTAACCCGTCGACCGTGACAATAGGCGAGACAGGAAGTCCAGGCATGGCCATGGATCGGTATCGCCAGGCATATGAATCTAATATTTCACCATTCGCGGCGTTCCGTGGCCGCGAATCAGCACGCGCATATCGCCGTATGAGTCTGCCGGAAAGGGTTGTCTACTCCATCACAAGGATGGTACTGGCATCTCGAACTAGCAGAAATCTCTTTGCGGCGTACTGTGTTGCTCTGCATGTACTGGTCTTTTTCTGTCTCTATTGGCTAGGCTCATCGGATATTGAGAAGCATGCAAGTACCCTCGGAGCGTCAGCAGGTGTTGCTGCAGCCGGGCAAGGTGGTCCGTTGAAGGGCGCGTCAGACCATGGAGATTGGAAGGAGGAAGGGTTCAATGGCCATTGATTGAAGGCTGCCGCTCAACAAAGATACGTATACAAGCGACATGAATGTGTGACAGCTTCTGCCTTTTGTTGTGTTATATTTTTAGCCTAGGACAGGCATAGCGGCAATGATTGGGCGTCTGATATTGTATAGATGTGGGATATTACATAGCTCAGCTGGGACGGAGAAGCCCAGAGAAAGGCACACCAAATATGACTGAATAATACTTCAAACTTGGGCAATCACGGGAGGGTCTGCGTGATGCGCTGCCATGCGGCCATCTGCAGCGGCCTGGTTACGAGCCAATCAGCAAAGAGTGTAGAATGCCAGAGCTAGCGCTCGAACTTGGCCTTAAGAATCGATTGCGTCCAATCTTATATTTTATTAAATTTCGATAGGCGCCCTGCCAAGGACGACTTACACTTACCGTCGACACGTAAGTGTTAAGTTTGACAATATGTGCACTAGAAGTGTTACGTGCCGTGAGCAGGGCCGCAACGTGTAATATCTATTAACCACTATATTCTATTGCCAACTCTGGTGGGTGGTACAACTGTAGTCCATGAACAACGCGGGATGCATCAAACCGTAGCCTCACTTTTGGGTGCCTACGACGTAAAGTAAACAGACGTCAGTTTCCTACGAAATCAGTGGAGCAACCCTGCGTTCAGTGCAACAACCGCTGTAGTAAGCTGCAACCGCCCATAGGTCGGGCCAATAAGAGGGTCTAAACGTGGTGTACTCAAGGCGGGAGCCGCAACCTGCGCGTTGTGATTCGCTCATCGTAGCCGCCGAGTTTCGCGCCGTTTTGTGCCCCAGATTACCAGGGGTGTAAGACGAAGCCCACGCGAGCTACCGAACTGGGTTCATGCCAACATTCCTATTTTTGGGCTCTTTTTGCGCTGGTCTGTTTTCCACTTAATGAGGTTGCATGGTATGGGTTTGGCCAATTATAGTTGGTTTGTACTGGGATAAGTTCCATTGGACGATGAGCCGGCGGCTCTGCGCAGATGCGTGTCGTGCAGACATTATATTAGATCCAATGTCTCGCCGCTGTGAATGGCATGTCCCTTGTTTCTAGAAACTCGTTTCTTTACGTATATCTCGAGCTGGTTTAACCGAGCTTGTTGTGATTTTTTTTTTCTTCTTTTCCTTTTGTCTTGGGTTTACATTTCCTTATTTCCTTACTGTCCAGTATTTAGCTTTTGCTCTTTCTGGTTTATCGTTTTTCAATTCTTACGATCTGACGAATTCGCTGATTAATATTCGATAAACACAGAAGGCCATTCACGCTTTTTAGTGTCGCTTTACACCTGGGCGCTGTCTGGAACCTCGCATTTGACGACAATGCATCTCTCTATTGTCACCGTCTCAACTCTTACGGCAGTCGCCGGAGCTGCTCCCACATGGCCAAGCTTCAACATTAAGGACATAGCGAACCCAATGAATGCTCTTGATTCACTCTCGGGCTACTTTAATCTCGTCGCCTCCAAGGTAGATGCGGTCAAGGCCATTTCCGTTGCTCCGACTTGTGATCCTACCAAGGCAAAGATGCCTACCGGTAAGAACAGTGACTTCTGTAATACCAGATACGATGAGAACTAACAGTGTCACATAGCCGACGGTCTCCCGTCCCCGGCTTCCGGCCTCCAAGTTCATCACATCGTCGTGGGCCGCGGAACTCAGAACTACACTTGCAACGAGGACGAGAGCTCAAAGCCCAAAGCGAGCGGAGCCGTGGCCACGCTCTTCGATGTTACTTGCATGGCTTCCATGTATCCCGACATCACAAGCAGAATCCCCGGCATGGCAGTCCACTTCAACCTGGACGGAAAAAATCGTCTCGGACCCAAGGTGCTACCCGTCTCTGGACACCACTACTTCACAGCCCAAGGCGTACCGTACTTTGACCTCGGAGACGTTGGTCAGGCACCTTGCGCGAAGAACAGCTCGGCTTCTGCACCCGAGACGGCTTCTGTTGGCCCAGGCGGCGAACCGGCTGTTTCTTGGCTTAGGCTTCTGGCTGTGGACGGAGCCACCGAAGGCATTCAGGAAATCTTCCGCGTCTCCACGGCTGGAGGTAGCCCACCAGCGACATGCAAGGGAATGCCGAGCCATTTTGAAGTTGAATATGCAGCAGAGTAAGTTTTTTTTAGTGCTCCTATGCAGAGTAGAGGAGTTTTTGACACAATCGCTGACCACGACTTATAGATATTGGTTCTGGTCTAAGTAATATAGTTCAGGGTCGTCAAGGTGGCAGTGAAAAAGGATCTCCCATGTCCGCTCTTATTCAACCTCAGTTTTAATTCTCTTTTTATCGTCTTTCTAACTTGCCTTGTACTGTTCCAATTTGAATAATTCGAATTAAAGTTACATTTTCAAGGCAGCCGACGGGATAGGCATGTTGTGTCAAACCAGAAGCCCGCGAAGTGAAAGTTACGACAAGGCACTCCCCCGGGAAGCAAGACGTAATATAAATACCTCAAATTCACCTTTCTTTCCATTATTAGTAACTTCTGCATTAAAAGGCTCAACACACTGCCGTCGCCATAATAAGCTGCAAATCGTTGTGGTAGCACCAGTATCAATCTCATGCCCCACCAGACTAAGGCACCGAATCTTAGCGATTTATAGTGGACGACACGTGCCCACACATCCCCCACCTCATCCCCCAAATCCCCCGCTGAATTGGCCAAATCGTCACTAGTCTCGTTTGTTGGTACAGCACCTACAACTGGCCGCCGGTGCCCCTTCAACAATCACAACAGCAGAAGCTCCGTCGACTGCTTCTCATCGCCCCCTTCGTTGAACATATCAGAAGGTCTATGATGCTCCGTATTGCCATGTGAACGGGCGCGTTGCTTCAACGGCTGTGTACCCTTGTCGTCTCGTGACCTGCGAACTTCTGGACCTCTTAACAAGCGTTCGCATCTCCCAGTGCCTGCCTTTACATCCCAGGCCCGATATTGCAGTTGTGAACTGAATATGCGTCCCGATATCCTCACCAATCCTTTTATTTCCTGTCTGCCAATTCTGATTGAAGTCGACGGCGTGGTACCCATATCTCACCTCGGCTTCAGAAGCCAGAGTGTTGAAGACTCTTGTTCCTAAACCTGCGGCGCGGGACCTGTCGTTTTCGAGGCTCTTACAGCCGGCATTGCGATTGAAAGACGCTGTGCCGCTTCTGTTGGCCTGCTGTAAGACTGGATTGTGCACCGCAGTGCGCAATAGCTTCTCCTCCCGCTCGAGCTTGGACGGAGAAAGCTTCGTCTCGGCCAGCCAGTCCCGCGTGGCTGCGCTCACAAACTTTACGCATCAGCCACAACCAGAGTTTTCCAGTTGTCCTCGGCTCCAATGCGTTGGCCGATTCAACTCTTTTCCTTCCTAGCAAGGGCTTTGAGATGGTCAATATTTGGCGACGCAATGAACATCCCCACCGTTATGGAACTATCCGCATCCGTCAAGGACTCGAGACCGTGCGTAGATGACCCGAAGATCACGTCTCGACAGCTGACTCAATTCAAAACTGGTATTTCCCCTCTCTTTTCATTCCGCGTGCCAATAGTTGTCGTCCCCGCTCACATATGCATAGTTCACTGGCCAGCGGCAGCCATTCCAGTCGAAGTGTTTGAGCTCATCATATCGTACCTGCCCAGGGCAGAGGTTAAGAACCTTCGCCTAGTATGCAGGGAATTCGAAACGAAAGTCTCATCTCAATACTTTGCGAGTGTCGTCGTGCCTTTTCGCTCAGAGCTGTATAGCAAGTTGGTTCGCAATGAAGACGGCGAGTTGATCAACCCTGCTTCAAAGCTATTCAGCAACAGCACCCGCATCTTCGAGGATTTTGGCCCTCACGTTCGCCGTTTCGCTCTAGCTCTCGAGCTCGAAGAAGAAGCCCTTGCCTTCCCACCCATTAAGCCCGCCCAGGAAGCTGTCTCTTCCTTTTGGGGTGTTTATCGCTGGCCCCATGAGAACTACAATCGATACACTGACTTGGAAGGGTTGGAAAACACGGCCGATGAAACTGAAGGCATGAAAGCTGCTTTACGCTACTTGACACGGGTATCAACTTTAGGGCTGTGTTGTGATGCCGGTCTCGGCTTCCTGTGTGGTCCAGATCAGATCGCAAGGAACAACACGATTCTTCATCCCGTCTTTCAGAGCAGCGACTGGCACAGCAGCCGTGCGCAAGCGAAATCGGCCCCCATCATTACTGTCGGAGAAATCAATGAATCGCCGATAAACTACAAGGGTCGCCCATACCGACCTCTTGAAAAGGGACGACTAAAAGTTCTCGAGCGAATGGTGGCCGACGCTGGTTATACAGGCACGCAGATTGACGAGGCTGTTGACCTGCTCCTGGACACGGAGGGTGCTACACTGAGTAGTATGGTATTTGATGAGAGGCTATCATCAAGTGTATTCTTCCATCAACTTGAGCGGCCAAATATTCCTCGGGAGCAAGTTATCGGCTGGGAATCGAGCTCAACGGATAGGATCTTTTCCGTCGCCCAAGTTGCCAGTGCTGAAACAAAGAGCTTTGCTCTCGCTCCTGCATCGCTCAGCCGTTCTCAAAAGGAGATGTTGCTTGAGATGGAGTGGGCACACCGTGCCATGATTCAGTCATACGTTCTTGGAATCGTTGACAATGCAGCTGAAGGCCACTTCGACAATGTTACAACACTGAAGATCGCCAAGATTCCAAGCAGTCACACATACATCTTTTGTCGAAAGAACTTTTGGTCTGCCCTCCCGAACCTGAAGAGCGTATCGCTTGGTGTCATTGCCGACTGGCGTCGTGTATCAAAGACTGTCACCAATTCTGTGGAAGACGCGGCAGTCTCGCCCCTTGCAGCTATTGATAAGGTGTTTCAACTACTCAGCAAGTTCATTGGTACCCAGGAAAACATTGAAAGACTTCATTTTGAGTGGATATGCGGCGGTGAATTTGCCCCAAGCTCCTATCAGCGTAACCAATACGTCTTACCCGCGCCGGTTGTGGAGTTTCCAGAAATGATGGCAACCGCTGCCACCAAAGAAGTTGGCAAAGACAGCAGGCTGCTTCGTCTTCCCTACATCAAGCATCTTTCTTTCAAGAATTGCTGGTTTGCACCACACATATTAATTCAGGAACTCCGCGATTTTGCACTAGGCCCGCTCCAAACACTGGATCTCGAATCTGTTTCGCTCTCTGGGCCGCCTGTTCTTTCTGCGCTAGATGCACAGCCTCCGCAAGCAATTCAACAACTCAATGCCCCAGCGGGGGCTATAGCCCAAGCATGGGCTGCAGGCACCGGATGGGGTCCAAATCCGACTACTCTGAATGCCCTGAATCTTAGTATCGATGCAGCGGATAACTCAGCCACCGATGCGTCTCTTGACTTGGTACAGCCGAAGTGGTTCTCCTGGGCTGGCATCATTGACCAGTTTTCCCCATCGGTCAAAGTGCGACATGTGATTGTGTCGGACGGTGATGCCGAGTCGCTGCAAAATAATGATGACACATCTCATTCCATTACAAACGCAATTCCAGACGCCAATCGTCTTCGCTTCGAGGAGAGATCTTACAAGCTTGAAAGTCTTGACTTCAAAACGTGTGGTTATATCATGCTGGACCATCCATTGTTCACGATGCGTAATATGCTTCCTGCCAATGGCCTACCGCAATTTATTGTCAATGGTTATCAGTCACGTGGAGAGCTAACTGGGCTGATGCAGCAGTGCAAGGATAAGCTGCTTGGCCGCGTTGCGCCATACATCACAGCAGGAGAAGATGTTGTTCTGGAGCAGGTTTTCAATCTTCGTATGGGATGGGAGGGCCTATACGATCCCAAGATTATCGAACATGCTGTGGCTGACGGCATTGAGTATCCTGGTGCCGGGAGGTTTCATGGTGCTGTGAAATCAAGACAGAAACGAGATGCGCCGATAATTGGTTCGGAATTCCAAGGTCTGTAATAAACTTGATTGCGCTTGCTATTGCTATTGTTTTCTTTATTTTAAAATTTGAAGTCTTCTTTCGAAGGCGGTGTTGGTACCTGGTTGACTGGAAAATGACCAGCAAATGATATCCTAGCTTGAATAATGGAGTTGGTTTACAGAGGCGCTTGGTTGGTACATTTTATCGTTCAGTACTTTAAAATAGCTTTTCATTTCATCAGTATATGACAGCACCAATAACGGGGATTCGTTCTTGCAATTATCTTATTTGAACCCGAAGCTTGAGTAATCTCGCTCAAATTAATGTATAAAAATGAGCTTGGCATTAACCACCTGGAATCGGCGTTTGTTGTTTTTTGTCATTTCAAGTATACCAGACTCCTGTGCGTGGTCTATGCTATGCTAGCTTTGCAGTGTATGCATTCGGACACAAAATTTAGATTTGTATCGCCAACGCTAGGGCCTCGTGTGACGATGGTCATTTTGACCTTATATGTGACTTGAGAATCATGCTTTGAGCGAGGTTTCGGCGACTACCGAGGCATCGCGAGAAGTTTTGAGTGTTTCAGCTGGTACCATCTCACTTTCACATCAAGGAGAGCGGCTTCGACTGCGGCTTCGACTGCGGCTTCGACTGCGGCTTCCGCTCATCCTCCTACTCCTGCTCCTACTTCTGGGTCGCCCTCCTCGGTCAAAATATATATCGTCATCGTACTGTGAGACCTCGCCCGACTCCTCCCTACCATTCCTCTCATCGTCCCTGTCTTCATCTTCCTCTTCCAGAAGATCCTCAAGGTCGCCTAGCGGGCTCACTCTGGGCTCCAAAATCTCCAGATCCTCAAGCGTCTCCCTCTTTGGCATCTTCCATAGGCTCGTTGCGCAAACACGCTCCTTATTTAATAAATCATCCACGAATTCATCCATATATGTCAGCAGCGTGCCGTTGCGATTCTTCCGTCTCAGTTTGCGCCTGTCCTCTAAAAACGGTTCTAGGGTCTCGTATACGTCCTTGGCTTGCCGTGTCAGCCGCAGGTAAAAGCACGCAAGTGCGCGAAGGTATTTAAAATGCTCGCCGCCGTAGGAGAGGTATTCCTGTAGGACCGCGTCTGAGGGTGAGAGCTCAAGCAACTTGAACGCCAAGCAGAGAAACGGGCTCGGCTTCTGCGTCATGCCGTGCGTACCACCGATGAAGCGCACGTGTTCTACAACGCGGTCTACTATATCGGCTTCGTTGACTGCAAAGCATTGTTCTTTGTAAAAATAGCTGTCGACGACACGATCCTTGACGGCCTTTTCCATAATGTTGGCGGGGTTGAGCCCGTTTGGCGCGAGGCCGACATTGCTGCCTCGCTCGTCGAGAAAGCGCCGCGCATCGACCTGGACCGTGTCAGACTTGAAATTCGACATGTCTGCGGTGAGACTAGATTTGGCTGTGTGTAGTTGTCGAGAATTCGTCTTGCTGCCGTCCGAGGTCGTTTTGCGCTGGATTGGTGCAGCTTAGAAAAGTTGCGCCACAGGTTGCAACGATAAGATTGTTGCTGGGCCAACGCTACTCGGCGTCATGGCTGCGCAAATGTCATGCAACTTGATTGAGCCTGCAAAGGACGACTCTGAACAGGATAAATCTGTAATACAACATATCTTGTTATATTGCTCGAGCTTGAAAAATATACTAAAAGTATGCGCCGCATACTTTTGACCTCGTCGCAAGTCTCATTACTTGTGACAGGCGTAACAAGTAAGTCATGCTACGAGCCGTCGTGAGCCTGCATTCTTACCAGCGACCGGCCGCATACCGATCAAACATCTAGAATAGTAAGCTAATTACGCCAAATATATAGTAATATTGTGCACCGTGGCACTCTTTCTTAGCGGATACGTCATCCAACAGCGGACGCTACGAGATCTCCGTGAAGCAATTCGGCCCGAAAATCGAGTGGTTGTGAAGCCGCATCTACCAAAGCGCTTTCGCCCTCGGGTTAACGAGTTGGAGGATGGTTCACTTGAGTATCTTGAAAGTGAGGCTGAAGAGGAGAGGAGACAAATGAAAAAGTATATTGAAGTCCGCGAATCCACGTCAGACAAAGCCGAGGCGAAAAGCAACGAAGACGAGGCGAGGCGCGAAGCGCAGAGCAAAGCTACAAGGAAACAAATGCAAATCTTACGCCATTTACAGAAGTCAGTGGCCGATAATACATGGACAGTCGAAAACCCGGACCCGCTGTCAAAGAATAAGGTTCCTATTTCAGCGGCTGAGCGACGGCGGATGATAAAGGCAGAGTTGAAGCGGCTGTCACATAACAAGGAGCCTGTTCTCTACCAGCGGAGGCTTTGGTGAAATGAACTTCAATTGGGAAGTCCCAAGCTTTGGAGTGGGGCGAACTGTGTTATATTTGAGGTATTGATACAAATAATAATAAGCGCCGTGGACTGATACGACGGCGAGTTGCAACATGCCTCGAACGTGTATCGGACTGTCAGATTATAAGTGAGGAATGAGGCTAGAGATGTGTATATTGGCCATAAGCCACTAGATTTTTCCGAATGACGTATAATGTGTTAGTACTGCTAGCTAGTTGCTTTCGGCTTTGGCTCCCGCTTCACAGCCTCCAACTTCATGGTTTCATCATCCGTGCTGAGAGTAATGGTAGCAATCTTCTCGAACCCGTACTCTGAAAGCAGCGATACATCCTCTGGGAAGGACTCGGAGTAACACATTAATCCATGTTCATCTGCAAATGTTGTGGCCCAATCCCACATTAGACTTGTTACTCCATGTTCACGATATTCGGGAAGCGTAGCCATCAACTCCAGAACTAGTCGACTGTCAGTATTTACAGCGTTAAATCTTCCGTATAATTCTCACCTAGTGCTGATCGATCTTTTAAGTATCGCTCATAAATGTCCGTCGACTGCTGCCCGAGCTGGCCAGCGAGTTCGAGATTTAGCGATGCCGGCTTTTTCCTCGGGGGAATTTCGATTCCTTCTGGAACACCTAATTAACGCTTAGTACACTACACCATTTTTTACCCGGTACAAAGGGAAACTCTACCTGCAATGCCAGGAACCAAAGCGCGGTACTTTTCGTCAATGATCCATCTAGACAAGCCAACGGCTTTGCCAGTATCAACATCAACGACCTTTTTGTAATGCCACGGGCCAAACCCATATATACTTGGCCATCGCTCTTTGGTAGCAGTCAACGCATCGTCAAAGCTCAGTCCAGGATGTAAGGACTTGATAAGCTTATCGTCGGCTTGAGCCCTTGTTTGGACAAGAGCCAGCTCGTTGCCGTCGGCGAAATCGACTTCTTGAAGGCGGAGTTTCATTCTTGAGGAATGTCGTGAGGAGAATTATGGACGACGATTGTAAGAATACGTTGAGGCCACGTTTTATATTTCAAGCCCAGATCGAGAAAATTAAAGAAAGTACCGGCGTGACTCAGGCAAGTGCAAAAGGACCCGACGCTAGGAAGCCGACTTTTGACGCCGTCAACCAGCCTAACATGAATGAACGAGTGGTGTCCACTCACTTGCAATCAACCCCTCCCGCAGCCTCGTGAATGCACTAACTCTATAAAAGAAGGCCTACACAATATAAACCAATTTGTCCTCTTCTTTATGTAATTTCATTATTATAACACTTATGTAACGAAATTATATTGTTCTCTTAAGACCAATTTCGTTTCCCCGCCTTTACATCTTCTAGGAGCTGGACACGACGGGGGCATTTATCGTTGTAGATAAACTCCATAAGCCTCGCAAGAGCCAACATATCTCCTTGCATCGTGCCCTCAAGATCTTCATCGACCCAGGCTGGCGTATATCCCCCCTCCAAATCCAGAATAACCGCGTTATGATAACAGTCAATCATGACGCAGTCCGCCCTAGCATCGCCCCAAATGACACCGATCCGATGCAGCTCAGCAACTGTCCGCTGAAGCTGAATCATCCACTTATTACGACGCTCTACCGAGGGGTTGTCGTGTACCAGCACATCTCCCAGTCCCTTCCAACCGTCTCTCAGATTGATCCAGTGGTACACGAGGCCTCTTTCCAAGTACCTTCCACTAGAATCGTATCCGCCATTGACGACACCATACAGCTTGACCACTCGCAGTTGGTTATGGTTGGCCAGATATTTAATCTTTTCGAATTTTTCAATCGTAGCCAGCATGCATTCGTAGTTACATGACTCAAACGGTTGTAGTAAACGTACTTCGTCTTGATGCGCCATTTGTTCCCTTCTGTTTTCTTCTTCCGGCAGGTATAAGTGCCCATGGGCTCCATAGTGGTCGTATCAACGACGGGGAAGGTATGAGGAAAGCGGGCTAGGTCGTATCTTGGGTTTTCTTTGATAGCGGCTTCCTCATCAGCGGCTGATTTTGTCTGGGCGCGGGTTGGCATGATGGCTGATGTGTTTCTGCCCGAGGGCTCTGGAGGGAGGGGTTAAACTTGAAGCTCGGTGAATTGTTGCCCAGCGCTCTTTTTAATACGGGGATGTGCTTTGTACAACAGAAGCTTGGTATCACAGACCCAGTGATGCGTTTACTATTTAAGCGCCGGGGCTGCAAAGTGCAATGGCCCGGAGCACTCTGAACAAATTGGGATATAAGCGGGAGAGAAAGTGGAAGGACGCAGGGTAACACCAATTATGTATTTAAAAAGCACAAATCAGACCTCGAGGTAGGTGGGCACTTTAGTGTATCACTTAAGACGTTCGCTGATTTGGAACTAAACGAGCTTAAAGGCCTATGAAAGGAGTGACAAAGACTGAATCTGATTCCTGTATTCCCACTTGTAGGCTAAAGAAAATCTTCCGCATATTCCTCATACCCGATCATAAAATCTTCAGCATTGTATTTTACTTCCAGTCCCCTTTCTTGTAAGATTATCTTGGCTGCAGTAATGTAAGCATCCTTGAAGGAGGAATAGAGCCCGGGTTGACGGAGACAGTTCGGTATGAACAACTGATTATCCCCGGTGACCATGGCGCCTTTAAAGGCCTGATAAACGCTTTCTGAGTCGGTGTTTCCCAGTTCGACAGCATCGCATTGTCCGAAGTCGAGCAGGTAGAAGCCGATTGCACGATGTTGAAAGTCGACAGTGCAGGCTTGACCGTCCACAGCTTCGGAACCAAGGACAAACTCAACGTCGTCACCGTTTATCCCAGCTCCCCAATGCATTATTGCAAAGGCTTTACCCATAGAGCCTGCCAAACCATGAATATCCAAGCCGAGGTCCATCATAGATCTTAAGTATAGTGGAAAATTCCGTAAAGAAAATGTCTCTGGTGTGTATATTGCGTGATCCCGGCCTAGGTATGTACGTACTAGACAGTGTTTATTTGCTGTTTCGCTGAGAAGACAATTGACTGTGTCGTCGAAATCGCGGGTGCCGTCGTCATGTGGGTAAAATTGCTTGATAAGTGCTTTTCTGGTGACTTTTGGCAAGGGGAGGATTCGGTCCATTTCTACCAGTATGCTCGGTGTTCGATAGCCATTAGGAAAAGTATTAGTGTTGGTGAACCAGAATTTGTCGCTGTCATCAATAATATTGGAAAGGCGTGGAACACGCACTTTGCTTTCAATAGACGCTTCATATTTATCAAAAGCTGCCAACACAGTCTCATGAACACGATACTCATGCTGCAGGTTTGTCGGCAGTTGAGAATTTCCGGGAAGCTCTTTCTTCATCGCCAAAGGGTTTCCTACTCGCTCAAAGATGACGCCTTGTAAACCCTTCCCAATCTGAACTGCATGCTGAAGCTCTGGTCTGGCGGCGGCTTCGAATCCTTTCACATAAGACGATGCCGTAGCAATGACGGAAGTAACAGCAAGACTTTGAGTCAAGATCACAGAATTGTCCAGAGGCTCAAGATCCGTTGCCTTGAAATAATGGCGGCGATATTCTGACTTGTCCATGCTGTTGAAACGCAGCTGGGAGAATTTGAAAAGACGCAGCAAACTTGGGTCTTTCAATAAGACCAGAAAAAACAAGAAGGTGCGTATATAAAAGTTGGAAGGGAGAAAATAAGAGACGTCAGTAGCAAAGTTGGAGGCGTCTTGAGAGTTTGTTGACGCCCCATCTCAGAGTCTTCTAATATTGCTGCCTATCTTCCCACCTTTAATGCAAGTGAACATAAGGTCAAAGGTTTCATACGCTAGGTAGGAAAAGTTAGGAGCCGAAAGCTTGTTCAAGCCAGAATAAAATCGCAGGAACTTTATTTTACGATACTGGTTGATATAATACGCCACGTTGTCCTGTTGCGGACGAATAGCGATAGCCGCCTTGTTAGCAGCATTGACGGTATTGGTAGTATTGGTAGTATTGGTAAAATTGGTAGTATTAGTAGTATTAGTAGTATTAGTAGTATTAGTAGTATTAGTAGTATTAGTAGTATTAGTAGTATTAGTAGTATTAGTAGTATTAGTAGTTTGGCGGTATGTCACTGACAGTTATTATTTCAATACGTAGAGAGCAAACCCCGTTTCAAAGTGACCAGGACCGAAACTCGGCAAAACCACCAAGTCTTTACGTCATGGGATGAACGGTCCTGTGACTACGTGAAGCGGAACAGTCTTAATCTAAGTTACGCGTCTCGCCGCTGATTCAAGGCACGCGTTAATTGGTCTTACCTGGTTGCACAACTCACACGAAAATAAAGAGAAAGGGTCCGCTACCCAGACATTCCAGCATCACCATGTCTTGTGATCTCCACCGTGAAGCATTCCAAGAGAGAGAGTTTCAGCGAGAGCCTTACTTTTTTCTTTGGCCTGTCAGGATTGTGCCACGTGGAAAGGCAGGATATCCAGGGGGTGGCAAACACCTTCGTTTTTGACGTTCTTGTTCTGGTTGACACGACGTCCGGCATAAGAGGTATCAATCAGCAAAGCTATCTACTGGTTTGTCGTAGCTGCAGGAGTTGCGAATAGTCCTATGAGGGGAAGCGGTGAACATTCACTTTCTAGGCTTCCATTTTTTTTCTTTTTTCGTACTGTGTCTGGGTTGGGTGTTATCTATTAGCATCTCGATGGCGATATTACTAGCCTGGGCCCTGAGGCGGTGAGTTTCGCGTGATGAGCGAAAGGGATATTGCTTTTTCCTAGCTGCACGAGTCGAGGTGTGTCTTGTTTTGAAACAAGCGTGCCATAAAACGCGCCTTTGCCGTGCTGATCCCGTGAGCCTCTCCCGCAGCAGCCGCTTTGCTTTTTTTTGCTTTTTTTTTTTTTTTCACTTTCCTATCACAATTTGGCAACAAGCTGGTAATTACTGTTCACCTTGTTCGGGTGACAACCTACGACGATGACAAAAGCCGACCCCTGCTGGTTCCTGCAGCGGAAAGGCACGCGAATGGAGCCGAGACGGTCATGTGTTGGCGCCTACAATTTAAACATGCAGGGGGAAAAAAGGTTGAGATTTTGGCAGTTGCGGTGAGAATTCAGACGCTGAACAAATTGTCATCCGGAGGTTTCAAGTGTGCTGGCCCATAAGGTAGTCCGTTGTTATGTTACGGAGTAGTTCATCCGAGGCTGTACCTGTACCTGAATGAACGACGGGGCGCAGAGAAGAAGCGATTGCACGAGTACGTCGTAGTCTATGTAATAACCCACATGGATACTAACTAACCTTTGGACGTTGCGACTATGACAAAGGCCAAGAGAAAGAAAAACAATGGAGTTTTATTTTCCGCCTTGGTTTCATTTCCGCTCCAGATTTGGCGTAGAAAGACGAAATACATCATAGGTCTGCATGGCCAAGAAACAGCTTGAACTACGCCAAATATTGAATCCTTCCGTTACTAAAAAGAGGCTCTCTCGCGGTGGAATACGAAAAAGCCATGTTGCCTAAAAGAGAAGCAATAGGGCAAAGGCAGCGGGCCCAGCTTATTACTCGTATGAACTCATGGAACAAGCTCCGGACACTGTAAACTTTTGCCCTGTCCCTGTCAGCTCACCTGAAAAGCCCACCTTGTAGCGTGCCTATGACGCGATTTCCTTTTTTCTCCCGGTTGCTCCACAAGGCCAAGCGAGGCAAGGCCACCAGGTACCCGCTGCAAGGCTTTGGGCCAGAGAGCCTGTAATAAGTGAAGGAAAAAAAAAAAGGCGCGGAGCAGAAAATCAGGGTCTATTTTGGTGAGAAGAGATCCATTCAACACGAGAAGACATGACATGGGGCGGGGGCGGCTGAGATTAGCTGATCCACTCGAAACGCTCAAAGAAAATTTCGATGAGTACGAGTATTGATCCTTGTGTAAATGAGCCTTACGAGCACGAGTAAGTGTAAGTAAGTAAAGGCTATTTTTGGCATGAACTGGCAAAGAATGTGTCTCATTTTCGTTAGTTTGGTCTCATCTGAAGCATGCGGCCAAAAAGGGCCTAGATTCGTCCACTGGCGCGAGTCACGAAAGTCATTTCATTTCACTTTTGTAGTTGCAGAGACAGATGTACGAGTAGTTGACAGATGAAAAGTCTGTGCGCCCAGAAGGCTGCTTGCGTAGGTATTGAAGAGAGAGGGAGATAAAGCTATATGCACCAAAAAAAACCATCCCAGATTAAAAAAGAAATACTTTCATCCAATTTCCCAGCTGAAGAGTGGTCCCGTGATAAAATATATGTTGCAGAGTCGTAAGTAAAAACATTCCATCCAAAAGATGACAAAGAAGAAATAAAGTGGTATATCCCAGGTCCCTAATTGCGCCGTGCATCCCATCTGAAAAAGAGGTCTCAAGGAAAGAAAGAGAGAAACAAATCATATAGAACGAGTAGAGTGGTGCAGAGGTAAAACCGAGGTTTAGTTTGCAGCATCAGGCCCATCGGCCTCTTCGCTATCCAGCAAGAGTCCGCGCCGCTTCCAGCCGCCACGCTTGACGAGCTGCTCGACACTGTCCATGGGCTTGATTTGTGGTCGCTTGGGGACTGTAGCGCGCTTGTAGCTAAAGTTGGGCAGCATCAGACGGGCTTGCTCAACCGCAGCCTCGTCTCCGGCCGGCCCGCGCGGAGTGCCGGCGTGACTGACTGCCGGTGTGAGCTGGCTGAGTGTCTGGATGGTAGACTCGGACCAGTGCGAGCGTGGCATCGGTGGACGCTTGGCGAGCTGAAGGAAAAAGTAATCTTGAGGCTCTTGCGTGTCGTTGGTGTCGTGGTCCATCGGGCTTGCCAGAGGAGGCAGCTCCATGTCGAACTGCTGCTCTTCGGCGTCTTCCTCTTCCACTTCCGTGTCGCTGTCGTAGTCAAAGACGCTCATGCTGTATCCCTGGTACCCGCCGTCCTCGCTCGCATCGTCGTAAAATGTTTCGCCGCCATGGCTGTAATGCTTTGTGGGTGACGCAATGAATGGTCGCTCATGCAGGCGCGGTGGTGGTTGTGAGACGGGATGTAGTCGGAGAGGATCGAAGCTGGCGCCGCTGGCTCCGCTGCCTGAACGGCTGTGGCAGACTCGGGCTGTCGATGTGGAAGATTGCGACGATTCGGTGGCCCACGAGCATCCGGAGGAGAGGGAGCATCCAGAGAAGGAAACCTTGCGGATATGAAGATCGCGAGGCTTGTTGGGCGACTTGCGCCTTTGGCTAAAGCCATTTAGAACGTGCATGGTGGATTGGGTTGTGTCTGTCACGTTTGTATAACGAGAGAGAGAATAAATTGTATGATGGCCAAGTGTATAAAAGTGCCAATGTCGTTAGTATAAGGCCCTCTCAACTATAGCGAGCGAGAGCTGATTTGGGTGTAACAGAGAGTGTCGATAGTACTGAAGCTGTTGCCCGTCAGAGCGAATGTCGGGAAACAAAGATGCGATATCTTTGACCTGAACGAGGCTGAATGTATAAACGTATATAGGAATATACGGAATTGTGTGCAACGTGCAACAGCTGATGGAGGACTATATCCCTTTGACTGCTGTAAGAGAGCAGGTAGGTCACGACTAGGGTTTCCAGCCA
>NIWZ02000117.1:0-56581 GCA_002242745.2 Lecanicillium sp. LEC01 | reverse complement strand
TGGTTATCATAAAGGTACTGAAACAGTTGTACATAAAAACGTATCTAATAAACCTAAAATGTAGAAAAATTGTGTAAACAACTTTAAAACAAAAAATGATGAGTTTAAAAGTATATTAAGGACGTTCATTACCTAGCTAGATAGGATAGCTTCCAGATCTCTAGTGATCAATCTAACCAATACTTCTACTATTGGAGTCTTCATACTCGAACGGGACCTTACCTACGACCTACGTCTGCTCAAGTACAAGCCTAGCTTACTTACCCTAAGCAACAGAAACCTTTACAGTGCCTTAGGATCTAAGCCACCATTACACCCTACTAATTTGGCTAAACCACCACAACGTACAGACATATCTCTAGAAGAGAGCTGCTACTTCTAGCGTGCTACTGGTTAGGATTGCCCTCCGGCAAGACCCAATTGGAGAGGCCTAGTCAGCCTCTTCCTTCGCAGGCTTCGCTCCACACTGGCATATTAGACATACTCTACAGAACAAGAAATCCGCTTCTAAAGTCTCGCAACACTTAACGTCGTGCCGAGAGCAATCAAGCTGAGCTTAACCTGTTTACGCGTCGCTCCTGTCAGGCAGGTGTCACGCTATACCTAACGTGAGTCAACCCTCAGTCTTACCGCCGCGCCAAATCGGCATCTGGCGATTACCCAACGCCACATCGACGGCAGCGTGGGCGAGGAGACGTGTAGAGTCAAGAATTGGTAGAGGCGAGATTTCCGGTGTGATAAGTAGCGGAATCTCGGTGCAAACCAATGCCGCGGCGTCACAGCCGCGTTGTGCGAGTTTTGTGATAATGTTGACAAAGATGGTACAGGACTTTTCCGTAAAGGTACCAAGGCAAAGCTCGTTGAAGATAATCTCGTGAATGAGCCTTCGGTCGGCCTCTTCCGGGACTTCCCAACCTAGACCACGGCGGCCAAGAGCACGGGGGTAAACCGAACCCGTCATGGTCCAATTTGTGCCGAGTATTGCAATTTTCTGATAGTTTTTCTGAACAGCTTGGTCTGCCAGTACTTCAGCAATGTGAAGGCCTGGGATGGGGAGCGGATCGCCCGGTGCTTCCAAGGCGATGTGGGCAGTATTGTCAGGCAGGATAAAGAAGTCTGCACCAGCCGCTGCGAGCTTGGCCGCATCCGCCATGAAAGTAACACGTAGTGCTGGAAGGTCGTTACGCTCCCAGGCATTCATCGCATGATGCATAGCGATGCCGGTTAGCGTAATCTCTGGATGTCGGTGAGGTCCCATGCAGCGAGTGCCCTGAAGCCAGGCTTCACGATAGCACAGAGTTGCACCTTCCGCGCTGTGTGCAAGAATGCCAATATGTTTCGAGTCTACCAGCGCGTCAGCCGACTTGCCGCTGCTATCGGGCCCGATAACGGAGGTCATAATAATTCTCTTGTAGAAAGCTCTCGAAGCGCCTGACTTTAGCCCGCGTTTTTGGGTCAATAGCACTTCCTTTAGTCCGTAATAATTTATTGCAAAGATCTAGGTAAAGTTGGCGGCAGCTTCGCTCTTTTATCATACGACACCCAGATGTCTAGTTTGGCTTACAAATTGCGGCTGAGCGACGCCCTATAGAGTACAATAGCGCCAAGATTTCGCTAACAGCTTTAGAGCCACGACTGCCCATTTGGGCGCCAAGAAACGCTGACTTACGCCCTTCTTTTTATCTTATTTTGTTTTTTATTTTTACCTGCGTCTATATTCGAAGCATTAAAGCAGTTCTCTTGTTATTGGCGCTTTGCTCCGTACCCTTATTAGGCCAGACCGTTATTAAGTAAAAGCCTCACATGTCTCCTGCAAGGTGTCCTTCCAACCAACTCTTCCAACGGGTTGGCCAATCCAGTTGGCCAATCATCCCTGCCAACCAACAAATCCTTAAATTCCGCTCCAGCCAACCCATCCAATTTCTTAAGCAATATTATTGGACGCCACAGAGCAGCCTGTCGGGGTTCATTGACGCGCCTAGAAACTCCGTGAGCTGACGTGACGCGATCTGTTGACACCTTCCTGAAGGATGTTAAGATACAGTATGTTAGCAGGTACAACTAACACACTGAAACAATCTGGGTAAGAGAGGTATCCTGCAACCAAAATTATCATCCTATCAAGTTCTAGTTATCCTAATGGCAGACCCAGCCCCTTGTAGTACAGATGTCACAGTTTTATCACGCTGAGGCCTCACTGTGACTCCTGTTCCGGATTTCAACCTGTTCAACGCGTAAACGAACAAACTTCTTTCCCTTCCTCTTCAGCTAAGCTGTTAGCCTTATCGCTGTTGACCTTATGGGACCCTCCCGCCTGTCTTATCGCTATATAGATATTTCGATATTATAATAGCGACTAGCACGAGTCCGGTGTTAATAAGCGTTTATAGCCATCTAGGATTTAGGCTTTAATAGATAAAAAGAGGAAGCGGTTAAAGGATTTCTAGGAATTTAAAAAAAAACCGTATTATAGCGCCATATTAATAATAAATTAGTGATTGTAAGGCTAACGTGACCTTCGCTTAGCGGCCACATATTTCGACTCCTTAATATAAGTTAAACCGCAGCAACTACTTCTAATATAGGCAATACGGTTAAGGGTCTCTTGTAACTCTCGTAAAGTACGTGTGTCTAGGTAGGAAAGGCGCGTATTAAAGCGCGAACCTATTACAATAGGCAAAGAGAGCTTAGCTAGACTAATACTAAATTAGTAATAAAGCTAAAAGAGTAGTCTTTAACCTTGATACTAAAGAACACCTAAGAGTATTTACTACTTTACTTATAAGAGCACTCACGCAATCGCTCGTCATTCGTAGCTCGCATTAGAGTGTTATATCTCAGCATATCCCGCTGACCGGTGCCTACTATCCTATAATACTTATATTCCATGATGGCGCGATTTCAGCTATTTCGCTTCGCCGCAAGCATTATCGCTTTGCGAATGCGAAGCCGTGTTGGACGCGAACATCTGCAAAGATGCCTGGCTCACCCAGGGTTGGTGGTCGCGCGACGGAATGTCAGCGGGGCTCACCCTGCTCACACCAAGTCGGGCGATTGGCTCCGCGCCGGAGCAAACACCGCAAACTCACCATAACCCCGAAGGATCATCTGTCAGCGCTTGCCGTAGCAGGGGACGCAGTCAATTTTCTAGCAAATTCAAGAGTTTTGCCTTTACCATAAACATCCTCTGAATAATACGGTGCCACCGTAAAAGAAGAATCAATTAGCCGCTATAGAACAGTACATCAGCTCCGCTTGTCTCACTGCCCGCCAGCACTCAACGAAATACTCAACGAAGCCCGTCAGTGAGAAGGAAGCAGTGAACACCACCAGCAAACTGGATCCTGGCCTACAGATATGCCTAGCATGATTGAAGAGAATCCCGAGCTGGTACAGGCCGAGAGCTGGATCCGCCCAGACTCATGGTCCGGCAAGACGCCCGTCTTCTTGATCCACGACGGCGGCGGCACCACCTTTGCTTACCACTGTCTCGAGTCGCTGCACCGCTTCACCTACGCGTTGCGCAATCCGAATTTCTTCAACGAGCATAAATTTGAAGGTGGTCTGCCTGAAATGGGCCGTCTGTACGCCTCTTGGATCCGCGAGGCAGTTCGAGACGTGGATTTCCCCGCGAAGCGCCAAGGGCCTAATCAGCAGCAGCAACCGGTAGATATCCTGCTGGGTGGATGGAGCTTGGGTGGGCTACTGAGTCTTGAAGTGGCAAAGCAACTCATAAATGACACAGATATCCGAGTCAAGGGCATCGTCATGATTGATAGTGTATACCCGGGAGACATATCAGGCAGGAAGCGATGGGAGTCCAAGCCGCTCATCGAAGAGGGCAAGTCACGCAACCAGATTTTGTCGGGACGTGCGATGCGAGAAGCTCGACGAATGGTAGGCGAGTGGACAGTTCCGACCTGGGACTCAAAGGATCTCGACAGCCGCCCGCCGATGGTGATGATGCGGGCAAAGGAGCGTGTTCCTACCGACAATGACAGCCAACATAGCGGGCTGGATGTGAATCGTGCCCACAAGATGCTGGGCTGGGACGAATATGATGCAGAGCTATTTACAGATGTGATTGATATCGACGGGCATCACTTTGATATATTTGAGAATGATCGCATACCGGGCACTACCGCGTCACTGATAAAGGCGCTGGCCAAGCTGGACTTGGCGGCAGGAACAGCTTGGCCTTGAAGAGATAATATAAATTTTCGAAGCAGGAGGAGGTATCTAGACTTTGTCTGAATGGTTAAATTGGATAGAGAGACTAGGGAAACGTGATTATCAAAAACATTTCAGCTCGTTAGACTGTTGGTCGACTTGTCAGCTTTTGCTGAGTTTGTGATTTTTGCTACATAGAAGCAAAAGACCGTTTAACGCCAAGATCTATGGGAATATTATATTACATACGGCGAGTTTAAACCACTGCCCTGCCGTTGAAACCAGTGTAACACACTTACGTTGTGGCTTACACTCCCAAACAGACAAGGTGGAACGGTTCTTCAGGAAACCAGTAAATAATACGCCCATAATTCCAATAATAAAATAGATTAACACTATAAATTTCTCCCATACTTTCTCCTTCGTGTCTCCAATGATGAAGATTTTAGACCTCAAAAGTTCGTCAACGCCCCCGGTTCTCAGCTGCTCGCTCAACGTCCAAACCGGCTCACCCCGCCGCCAAGTCGAGTGCAACCCAGCGGCATCGGCCCCTCTAAAAAGTTGCAGCACCGCCAATGGAGTCAACAACCTGTACTACCGCAAACCCGACCTCGCAGCTCTCAGTTCCACAATCAACATCAACCAACCTCGCGAACAAGACCAGACCTGTGGCAACAATACCGAAACGTACCCTTATAACCGTGTGCACTGCCAATACTAGCTGCCGATAACCATCTCGCCGGCGCTGCCCGCTGCAGCAAGCCACCATGTCTACCGTGGCCGATGCCCAGGGCCCCGAGACTCAGGCTGCGGCTCCAAAGAAGACCGGCGGGCATGATTACAAGGGCTTTGTAGCCGGTGTTGGCAGTGGGATAGCCAAGCTAACAGGTATTAGTTGTCTCACCTAATTTGCAAGAGAAAAGAACGTAGGCTAACCATTTCATTCCAAAAGTCGGCCATCCATTCGACACCGTCAAGGTCCGATTACAGAGCTCCTCGCGCTTCTCCGGCCCGCTGCAATGCGTAATGCAAACGATTCGCAACGAAGGCATTCGCGGATTATACAAGGGAGCTACACCGCCGCTGGTCGGCTGGATGTTTATGGACTCGGTCATGCTCGGCTCGCTGACCGTGTACCGCCGGCTCCTGTCCGAGCACGTCTTCCACGTCAAGTCCTGGACGCCGGGAGCCATCCCAGGCCAGACAACCAGCCTGCTTCAAACAGCGGACGCCACGCTAAGCACTTCGCTATCGCAATCCAAAAGCCAATCCTCGCCTCCGTCCGCCATCCTAACTACCCTCCCGCCTCTCGGCCACGGCATAGCAGGTATCCTCGCCGGGTGCACAGTGAGCTTCATCGCCGCGCCCGTCGAACACATCAAAGCCCGTTTGCAAATCCAATACGCAGCGCGCAAGGCAGAGCGTCTATATTCAGGCCCGCTGGACTGCCTGTTTAAAATATACAAGCACCACGGCGTGCGAGGCGTCTACCACGGTCTCGGGTCGACGCTCTTCTTTCGCAGCTTCTTCTTCTTTTGGTGGAGCAGCTACGATGTCATCTCGCGCTGGATGCACACGCATACCTCGCTGAGTAACCCGGCCGTCAACTTCTGGGCTGGCGGACTGAGCGCGCAGGTTTTCTGGCTGACGTGCTACCCTAGCGACTTTGTCAAGCAGCGCATCATGACGAATCCGCTGGGTGGTGGCCTGGGGGATGGTGTGCGCAAGTATCACAGCTGGAGAGAAGCGGCGGTGGATGTGTATAGAGAGGCCGGGTGGAGGGGGTACTGGAGGGGGTTTTTGCCGTGCTTCTTGAGGGCGTTTCCGGCTAATGCTATGGCGTTGCTGGTCTTTGAGGGCGTTATGAGGACGTTGCCTTAGATATCAAACTCTTTGCATACATGTAATATGGCATTGTTTATAGTAGAAGGAGGTGTTGCATACATGTAATATAGCATTGTTTATAATAGAAGTGAATGAAAAAAGTCACAATCATATACACAAACTACATTCACAGTTCCAGTTACACGAAAAATAATTGAATCAAGATGTGGACGGGTCTATTAGTGGCGTCCTCATAAGGTCGGAGACGCTTTTGCCCACAGCAGCTCAGCTTCCATCCTTTTCGAGACGAAAAAGTGTCAGAACATGCTGCGAGCGTCTCCGTTTTGGGTATCGTCCCTATCTATTCCCTCAGAGAATACTCTTTTCTTCTTCTCTCTTCCCCATTTCACAATTCAAAAAAAGGAGCCGAGGCAAGGTCGCGTTTCGAACGGGAAACCGCTTTTTACTCGTCGTCCTCCTCAGCGTCGTCGTTGACAACGTTGAAGAACTTGAGCTCGTAAACACCCTTGGAGGTGGAGACGACGCGGAGCCAGTCACGGAGCTGCTGCTTCTTGAGGAACTTCTTGGTCCTGTAGAAAACGCAATTAGTACAATGTCCAAAACCATTGCGTTTATTTTTTTTGATCGCCAAAAACGTACAGGTACTTGAGGTAGCGGCCAGACAGGTCATTGTGGGCAATAACCTCAATCTTGCCCTCGCCCTGCTGCTGGACAACAATCTCGTCGCCAAGGTTGTTGGTGACGCCGTCAACCTTGATGCGGTCCTGGAGGAACTTCTCGAAGGCAGAGACGTCGAAGATCTTGTCGCTGGCGGGCTGCGAAGCGTTGATGATGAACTTCTTGGTCTGCTTGGTGGGCTTGCCACGGCCGGACTTCTTCTGTTTCAGAGAACATGACTGTTTAGCCTACTGCATAATAGAATATTTCTTTTGGCAGAGGAAAAAGACGGGTTTCTTCCCCCTTTTGTTGCGCAAAACTTTCGAAATAGGCTGGCAAGAGCAGGACGAAACAAAATTTGCTTCGTTTTTTTCTTCCCACTCTTCCCGCCAAAATCTATACTCTTGCGAACGAAAAAGGCACCGTCTCCTCGCCTACAGCAAAGCGGTTGGAGGTCATGTACATACTGCAGTGATGGGAGCCATTGTAAGTGACTGTTGGAAGGAAGAAGAAGAAAATTGAGGGAGTTTGAAGAACGCAAAGAAGTCGAATCCTGCGCCTTTTCGGGAAAGTGGTCTGCTTTTGCGTATGGATGTGGGATGTGGAACAAAATCTCACCAGTCCGAAATACCCAAGGGCGGTTTCGCTAGTAGGTGGGTGGGCTTGCATAATTTTTTGGTGGGTTTGCCCAAAATGGGTCGAAATTAGGGCTCTTCGGACAAACTCTTTGCCGGCTTGCCGATGTGGTTTTGTTTGTTGCCAGAATTTGGATTACCTAATCGCGTTTGGGTCGATTGCCATTTTAGGAAATCCCTGGGTCGCGTGTAAGTCGCCGCCAAACAACGTGGATGGCGGACGTTGATTCAATCTCTCTTTGAGATTTTGAAACGCGATATTTGACTCATACCTTTTTTACATCTTCTGCGAATAATTTTACAACATGGAAGTAGGAGCAAAATTAACCGTGGACTTCGCTCGTTCCATCTTACTTTACTTGGCTTACTGTGCACTCCCGCCCTTTGAAGACGGTTTCCATTTTCTACTTAAAAGATTACGACAGCCAACTACAAAGTATATGTAAGCACGGAAAGAAACCAAGTGCGACAGAGTAAATAAAAGCGATAGAGTCAAAAACCAATACCCACAATATCCGCAACAATGACATTCTTTTTCTATCACTCATGAGATGTTGAAATCAATCTACCCAGTTTTCCTTACCCAATGTTAAACCACAAAGTAACTACAAAGATGAATCGTAAATTCGTTATACACGTCCGTCGTCTCATTCATAATTCGTACATCCTACTTCTCACCCTTTGAAAATAGCTTCCTGAAGACTCCCTTGATCCCACTCGGTTTCTTGGCCTCTTCTTGAGTCTTGCGTCGCTCCTGGTGTCTGGCCTTGCGGGCTGCTTCTTCATCTGGCTGATGCTTGGACTCACGCCTGGATTCGCGCTTAGTCGGCTCAGCCTTGTCTGGGTTTTCTGCTTCACGGTGTCGACGTCGCCTTCTTCGTGCACCGTCTTCGCTCCTGTTCTGTGAGCTGCCTGCGCCGCTGGTAATATCGGAACCGTGTCGCGGTGTTCGAGTTGCTTCTTCTGTTCCAGAGCCTTTGGAAGATGAGTGGCGCGTTGACCGGGTTTTGTTTGTCGCCGTGCTTTCATGTCGGGATCCTGGCCTTTCGGACCCGTGACGAGCAGAGTGACTGTGTCGCCTAGAACGACGGTGAGTGTGCTCTCCATCTCGGTCATCTTCCTTTATCGCTCGGTCTTTCTTCTCGGCTGACTCTTTGTGTCGTGATTCACGCCGCTCGCGACGATGCCGCTCTTCTCGGTCGTTGTCTGTCTCTTGTGCATCGCGTTCTTTCTTTCGCTTGTCAGACTTTCTTCTACTATGCTCAGCTTGCTCCTCAACAGCCCTAGCGGTCTTGCCAGGCGACCCGGAGCTTCCAGCTGAAAATCCGCTATCATGTCGTTTTGGTTCTCGCGGTGGCGAAACAGCCCTCGAATGGTCGTCGCGGTGCCGATGATGATGATGGTGACGACTGCTGCTTTGGGGCGCATGCGAGGAACGGCGACGAGAATCCCTGTTTCCATCTTCCTCGTGGTGCCGCGTGGAGTGGTGCGAGTGAGAGTGTCGGCGCCTACGATGGTGTTCTCCTTTACCGCTCGAGCTACGTTCTTTGTCTCTGTCATCTGCTGACAACAGAATGTTAGCGATAGCTTCTACAATGGAGAACCCAAATTGCCATCAAAGAAAACATTTAAATCAAAAACATCGCATAAACAAAACATTCAACTTTCAAAAGGATAGGACAGCCGCAGCCAGCCACAAAGCATAGACAGGGCAGCCTCCAACAACAGACAGTAATGTATGGAGACGGATTGTTATAGATCTTCGGCTCTTTCGGTTCAGGCCATGTCAAAGAGACGGTCCTCATAATTGAAAGCATGCCGAGGTACCACGTAGGCACACTTCTTGAATTCTGTCGGTTGCAAAACCTCACGCCTTTTTTTTTATCACTCAAGATGTCTGAACATGAAATATATAAACAGATTCGATTGCATCATAATAATGCTTTAAACGGAATTCGTAGCGACATATCGATTCTAATTGCTGGCAACGGTCGTCTTGGACGTTTTACTCGAGCGAGAAAACGGCTTCATGATCCGAAGGCGTAGCCAGACAAGAGGTGCCATGATCCATTTAGCAATGGTAACGTAGAATTTCTCTTGAGGGTTCACTGTTTGAGCAACAGATTCTTCCCGTGGGCTAGAATCAGTAGCCTCTGGAGTTGCCTTTACGGGCTGTTCCAGACTTCCCTGAGTGTTTTCTGTTCCCTGGGTGTTGGATTCAGACGTTTTCGCTGCATCTTTTGGAGCGTCTTCTGCCGTTGCAGCGTTTTTACCAGGGGCTGGTGATTCATCTACCGTTTTGGCCGCAGCTGATTCACCTGCCTCAGTTTCGACTCCATGGCCTTCAGCAACGTACGCTGCAATAGCAGCGTCCCTTGCAAGTTCATCGTGACTCTTGGCGGGATGCAACTCTGCCGCAGGTGACAGGTCTCTTGGGACTGCTAATAAGTCTTTATTTTTAGCAGCCACTTCAGGAGCCTTTGTCTCCGCGGCAGTACGCTCCGCGGCTTTCTCAGGCACAATCGGAGCCGTGGTCTCTTCTTGGCTGTTCCCAGTCTCCATCGCAGGGTGCAACACGGCAGCGGCAGTAGCTACAACTCCTGCTGCTGCTGCTGCTGCTGACCCAGCGATAACGGCGTCCGTATTTTCGGCGTCATGTTTCTCAGTTGTCGCAGTCTGTTCCTCGACTGCATTGTCTTCGGCGGTAGACTGGCCCTCAACCATTTTATTGTCTTGCGGCAGAGAATCCGCAACAGCTTTCTCCTCAGTTTCCTCCGATACATTCAAAGGGGTATTTTCAACAGATTGCGAAACTTGAACTGGGGTATCATGCAACAAATGCTCTTCCTCACCTTTTTCCGTGGTAGTTTCCACCTTCACCTCGTCGTTCTTCTCCACAGCCTCTTCAACTGGCTTCTGAGTAGATTCAACAGTAACTTCTGGCTCAGGAGCCTCATCTACCACGGCAGGCTCCAAGCTCACCTCATCCTTCCCCTCTGCCTCTCCAGGAGCATCTTTAGAAGAATCCACTGCTTTGATTGTCTCTGTCTTATCGACAGGTGAGTCTTCTTCCTTCTCGCCAGAATGTTCCTCGGTAGAAACCGTCGGCTCTGTGGACACATCAGCTCCCTCATCATGTTCAGGCACAGCTGGTTGTGCATCCTGGCTCTCGGCCTTCTCTTGTGTTGCTTCAGCGGCGGGAGATTCAGAGGTGGCCGTCTTGGCTACGTCCACGTTGGTCAATTCAGGCTCAGCCTCCTTCTTCTCCTCAAGAGCCGGCTCAGTAGTTGTGGCTTCTTGATCAGCGACGGGATGCACTTCCGCTACCGGCTCAGCTTCCTGGGGCTGGGACTCTGCCACAGGTTCAGCCTTTGCCTCATTGGCCTCAGTAGTGTCATTTTCTTCTCCGATGGCATGCTCCTCAGGCTTAGTGGCAGCTGTCTCAGTCCTTTTCTCGTCATCGTTCTCAGCATGAGGTTCCGCGGAGGAAGGAGCAGTTTTGCTTTCTTGACTTTCATCCGCTAGAACAGCGGCAACACTGCCACCGGCGACCGCCGCAATTGCAGCAGCAGCCGCAACTTCAACAGTGTTGGGCTTCTCTGAGTCGTCAGTTGAGGGCTCCTTGGCGGCGGCTTCTTCTTCGTCATTAGAGGGACCAGTGGTTTGGGCGACTTCCTCTTCCTTTGTCTTGGCTTCCTGAGTGGCAGTCTCTTCTGCTGCTGCAGTGTTCTCTAGCTCGCGAGCATTCTCGGGTAAATCTTCAGGTGCATCCTTGACTGCAGGTGACGCCTCTTCCTGGAGGCTGACTGTAGAAGGCTCTGCAGGCTCTTCAGGCTCCGCCGATTTAACCTCTGTCTCCTGTGGTTCTTCGACGGTTGATTCGAGCGTTGGCTCTACTGGCGCCGGTTCGTTTTCTTTGGCATCGTCTACCTCAGATACAGGGGCAACAGCAGCGACATCTCCCGAAGCATCCAAGTTCTCGACATTGTCGTTGGCGGATTTATTGACCGATGAAGATTCATGATCATGAGCCTCGGCGTCTACCTCTACCTCTGAGTTGGTGATGGTCTCCGTGGCGGTGGCATCAAAGCTTTCCGGCACCTCCTTTGGAGAATCATTCGCCTCTGTAGCTTCCTTTTCAGTTGCCACTTTGTCGCTCTCTTCTTCGGGCGCCTCAACTGTGGTCTCTTTGGCTTCATCATCAAGAGTATCCGCTTCAGTCTCTTTCGCTTCCTCAGCAGCAGGTTCAGCTTGTGCGGCTGCTGCTGGCGGCGCATCAGGCTTTGTCTCAGCTTCAACAGTCTCAGTAGGTTCGTCAAGCGTCACTTTCTCAGCAGCAGAAGATGCTGGAGCAGCCCCTTCTAACGACTCCTTTGTATCTTGCGGATCTTCAAGCCCATCGACTGCTTCAGCAGATGTTACTTGATTGTCCTTGTGAGATGCTGAATGCTCGACAGCAGTCTTGCCTTCCGCTACCTCTTCCTTGGAGGCAGAAGCTGCTTCATCTGGTACTGCCGCCTCTGCGGCAACCGCAGCGCCTGTAACAACAGCAGCAATAGCTGCAGCAGCCGCAGCAGACGCAGCGCCAGAATCCTCCTCAGCAGCAACAGGGGCCTTGCGGTCTTCTGTGTTTGGTTCTGAAGATGTGGTTTCTTGAGTCTTACCAGAGTGAGCCGGAACAGTCTCCTCAGTTATGGTAGCATCCTCCTGTACTGCTGGTTTTGACTCGACGATGTCGGCTTTCGAGTCTTCAGCAGCAGACGCCGGTTCCTCTTTTGGCGATGCAACAGTACCAGGGGCGGTTGAAGCGTCATCAGCAACAGCAGGAGTAACATCAAGGTCCCTCTCGGTGGCCACATCGACGTTGTGGCTCTCTGCTTTCAACTCGGAAGATGCGTTTTGAGCTTCGTCGGATTGAACTGGAGCAGGTTCGATCTCGTCAATTTTGGCAGAGTCCTCTTGTGCAGCTGGTGTTGCCTCAGAGATGTCACCTGTCGCATTTTCCGTGTCTTCTTTAGTGACGGACGCCGGTTCCTCGTTCGTCGGTGCAGCAGTATCAGCAGCAGGTGAAACGTCTTCAGCAGCAGCAGCTCGAACAGGAGAGTCCTCCTTGGTCGCAACATCGGCCTTGTGGTCCTCTGCTTTTGGCTCGGAAGATGCCTCTTCTTTAGCTTCGTCGGAGTGAACTGGAGCAGCTTCGCTCTCTTCTTTTTTGATAGAGTCGTCCTGTGCAGCAGGCTTTGCTTCAGAAATGTCATCTGTCGCGGTTTTCTTGTTGTCTTTAGCGACGGACGCCGGTTCCTCGCTCGCTTGTACAGCAGCATCAGAATCAGGTGAAGCGTCCTCAGCAGTAGCCGTCGGTTTCGCAGCTTCAACTGGTTCGTTCTTCTCCGCCGTCACACTTTCCACAGGCGCTACCTCGACTTCTGTCTCCTTGCGAGCTTCTTCAGGTACCGCGGTAACAAGTTCGGTCTCTTCAGCAGTCTCTACCTCAGCCGGTGCATCGACTTTCTCTGTGGCAGTGACTTCTTGGTGAGCGCTGTCAGACTCAACCGGCTCCGCTGTGGCTTTGACTTCTTCGGGAGGAGCCTTTTCTTCAGTTGATGAAATGGCTGTCTCTTCAACTTCGGCTGGTGGCAGCGCAGGTGCAGGCTCGTCTGCTTTTGCTTCCTCGTTCAATGGCACCTCGACAGCTTTGTCAGTGGTCTGTGTGTCCACCTTGGTCTCGGTCTTGTCCGTCGTTGCCTGTTCTTCCACAACTGCAGTAGGTTCAGTTGGCTCCAGTGCTTTTGATTCCTGCTGTGCGGAAGCGTCTTCGGGAGCCGCGAGGGCCTCAACTCCACTCTCTTGGTTTCCTGCACCCTCAGTGTTGGGTACTTCGGCTGCCTCAGTTGGAGCAGTGGCCTTGTCCTCGATTAACTCCTCAGCCTGTACCTCAGTAGGAGTCGGTTCTAGGGGTACAGAAGCGGCAACAACTTCTACCGGTTCGTTTTGCGCCTCTGCAGTAGAGTCATTTGTAGGCTCAGGGATAGGAACTGTCTCTGTGGCCGCCACAGAAGGCTCCTCTGCCACAATTGCCTCAGAGACATTGGACACAGTCTTCTCCTCTGGCGGTTGTGCCTCTGCTTCTGCCGCTTTTGCCTTGATGGGAGTGTGTGCGGTCTCAGTCTCAGCGTTGTTGTCAAGGACAACTTCCTCCACCTTTGCATCCTCAATTGCGTCCTCCTTCTGGGGTATGTCCTGAGGAGTTTTCACAATTTCGGACTTGTCCTCAGTATTCGTGGATACCAAAGACTCATCCTTGGCAGCAGACTCGGTGACTTCTTCAGTGGCGGTAGGTTGGACTTCAACGACTTCAACGGGTGCAACAGCGTCGACCTTATTCTCAGCTTGAACAGGCTTCTGCTCCGCACTTTCCGCCGCCACTGCGACGGAAGCAGATTCTACCTCAGGAACATGGGTAGTCGTCTTCTCCGGGACTCGCTCATCGTCATGAGTCTTTGAAGCCTCATCGTCCTCCACCGCTGTAGCTGCATGTGTTGGCTCAACTGCAGTAGTCTCTGCGTCCTGTTGTACCGCGACAACGGGCGCATCTACCGTACTCTCGCCGGGAACTTCGTTGACATCTTCGGCCGTAGGAGCGGCATGCACCTCCGCCACAGTAGAATCAGGCTTGAGCTCGTCTTCAGGTACTTTAGAAGTATCGGCAGCATCATCCTTTGCTACAGCTTCAGTGACCTCCTCAGCGGCCGTGGGAGCAGCTACGTCCGCCTCTGCAAGAGATGTCTGTGTTTTTACTTCCTCGGTAGTATCTACCACTGTCGAAGACTTAACCTCAGGTAGGTCTGCAACGGCCTCCGCCTCGACCTCCTTTTCTTCAGTAGACGGGATGAGGGCTTCTTCGTGCGTCTCGACCTCTTTAGCTTCTGGCTTTGAATCGGACGCAGCAACCTCGGTGACTTCTTCGGCAGTTGCAGGAGAAGTAACCTCAGTCTCTTCCACAGGCACTTGCGTTTCTGGCTCTTGAGTGGTTTCTACCGCTGGTGAAGGGTCAACGTGTGGAACATCTGCGGCGGGTTCCTTCTTGTCTTCGGCAGAAGGAATGGGCTCTTCTTCTGGCTCCTTGGCTTGGACCACTTCAGGCTTCGCCTCTGTTGCAGCAGGCTCGGCGGCCATTGATGCCTCGACGTCATCAGCATTGTGTGCAGTCTCTTCTTGCACTTCCTTAGCCTCCTCAACCACGGAAGACGTCTTCACTTCCGCAGGCTCCTTCAACTGCTCCTCGGCTGGCACGAAATCAGCAGCCTCCGTTTTCTCCTCCACTCCAACGACCACTTCATCAGCACCATCACCATCCAAAGCCTTGGCATTATTTGAATGCTCTTCGGTTACAGATGGCTTCTCCTCCTCATTAACGGTATCATCCTTGGCATCCGCCTCATTAAGCTTGACGTCAATCTCATTGGTATGTTCATTCTCGTCTTGTTTTTCGTTGGATTTTTCTTGAGTTTCATTCTCGGCATTAGTCGTATCATTTCCAGTAACATCATTCTCAGTCGTAGTCGTAATAGGGTCATAAGGGGTATCTTGCTCTTCCAGCTTAGTCGTAGCAGTCTCTTCAGGAACAACAACAGGTTCGGGCACAGTCTTGGGAACAGCATCATCTGCCTTGGGCTCAGTTGCGTGTCCGTTCTTGCTGTGCTTGTCCTTCTTCTTCTCCTTGTCCTTCTTGCTCTTCTTCTTCTTGGACTTGGGAGAGCTTCCGTCTTTGGGATTTACTTCCTTGACGGTGGTGGATGCAGACCTGCTAGACTTGCTCTTCTTGCTCTTCTTCTTCGATGGAGAAGCACCGTCGTCGGCCTGGACAGCAACAGCGGGTGCTTCAGCGTCAATTTTCGTCGCTTCCGCGTCGCCTTCTGGCGGTACGGTGGTGTATTCACCTTCATCTTCTGATTTAATTAGCAAAGTTCTCTCTTCTTCATGCACATAAAGGGCAAACATACCACCCTCTTCTTCTGACTCGTCTTCTTCTGTGTCAGAAACGGGCACCTCGTAGTAGTTGACCTTGTGGTCAGCTACTTGGACATTGTCCCAAACATTGCTGCGGTATTGGCAAACTTCAACGCCTTGTTCCGTAGACATGCTTGAGCAGTTCCGTGCGGAGGTGAAAGGCGTGGAGGTGGCTAGAGTCGGTGTGGAAGAGATGTAGAGGGGAAGAGTCGGTAGAGCGGAAAGACGCAAGTATACAATGCGGGTATATGCAGCGAATAGCTTACAACAAATGAAATAAAAAAAGGTAATTGAGGATGTTGCGTCTGGAGAGGGGGGGGATGGGGACGCAATGCGTTGGCTACTGCAGTAGATTAGGCAGTAATGCTCACGCGAGAGGGGGAGGATGCAGTGATGGGGAGGATATCAACAGTGTGATGAGTGAATCAGAGGTCAGAAATTCAAGAGGATCAAACATGCGGCAGGTTCTTGAAGGTCATCCAAATGGAAAAGCATGGGCCAGCTCGGTCCTACGAGTACAAAAGCTCGGCCAGCAACGCCGGTCGACATCAAAACATGTTTTGACAGGGTACATGTTGTCATGGTACAAGGGGATGAGTAGAAATTCCACGGTGATACCGACTCCATGTCGTCCCAGTCCAAGACTACCATTACGAGTATCGTCAACGAGCAGCCACCAGGGCCGGGACAAGGTGGGAGAGGTCACACAAATCTGGCCAGGGTACACCCCGGTCCGTGGCCCGAAGAGGTGACAGAATTGTTCAAGTGATGGATGGCTTGGCCCCAGCGTCATTGGGCATCTGCGACATCAGAAAAGAAAGTAAACAAGGCCATTGGGTCTAGGATGTGACATGGTGCATTGATGCCGAAACAGACAGTCCGTTTGCACAAATGTCGACGTTGGGTGGCTGCCCGACTCCGGAGGGAGGGTTGAGGCCGACATGCAGCGCGGGAGCGGCAAGCTAATGCAAGCCTCGAGCTTGAAAAAGCGCGGAGAAGGCCATCATCCGTCGTTCCCCGTGAACATGTGCTGCGAGAGTACGGACGTATTATCAGGCTACCTACAGTACACACTGATGCAGAGGGCATGCATTCATGCATGGACAGACAAATTCGGAATGGCTGGTCCAGTTGCATGTCTAACAAGAGAGTCTTTGTGCAGCATGCAACGTGGCTCGCCTCGACCGCCCTCCGTACTGCTCCCTGCATAACTTTGGAAGCTGCAGTGTTTCGTTTAGTTATCCGGTTCTCAGGTCACTTTTTTTTTTTTTTCCGTCCGTCATGTTTGCCCACACTCGAGCCGCAGTCCAAGTATCTTGACAGAAATTTTGCTTGTAGCATTGCACCATGGCATCATGCAATTTCGCCTCAGTGGATTGATGTAATTTCTTGTTGGTAAATAATGAGCAAGGGTTCTGTTCGTCGTCACGGTGACGATGGAAGCTTGGACTATATTTTCTGGTAAGCCCATGTCATGTTAGCAGGGTCCAAATGGCGGTGATTTCGTGAGACCCACGATACTTTGTTGGGCTGGACAGGGATTCAGTTGTGACTGCGACGCCAGCACAGCACCCTGCTGTCTTTTACGAGTACATATCCGTGGGGCTCGAGGTCTGTGCCATGCCATCATGCGACCACTTAACGAGTACACGAGTACTCGTATGCAGTACCTCTCTGCGATGCGCGATACATTGTAAAACTTTGGGTGCGAATGGCAATCGCGGTGAAAGGGAGGTTTATGAGTATGGCGTTGGGTAAGGAGTTGCCAGCCACGAGCCGTCTCCAAATTGGAATAGGTAGCTTAGTACTAACCTACCGTAACGTCGTATTGAAGAAATGTGTTTCTGCCAGTTGTGAGCAGCTGCACGGCCCCAAAGGAAAAACAGCTCGCCCCAGGGCCGTGCAAACGACCAACTGCCGAGACGTCTGCATCTCCCGCCAAACGAGTACATGTCACCATATCATCTGCAGACACACGCCTCATAACACCAGTCTAAGCAACTTCAAGCATGTATTTTTGTCATCAATTGTATCTGTAACTTTTCTAGCAATTGTATTGGTATCTCGTCATACGCCATTTCAAAAACGCAGCTATATACGCTACCATAGTTGAAACGCATTTCGTCATTGGTTCTTGATTCACCACATTCGCCGAATATTATCATTTCTGTACCACGCCTCGTCTTTAGAGTCTGGCCCCCCTAGTCATTTTCTTCGTCTACCATTTCGCCTTCGTCCAAAATCCACCCAGCGGAACTCCCTAAGCCGTTGGTTGTTGCTTTTGCTGATCCGTGGCGCTTGGCGCATAGCTGGCCTGCGCTCTGTTCTTCTTGATAACTTCCTTGACGCGCTCCTCAGCTTCGTCCCAGTCCTCGGTATCGAGGTGGACGAGGTCGATGCCGTATATGTCTGCAATTTTGCTCAGGGCATCGAAGCTCTTCTTGTCGTAGACGAAGCTGATACTGACACCAACACGGCCAAAACGACCTGTACGGCCGATACGGTGCAGGTACGTCTCGGTATCGGGCTCCTCATCATTGCGGCCCTTCATCGGAATATCGTAGTTAATGACCATGGACACACTGGAAACATCGATTCCTCGTGCCAAGACGTTGGTCGTAATCAGGACCTTGTTCTCGCCAGATCTGAACTTGGCAAGCAGGTCGTCTCGCTCGTTACCATCAAAAGCAGCGTGAAGGGCTGAAACCTTGTGCCCGTCGGCAATCATGCGGCGTTGAATTTCGTTGGCGCTTTCCCGAGTCTAAATCTGAATTAGGGTTGCTGCGTATCAAAGTTTGCACAAAACGCAAAACATACCTTGACGAAAATGACAGACTGTCCGATAGTCATGAGTCCATATAGCTTGCACAAAACATCGTATTTTGTGTTGTTGTCGGGGCAGTCAATAAACATCTGCGAGATGCCCTTGACCGTCAGCTCGCTGCGCTGCAGCTTGAGCGAGTGTGCATTGGGCGCAAATTTCGTGGCGTAGCTGTTAACTTTGTCCGGGAAAGTGGCCGAAAACAAAAGAGTCTGGATGTCTTTGGGAAGCATGCTGCATTCACACAATTAGTTTCCATCAATTATACATAAAGCAAGTCTCTCTCAACATACACCTTGACGCGCATGCACTGGTCTCCGAGGCCTTGCTGATCCAACATGTTGTCGGCCTCATCCAGCACCAGGACCTTGAGATTTGACACATCGAGCTGCTTGCGACGAATAATGTCCATTACTGTTCCTGGTGTTCCAACAACGACTGCAGAACGAATGGGCTCTCCGCGGGGAAGAGCACCGGGAATTGCAGCGGCGACCTTGAGCTTTTCGAGGAATCGGCCAATGGCAGTGATGACACCTTCAATCTGACGGGCAAGCTCTCTGCTGGGTGCCAGAGCAAGCGCCTGAGGCACATCAGGCTTGCTAAAGTCGACGCGGGACAAGATGGCGGTAACAAACGCAGCAGTCTTGCCAGTACCTGATTGAGACTGCGCAAGCATGTTTCTCGGGGGATCGGTGAGCATTAGCGGCAATGACTTGCCCTGTACCTTCGAGGGCTTCAAAAAGTTCAATGCCAGCAAACCCTTGAGGATATCTTCGGATCTATAGTAAAGAACGCAGTCTGTTAGCAGCTTGCGCATTGAGGGTCTTTGTTTCACGCTGTAGATGTGGGCTTACAGTCCGAGGTCCTGCCATGTTGTAGCCGAGTGAAAAGGCGTAGCTTGATTGTTCTGCAGGTCGCTCAAAGAGACCTCAACGTCCCATTCTGGTTCCTGGAGGCCAGAAGCACCAGTTTCCTCGACAGCACCGTCAGCCTTTCCAGCGGCAGCAGGCTCAGCAGCAGCGGGAGCTGCATCGGCAGGCTTGTCGTCGGGTTTCGTGATGCGACTCGCGAGATCAGACATGATGGGCAAAGTTGTGTCAAAAGCGATATATGAAGCTCTTAAAACCAAAGAAAGATTCGGAAAACGGCAGCGCAGCGTAGTCTTGTGCTACCTCTACCTGCAAGACAAAGGATTGAACAAAGAGTTGTAGCTTGCAGCTTGCGGTCAACCCGACTGGTCACTGATGGATCTAAATTTTGGTGGGGTCAGTGTGCCTGCTGGAGGGGCAAACGCCGCCACTCCAGAGGCTAACTTTGGTGCAGCTCCCGCTGTTTATCCGATGCAGCTTCACGACAACACCAGCGCAAGACATGCTATGCCCATAGCTAATTTAAACTGGCCGCTCTTTAACGGTCGACGAATGGGGGCATGGCCGTTCGATTAAGTCTCCTATAAACACACAATAGCTCCAAGAGCTACCACAAGCTTAAAAATGGCCGCTCCTCCTCCTCCACCGCCTCCAAAAGGCGGCTTGTCATTATACGAGAACCTCCACGATCCAAACGACCCGACACCAGCCGCGACAATATCCTCAGCGCCTGTCCTCTATAACCAGGACGATCACAATGCTTCTGGCGCAGCTTCCGCGAAGAAGTCGATAGACCCAGCATTTCGTTTCCAGCCCGTCCGCCGGCCACAGCCAAAGCAGCAGAAGCCAAAAGCTACCTTTCCCAAAGCGATACCAAAAGCCTCGATTCCTCCGTCCGCGCCCGCCGCAGCAGCACCAGAAGCCGCTGTCCCAACTCCCCCATCTTCATCATCCGTACCAAAGAGCACGCTCGCCGATTGGGCAGCTACAGAGGAGGATGAGTGGCGGTATGGAGCGGGCGAGAAGCGGCAGCGCGGCGGGCGCAAAAAGAAGAAGAAACAGCAGCAACAGCATTTTGAAACAGATTGGGACGACATTTATGATCCATCGAGGCCTACCAATGTCGAGGAGTATTTGAAGAGTGACGAAAAGATTGACGAAGTCAGAGAGTGGAAGGCTTTGTTGTATGCGCATCGTAAGAGCAGACAACATAGTGATAGCTCTGACGACGAGAGAGACCAAGATACCCGACCAACAAGTAAGCATCACCGTACCATTTCTCAATCTACACACAAACTCACATATAATTCTTTCAGACCAATTCGCTCCTCCTCCGTCATACGCCTTTGTTCCTCCACCTCCACAATCACCACCAGCAGCCGTTCCAGCAGCACCACCCCCAGACGATGCCACAGGAGACGACGCCTACGCCCGTCGTCTCGCCCTCTCTAACCAACCACAACAAGCACAACCGCCTCCTCCTCCTCCTCCTCCTCCTCCTCCTCCTCCAGAAGCCGAACCTCCATCATCAGCAACAATATCCGCCGCGCCAGTCCGCTACGCCCAACCCGACCCAGAAGAGGCCTACTCCCCACCACCAACCTTCTCCAACAACAGCAACACCGACGAAATCCCACAACAACCACGCACCAACCTCCCAGGCCAAGCAGGCTTCGCCCACAGGCTAATGAGTAAATACGGCTGGCAAAAGGGCAGCGGCCTCGGCGCCACCTCAAGCGGCATAGTCAACCCGTTACGAGTCCAAGTCGAAAAGCGCCGCCGCAAAGCAGACGCCGACGGCGGCGGATGGGCCGAACCCGGTGGCCGCGGCAAGATTGTCGGCGGCCACACTAAACGCAAAGGCGACGGCGAGCAAGATTCTCCTGGTGATATGAGCGAGGTGATTGTGCTGCATCATATGCTGGATAATATGCCCGACTTGGCAGCCGAGATTGAAGATGGATTAGGCCAGGAAATTGGCCAGGAATGTGGTGAAAAGGTGGGCTTCAAATCCCCTCCTTTTGAAAATGCATCGTGTCAAAAGAGAAAGAGGAGAGAAGCTAACTTAACGAACAGTATGGTCGCGTTGAACGCTTATTCATTGATCCATCTACACGACGCGTCTTTATAAAGTTTACAGATCAAGTATCGGCTTTAAGAGTGCGTCTATAACCTTGACTGGAATATGACATGAACCATCCGCTAACTGACCGAACCGTCTAGGCTGTCAATGAGTTAAAAGGGCGCATATTCAACGGCAACACGATTGCACCCAAGTTTTATAATGTAGAACAGTTTGAAAATGGTGTATACACAGCATAATATAATGGCAGATGCCAACAGAAATCTGAATTGGACAAATCTAGTCTGTACTCATAGCAACTTCACAGTTCCTGGTACTGTATCGGGATTGAAACCGGTGCAATTATTAAGTTCTAGCGTATCTGCAAAAGACAAAAAGCTACGTAGTGTCACCCTTCTTGTCTGGTCCTCATCACGCGACAGTCAAACAAAACCACCGAATGCAAGCCAGGGAAAAGCAGGTAACAGAAATCCGTGTACAGAGAATCGACGCCATTTTCCGCCATACATTCTATCCTCCTCAAAAAAAATTACAGAAGCTGCGCGAAGCCAGCAACAACGGCGAGGCCAATGGCAGCAGAGCTCAGCTTGTATGTGGCAGCGCTGCCCTCGTCATCACCAGAGCCACCGCTGCCGCCTTTGCCATCCTTAGAGTTGGCCTCTTCTTCCGTTGCGTTGGCCGTGCAGCCCTTCTTGCCTGCAACTGAGGCGTCGTCGAGGAAAGAGCACACGTCCTCGGAACCAGTAGAGGATGTGACCGTGACGGCACCACCGAAGGTTTCGATCTTGGGCATTTTGATCCTTGTCCATGTTAGCAGTGTTGGCCAGGCAAAATTGGGGCTCAGAAAAGGATCACTCACTCTTCGAAGTTACCACCCAGCAGAAGGGCACCGTAGACAGAGGTCAGCTCGGGAAAGCCGGAAATCTCCGTCAAGTTGGTGTTGTTGAGAATGGTGAGATCACCGTTGATCTTCTCCAAGACAGGGAAGGACAGGTTCTGGAGAACCTTGTTGTTGTTGAAAGATAGACTGCCAACCTCCTTCTCGCTCTCGCCAACCTGGGTCAGGTTCTTAGCCTCGAAAGACTCCATGTTGGTGTTGTTCTCGAAGCGCATGCCCTCGGAAACCATCTCCAATGCAGGGACAGCAAAGCCAGAGACATCGGAAATCTGCAAATTCTTGGCAGTCTGAAGCTGAGACAAAGTAACGTTCATGTTCTTGCCATTACCGGTAATAATGAAGGTTTCGTTGATAGACTCGAGTGCAGAGTCAAACTTGACGAGAGCCGGGTTGTTGATAATCTTGAAGTTCTGGACAGTGGTGAGCTGAAGATTAGAGAGGTCCGACATGCTCATGCAGTCCGTGATTTCAACATCTGTGGCCTTGGAGACACCGGAACTACCGAAAGCCAGGTCCTTGAGAAGCTTCAGTCTGCGGATGGTAAGCTTGTTGACACTCTCAAGCGAAGTAAGCTTCATGTTGTTCAAGAGGTTGAGATCCTCAAGAAGGAATTCACCACCAATGGAGTTCAAGCTGTCGCTGGTAATGCTGAGCAGGTTGGTGACATTGCTGACAATAAAGTCGCCCTTGAACTGCTTGGGTCCCTTGATAACAAGCTCGCCATTAACGTCCTCCTTGACGGTAACCGTGCCCTCGACGACTTCGCAGTCGAACTGGGGGTTCGTGGAAGTGATTTCGAAGTCATCTTCGCAGGTGTCGGCGGCTACAAAGGTGTCAGAGGACATTCACAAATCATCTGGTTTCCGAAAAGACGTACCAAAAGCCAGGCCAGCGGCCATGGCCAAAGAAAGGTATTCGAAGCGCATGATTATCTAGAGAACAGACTGCAGTTAGCAAGGTAGCTCTCGCAGCTGACAATGCTGTTGACGAATGAAGTAGTACAGCAAACACAACAGACGCAATTCGATGGTAGAATAAATGCAGCAGAGGAAAGATGCTGGGATCGCGGGAAATAAGAGCTGTTGATGGCTTGCTTTGCGAAGTGGTGCAATGCGCGGGATTGAAACGTGAAGATTTGGTGTAGACAAACACAGAAGTACTTGTGGGAGAGCTGAAGCGCAGGTCGCAGTTTCCTTTTCAAAACCGTGAAGCCCAAAGCCTAGATCCCAGATGGGCAGGAGAGATGGAATCACGAAAATAAACCCAACTGCAAAGCAAGAGGGATCAAATTCGTGTCCGAGGCGAGCGTTGAAGCAAGGTGCTATGAAGGAAAACAGAGCGCACGAGTGAAGGACCACGCAGTACACAAATAATTGAGTGATTGTGATGGCAACCAGGGAAGGTATGCACCGGCAATGAGGCGAACAAGGCTGACAGGCACCACTGGAATGCTGCGGCCGGGCGAGGATATTGTGACAGGAGCTGCAGAAACGGAGGCAAGAGACCCGGGCAAACGAGGATGGTTTTGCAAGGCGAATAAAAGTGAAATGCTCGTGAAGCAAGTGCAATGTTGATCGATCTGGGAGCTGTGTGGAGAGATGCTCGACGCAGCAACGCCGTGGTAAAGCGGCCAGCGTCGAGTGAGGCACGAAAGTTACTCACCAAAAAGTGACAATCGGGGGATTCAGACTGTGTTTCTCGGACAACGACACGCCACGGCGGGGAAAAGGTCGAAAGAACGGCACGGAGGAAGAAAAAGAGTAAAAGAAAGGCCTGGAGAGGATTTGCGATTGAAAAAGAAGATAAAGAGCTGCGACTGGAGAACGACTTGACGTCCCTTTTCTCAGTTCAGACCAGGCAAAACGAGCGGCTGGAATCGAATTGGCAATACAACAAAACAGGAGGGAAAGGAGGAGGAGGAGAAGGTCTCGTTTGGGAAGGGGAGGGTAGGTAGAAGAAAAAAAATTGGTGACTGGAGCTTGCCCAGACCCTTGGGGGGTGGCAATGGTGGTGCTTGGTGCAGTGGTGTCACGGTGGTGTGTGCAGTGGTGGCCCCCTGGTGCCTCGTCCAGGTACCGTCAGCGCCGGTGGTGGCGCGACCCGGTACAAACAATGCGCCTCGGGCAGCGGAGCGTCCGGGCCATCAGATGCCGCCCGTACGCGCTGGAGCCAAGTTGCAATAGAGGCAGTGAGCAGCGGCCCGGTGGGTAGGCTAGCCTCTGTACGGTGCAGATTTGCCAAATCCACAGATGTCTCTGTACCAGACTTGTTCATCGGGCCAGGACCTGCGACGAGGCCGAGACTCGCTAGGAGCTGCAGAAATGGTGTCGGCCAGTGGCAATGCTAGTAGCTTAGGTACTGGGCCGCTATGGACGCTAGAGGACGGCAAGCCCCACCATTTCACCCCCCCAGGAGGTACCGGTACGGGAGAATTGCCAAGATTCCACAGCTTTAGCGGGTACCTAGTAGCTCTAGCAGGAGAGCTACTCGTACAAGCGACACGCGACTAGCAGAGTCTATCTTAAGGAAGCGATAGAGTACAAAAGGAAAAGAAAAGAAAGAAAATAAAAAAAGTGGCCGGGTCAAACGATAGTCTATGACGGTCTACCACCAGTCTACAGTCCTGCGGCCGTACAGGAAGACACACAATAGTGAATTGGCGATGAAAGGAAGACGGATATGAAATCTGCCCTGTCCCTCTGACCAGGAGGAGCCTCCATCTGCATGATTACTCGCCCGATGTGCACCTCAGTTCAAGGTTGTTGTTCTTGTCCTTGTATGGCCAGGTACCGGCCACTGCAGGCCACCAGATTTGCGCGGGCTCCCTCCCCCCACTGCCGCGACACGGCCACACCTGGACAGTGCCACTTTCAGGGGGATACACGAGCAATACTTGCACCTACATTAGCCTTTACTGGGATTCGCTAGTACTACGGTAGGTCGCAATATGACAATGGTGTCTTCAAGGAGGTCATTGTTATTACGCTGCCCATCAAGACACGAGGACTATCATTCCATTGTCCTTATTATGCAATTTACTGCTAATTATCAAGCTGCAAGCATCAACAACGGCAATAAGGAACTCACTCTACCGTGCGAATTGTGCACTAGATGGAGCAACGTCTCCAGCGTGGCAAATCGCCCATCAGGCCCTGCTTTTACTTTTTCCAACCTGCGACGACTGAGAAACTCTGGGAAGCTACGAGTACGAGTAGAGTGGCTCGACTGTTCGGATGGAGCCACCACAACAGAGCTCCACCCCATCTTGTTGCGGCAGGTGGTGTCTCCAGTCTTGATTGCGCGTCGTTCCCTTCCAAATTTAGCCACACACTTTGCAAGCATACGTCGTACGAGAGAGGTACTCACGCACCACATTTGATTTACTCGTACACCAAAATGCTGCAACCTGTCCGCCTCACATGTCTACAGTACGTCCTCTGGCAGTGCATCAACATTATTACGAGTAGGCGTATGTACGAGTACGTTACGATATCAATGAGCTTTTAGAGCCATGTCTCCGTTATTTGTCGATTCCACTGGCTTGCCTTGCCACCATGGGATTCCTGGTGTCGACAAACGGCCACCAGCGCCGTGACACCAACAGCCACCACCAGTCGGCAACATCATAGGTCCATTGTAATACTGCGGATACTGAACGGCAGCACTTGTTTGCCAGTAGCAAGAATTCTACCGTGAATCATCGCCTAATAATCGCAACGTATCAGTCGGATATCAAAGCAGACATGCTCGTTGTCGCCTGTTACACGGCAACGGCGAAGCCCGGAAACAAAGACAATTGTACAGTAGCCGCTTGGATTCTCCAGACTGTTCCACAGGCGTACGATGGCGAAAAGGCCAAGAAATCGCAAAGTCTTGTGGCCCCAGTCGCCATCCAACCTTTTGTCTCTTTGCCAAGCCGCCTTGCAAAACTTTGTGTGCCCGGTTTTGGTCTGGGTATACGAGGAACCAAGACGGAGGGCTATCAATGGTACGTCTTCTACCTACGAGTACTGATGGCGTGGTTTACTCTGCCTCGACTCGGCACCATTCTTCCGGCCATGCACATTGACCGCGCTCGGAGAGTCCAGCAAGTCAATTGAACAGGACGCCCCGTCCATAGTGCGCAGCGAATTACATATTAGCAGAATCGCGGCTGTCCATCGATACGCATACGAGTTTAAAGACAGCTTTCACAGGCACACGAGGTTGTGCTTCGTACACAGCGAACAAAGGGCTTGACGCCACATTTGACACTACTGCACGCAATGTACGGAGTAGAATGGCACTAACACGAAACATACCGTCCACGTCACCACCAGCAAATCCTCAACTTTGTCATTGGAGCCATTGTGTGCCGTGGGATTGTTGCGAGATCGTTCATCTTGGACCAATTGCTTGTACGACACTACGAGCACTACGAGTGTATGCCATGCGGGAGTCGTTTATCTTTGACACTAAAATTCATAGCCAAACTCCTACGATGCAGGCGACTGGCCAGCATTTTGCGCCATGTGTGTTTGATCGGCACGCTACGATAGACACTGAGAAACGTGCTTTGTTCCAACCGCACTGTTTGGCACAGTCGACGTCCCTCCTCCCCTTTTCTTTTCTTTTCCCTTCTGTACGAGTAATCAATGAGCCGCTACGTGACATGGAAAATATTATACTAGCGCATCGCGTGGATCTCTCCGAACAGCCAGCACTGCCACAGCCTGTTTGACGGAGTCAGGCCCACATCCCTTGCAGGAGAAATGCTCTAATGTCGCATCCTCATACAGCCTACGAGCCTACCCCAGGATGGGAGATCAGTTTCATTCCATACAGGGAAACAAAACATGGCTCTCATGACGTACCACGGTTGCAAAAAGACCACTCTCCAAATTAACTGGTAATTGGGCTTTGATTAATGTCGATTCCCTCCTGGCCTACGACGTACACATTGCCTAGCTTGTGTAGTTGATTATACTGTGGCGGCGTTAGTTATAGATCTGTGCAACGTGTATTCTGCCATTTGCAATTCCTACTCGTAACTGGGACATTCTGACTGCGAGTACGACTAGACAAAAGCTTCTTCTGGTTAGACCTTGACTCCCTGTTTGGCCCCCAAACAGCTCTGGCGTCGCTAGCCTCGGCCGGCGTTTTCATATATTGGTTTTCATTTTAAATCCAGACCTTCCATGCGGAGGCGACCAAGGCCGGGCAGGTCTGGGGCTTAATTGGCCTGCATGAGATGCCATGGGACGATGCTCGATTCCTTGCTCTTAGCTGTAACACAAAGATGTCCCGTACAGCACAGACGTACATACAGTACTCGATCTAGCGCTCTTTTTTTAGCTTTTTTACCCTTTTTTGCTTTTCTCACTTTAGCTCGATACCCTCTAACAAAGCTGTAACTTGCTTCCGGATACTCCGTTTCTCACCATCATCAGGCTAGAGCCCATGGCGTTGGTGGACCTGCGCTGAAATTGTCTAATATCGACCTGCAGGCTCCATGTTGAACGCCACCCCCCGTTGTGAGATTCGGGGGCGTGGAGAGTAAAGAGCAGGGATGATTTTCCCCTGGCAGCTAATAATAAGCCAGCCGACTGCCACGTCTAATGCACGTGTCAATTCGGCATTAGCCTATGTGTCATGTAGAATGCCTCCTGCATTATTGACTTGCTATCCGTTTGAATATGATATACTTGCCTACGACGTAGGTTGGTCTTGATGATGGAACGCCGCAGCCCAGTTGCACCAGCCTGATTTCGACGCCGGAAGACCATCACAAGCTAACAGAGTGTATCACAGGTTGCATACTTTTCATTCGACGTTGATTACATGCAATTGCATAGTCGTACCGTATAGAAAAAAAATTCCACGCTATCCCTCATCATACATACAGCCCTTGCAGCATATATAACCCCATCAACCAACCAACGCATCAATCGCCATAAACTCACACAATCCCATCTCCAAACCCCCCAGATATCCCATCCTCACTCCATGGTACTTACATCCGTCTCCTCAACCCGCCACATATACCACATAAACAAGCTCCTATACGGCGCAAACCGATCCGACAGCTCTGTCATATCCTGCTCCGACATGTACTTCCACTTGCCGCCCTTATTCCTCAACTTGGCCACATCCCGACCAACAAACGCCGCCATGCCACGCTGCACGCCCAGATCCCCTAGCGAAAACACATCCATCCGCTTAAGCCCAAAGCACGCAAACATCTCCACCGACCACCTCCCCAGCCCGCGTACCGCTGTCAGCTTCTCCAGCACCTCGTCGTACGGCGCGTCGTGCAGCATCTGCGCGCTCAGCTCGCCATTCTTGAACTTTTCTGCCAGGCCCTGTATGTATTCTGCTTTACGCTGCGAGAGGCCTGCTGTGCGGAGCGTCTCGAGCTCCATGGCTGCTACTTCAGATGGGTGCGGGAAGCGCGGCTTCGTAGCACCGTTGGTGCTAACTGTGGTGCCCTTGTCGCCAAAGAGGGCAATGAACTTATTCTTGATTGACTTGGCAGCTGCGCCAGAGACTTGCTGTGATATGATGCCACTCGTAATGCTTTCAAACGGATCAATCTTCTCCGCTAGCCCTTCGGGAGAAAACGAATGGCAGTGATGCTTCTCTACAAGCGGCCGCATCCGCTCGTCAACCTTGACAAGATAGTCGCATGCCTCCGTGAGGAGCGTCTCCCTCGTAGTCGTCGTAGAACTCTTCCCACGGCCTTTGGACGGCGACACGGGTTCCTCGTCTCTCGGCGTAATCAGCCGCGAAGTCTCTGGCGATAGCAGTGTAGCGTTGGTTCCCCGCGGGTCAGCTAGGCGCCTGACGGCCGCTGATTTCGGCTTATTCTCATCATTGTAGGGCTCGGAAATGATGCCTACTGCGCTGGGTGTCGGTGTGAGCGGCGGAGGTGTAGACATTTTCTTTGTCTTCTTCTTTGGCGTCATTGGTGCGGGTGCGTCGTCGTTTGTACTCGCTTTGCGCTTACTCGTAGATGTCTTGCTCTGCGATGGTGCTCGCGGCGGCGGCATCGCTGCTGCTGCTGCTGCTGCTGCTGCTTCTTTCGAGGCGGCACTGGCGGCACTTAGGCGCGCGGATCGCCTTGATGTAGTCATTTTGGCGTGAACGTGCGGTATGAGTCGCTTTGCGAGATGATTGATGCGCAATGGGGAAACAATTGCGCTGTGTCGTTGGACGAGGCGCACCAGAAGGGAGACAGTTGCTGGTGTGAATGCGCTTCGATGTAGCATATGACGTAGACGATGGGTAATTGCTTTTTCGCAGATGTTATGCTCTTGAAAGCTGTATTCAGGAGCCTACTAGCAGTTGGTATAGTTGATTTGGCGTTTATAGTTTGGTATAATGGTGTATGGTCAAGATTGTCTAGCTTCTCTTCACGGTGTTGCGATCTATGTGGCTGGCTGTGCCGTCATTTTGGAGCTAGTGGTGTGAATCCGCCCACGCCCTTTGCATATAGCCGATGACAGGGCAGCCCAGATAGCTAGCTACCCGGGAGCACTTTTGTCGCAAAAAGCGTCTCTGTTCTCATCGTCGTAGAAGATTTTTGTAGCGTTTAATTATATGCAAAGATTTGAGCCGCTTTTTTCAATATATTTGCGGATTTCGCAGATGTATGTAGCTTCTCTCGCGTCTGTGCAGCTCAAAGTTGGTCGTGTTGTTCTGATCTAGTGGTCAGACTTATTTTGTGAATGTCGTCACCTCCAACAGCCTTGCTTCGTTTCGATGAGAAAACAACTTGTCAATGTTTAATACTGGTTAAAGCTTCTGTGCAACAAAGTTGAAAAATTTGTCAACAAGCTCCTTTCTATTTGCGCGTTGACTCAGTTTGAGGAGTGGCAACAGAAGAAATGAGGCGGAGTCACCAAACTCTGGATATAAATCCGTCAGTACGCCGCTACATGAAAAGCCGTACGATGAGGGGGGGCGCCTTGTAGGAAGAGAGCTTATCAATCATTTACGTACGGTGTATATTTACATTGTGAAATTAATACGGGTGAAATAATATATGTTTATTCGGATCGTATAACTCCATTATATCCCCTAATAGCCTTTTCAATGCGAGTCACTGCGCATCCAATGAATGCGTCCATTCAACTACCGCCAAAACGGTAGCCCAAACCCAAGCTTTGCAACCATTCTTTGCTTTCGCGCGTCACCATTGTGAGGTGAAGCTTTGCAACATTGTCAGGTTGAAGCAGACGAGGATCCAACTGGGAATATACACCAAGCACCATAGCGCTCTCTTTCAGGTCTTCCCGGAAATCGGGATGCGTGATTTCTTCAAAATCCATCATCATGCTTATGCATTCTGCTAGAAAGGACGGGTTCGAGCTTATTGCCAGGTAGACAAACGACATTGTAAAAGCAATCCAGTGCTTTGCTTTCTTAGTATTGGCTACACCGGGAGGACGTCGGAACTCTATGGATCCTGCTCTACCAGACTTGGCAGGTAGCAAATTCCAGGCGAGATTCTTGTTCGGAGAAACGATGTCAAGGATCTCATCCCGTGTCGATTCGTCAATGAAATCAAAAATGAACGGTAAAGCTCTGACAGGCCCATAGCGCGAAAAATACTCGTTCAGCTTGGGGGCCTTAACATTGCTGATACAGAACAGCGTCGCTTTGTCTTGTCGAGATGGCGGACAACACCGGGCCGTGGCAGGTTCCTAAAACACCACCGCCTTTGCGAGATCTCGAAGTTCTTGTAATGAATGAGCGCCATGAGCCCAGGAGATATGGACATGAGTACCGCTCGAAGCGTCTAAAAGGACGTCAAAAGACGCGAGGAGGGCAGACCAAAAGGTGTCTATTTTCTCAGGCCACGAAGAGTCCCCCAATAATACTGGTGTGATTATTTCCAAGGGGTCTGCAAACTTGTTAACGCATGTCTTACGAGCGGTAGGAAGACACTTACAGTATCCGTTGGACATGTGTTTTTTAGATAACGACGGGTCCAGAACGACATTCCACCTGTTGTATTCGATCGGAATGTCATTGTTGAAATTATGAACGGTTGCTATCATTCCACTGCGGCTTAATACCTGCGCTACGACATCCATAAGAGCGAGGCTGAAACTTCTCTGTACAGATACTGATGCATCTTCACCAGGAGTTGATATAGAGAACTCGTGTGGCGTCTTGAGACGCAACTGGAGCTCGAACTCGACCCCAAACTTAAAAGGCAGTGCCGCTTGAGATACCTCATTCGTTCTCAGGCTTGCAGAGCGGCGCATCCATTGTCTCGTAGTTGGACGTCGCTCTGGAGTACTTTTGGGGGATTCTGGCCCTGTGTTAGAGCGTCGACTTCGTGTTGGCGTAACCGGTTCCATGATGAGCGGCACAGAAGCTTAGTACTGGCATATGTATACCAAGAAGAGAAGAAAGAAAATGATTTGCCAGGGAGAAAGATAGAAGTAAAAACCTGAGTGCTAAAGCGCGGTATGCTATTAAGCAGATGACTATAATAGGGCAGTAGTAGTTCAGAAAGTGATATGAAAGTGAATCCACTGGTTTGCAAAGCCTCCACCACGAGTCTATCCCGCGTACTAGACAAAAAGAACAAGAAATGCGTTACTCCCACCGGCCACTCTAAATCAAACGGAATGTTAAGCCGGCCACAACAGTTTCAGTGCCGCCTTCATTCATTGAAATGCGGCAACGAACGACCATATACCGTTCCGTTTCGTATACACGAAGTGCTTCTTCTTCGTCGCTCGTCACGACGCAGTATGCCCAGCCATCCACCATAGACGAAGACCCCGAATCTATGAGACCGAGATATTTATTTCCCCACCTCGAAAGCTTTGCTCCGTGAATATGAGCGCGTTTGTACGTGATCTTTGCCATTTCGGCGCCTGTAACCCGCGATAAAACGCTTGGGTCCGCCAGGGTCCCATAGAAAAAGTACCACACCGGAAACTCGCTTTGTTTGGGTAAAGCACCACTTATTCCCATACCCACCGAATTAGGGCGATACTGAGGTAGTGTCGTATCTATTCCGAGAGTCGGATAACGTGATTCCGGAGATAGATCCTTGGAGGCAATCGAGACCCGAACAAATGTTGGTTTATAGTGGATGCCTAAGGCTTTCAAAGCACTAATAAGCCTGGATTTTTCAGCACCTGTAAGAAGACAAAACCCGACTGTGTAGCCACCATCGTCGGCTGCTGGAAGCACGGTTGGTGCTTCATTTTTGTTCAACAGCTGTTGTACGACCTCTGGGGAAGATAGGTGCCCCTGGATTTTGACCAAGAATGTACCTCCGCCACCTTGCGGCTGAACTGAAGAGGGCTTTTGAGGTGCATGCTGTTGACGACTAATGCTGTACTCGTACGCTTCCTTATCAAAGCCTTCTTTGACTTTTGCATCTTTGACTGCCTCCCAAGCTGCCTGTGAAATTGCCTTGCGGCCGAAGTCTGCGCGCCATAGTCCAATCTCATTGCGAGCCTCGTCACATGTGAACGAGAATACCTTTTGCCAGCGTTGTAAATCAGTATCGGAAACCTGAAAGTTATCAGGATCCTGTACGTCAAATGTATTGACGTTAGACGCAAGGCTTTCGCAGGCTTCCAGTAGATCCATGACGGCTTATGTCGAGCGGAAAGACCAAAGCAAGGAGTGCACGATATAGTGTTTGCCGTACGGAAGCGGGCAGATATATATGCAAACAGACGTATAGTACCGTTTGGGAAGGGCGGACGAGACGGCAGATAGTTGCAGAAGACGTCGTATTATTTCGCTGGGAGACGGTCAACAAGGCGGGATCTAGATGCAAAAGACTGTATTGTTGCGTTGGGAGACGATGAAGGAGGCGAATAGCCCGAAGTTCAAGTTAGAAGTTTTTTTCGCCTGCAAATGTCGAATGTGAAGTCCTTTGAAGGCGGCGCTGAGACGCTGAAGTTTTTGTTAGTTGAAGGAGGTGAATGAGATCAGGATGGGACCGCTTTTTATACGGTGCACAGGACTGGAAGCCAGCGAGAATTGTAAGCTTTGTGACACTTGGTGGCTGAAAAGCTATAACTAATCATGCTTCAGGTTCCTTAAGTTCAAAAGGTCAAAAGAAACAAAGAAAGTTTTATTTTCCTATGAGATCCAAATGCTGTCAAAAGACCCCCCACCCCCTTTTTTCCTCTTGTTCTCTTTTCTGCAGCACCCGTCCCAAAGAAGCACCAAGTCATCGACCACCGCTTACTATTTCTCCAATCCCCTCAACAACCGTGTGCGCCACGTCCTGTCTAATAGGCCAAGGCTGCACCGTAGGCGAGGATTGACGCTGTGAGGGTGGAATGTGCCATGCTAAGCCGCTGAGCAGACCCGTCTAGAACTGTCAACTAACCTGCTTACCGCTTCCTTCCATAAGCTCTGCCTTACCAGACTTCACAACTGCACGCGTAGGGGCCATAAGTTGGCTTTCACCATACGATAGCTCATGTGGATTAACCAGCACGCCAAACCCACCGTCAGACGCGACCGGATCGCGTAAACTTTGCACTAACTCTGACACGGCGGCGATAGCTTCAAATTGTGAAATGCTAAATGTGCCTATATACTCGCGTGTCTTACCGTGAAGAAAAGTACCTCTTGTGACAGTGCATTAGTGTACTTCCTCTTACGAGACTGTTTCCGGGTCAATGCCGTCGACCAAAATTGTACCTTCGGGCACTTCGGGCAATGCCCATCGCAATGCTGTATCACGTGAAGCTTGCCAACTTAAAGTGATAGAGAAGCGTCCGAGGTTAACAGAAACAGACGCTTTTGGCTAGTACTTTGGTACGCCTTAAGTGTCATCTTCGGAGCACTTCACACTCAGTCTTGTCACACTCGGTCTTCGACTTTCCCACGCATCAACATAGAGTACGAGCTATTTCCTGCCTAGCAAATAAAAGCTATTGTAAAAGCCGCCATGAAAATTCCAGTAAATTTAAAACAGCATTAGCCCCAAGGGGTTGAACGCTTTAGCGGTACGTAACTCACAGACTCTTAAGAGGTCGACGTTTCTTGAGGCTTCGCAAACTTTTATTGCTTACACCCATTCTGCACCGCTGTTAAGCTAATTCTACTATCAAGAAATAACTATATACTCTCTTTCTGGTGCCGTGTCTTTCTTTGAAGCAAGGGAGTGATTGGAGACATGCAAGTTTATCAGCCTGTGTGAATGGGAAGGAATAGGGGCTGGCGATTTATCTATTAAAAGACGTCCCTCAGTCATTTTCGAATACAGGTAGTATGAGGAGTGGCAAGCTTATCATTTCTTCCAGGGGCTATTGGACCAAATACTCGTACGGCGGGAATCTGTCAGGAAATGCGATACGCCACCGTCACATGGACCGATGAGGAGGGAATACAGTTGGGGCTTTCAGCCACAACCTTTAATCAGGACCGCCAAAATCAATATCTTCACTTATCCATACCGTCTCTTATCTCTAGCCCATTCTTCGGGATCATGAATCCACACAGTGGATGGTTCGCTGACATCCAATAACAGCACAGCATCATCAGGCAAGCGAGACTCTGGTTCATCCTCGCAAGCCCATAACAAATCCTCCCGCAGGCTCATAATCCACCGATGCACAGCGACAATATAATCACCAATCGTCACAAAGTCCTCATCCGTCTTCGCCTTGACAGTCAGTATTTGGGATACGGGTGGCGGCCGCCCGCAACACCGACACGGCCCATCGCGATCATCTTCCTCCCAGTAGCAATGCTGTGCTTCCCACCAGTCGACCTCTGACTCAATATTGTCAATGCTAACCATGGCAGATGAGATTGGTTGCTCATAAAGAGAGAGCTTCAAGGTCGGATGCTGACCATCGTCTTCGACGTTGGACTCGGAAGTAGAGTGCTTCCGAAACGCAGGCTGGCGGGCACCATCGGGGTCCTTGGGGTCATTTAGTAAGAAGACGGCGTCGGCCATGGGATCTTGCATGATCCAATAGAGCTTGCGTAGTTCCTCGTTTTCTGCAAAGAGAGCCGGCGCACGCAACTGGCCATTGAAGCTTGGATAAGGCATGCCGAAACTGTCGATGACTTTCAAATACGATGTACTGTGAGTTACAGATTGCGGCGAACTGGATAGGATGCTTCGCGATGGGATTGAACTTCGGGCCCTTGGTTTCTTGCGCACGTGGACAGCATAGCCTTGTCGCAACCCGCAGATTAAACCGCGTGACAATGGCACTTTTGTTATTGTCACAATATGGTGCTGAGTGCACGCAATGTACCATGCATGCCTGGAAGGGTGGGGAGAACAATTAACACCGGAAGCCACAACTTCCAGCAAGTAGATGTAAGTTTGTAATCGGAGCATTTTTGTAGTTCCAGTTTGGGGAACGGAGAACGAAGTCCAAGGCCGGTTGCAATCAGGTTGCCATACCTCAGTTGATGATGACTTACAAATCAATTAACACACAACGTAATATGGATACTTTGTCAAGTAATAGTCCATAGGGGCCATAAAGCCGTAGCTCCTAGAGGTGTAACTGGCTGACAATGAATGCGGGACAGATTGGCAATTGTAAGGGGCTACATTTTGCCTCCATAGCGTTTCTGTATCAAGCACAGACATGATTTAACAGATAGTTTCCTCATTCGGAGAATGAGCTAAGCTTCGACTGTTACGCTTTTATTCTCGACATCTTCAGCTTGACTGCTCTCCAATCCGAGTAATTGCCCAGCCTCCCATGCATTCCTTCTATTTCTATATTCGAAGGCGTTTTTCGTTGGTGCAAGACTCGATTCTCTGTTGCAACCTAGGTACAGTTTAGCAGAAATAACAGAGAGTGGTTACTTCAAACGACTGGAGAAGGCACGGTGTCGGCAGGCCCGAGTTGGGTCTCGGCCGAAGCAGATGCCATACAGTATAACATTGTCAAGATGTAGAGCTATGCTTCACTCAACGTGCCTAAGTTGCAGCGCGAATGCGTCACCATATGTCCAATATGCCCAATCAGATGAAGCCAAGCGATCGGGTTGTCGGCCATTGAAGCTCTGCGCACTATTATCGGTCGCAGCGAAATTGTCGGAGTTTAATACCCCCAGCCTGGACCTCATAAAGATGACAGGCAGATTCTTATACGAGCTCGATTAAGTTCACGCAAGCAGAAAATGTTCCTTACTCGTCTTCTGCGGCCGATTGATACCCTTGGCCTGGTTCCCTACGCACATATAAGCTTACTCCTTTGAGCGGAGACTGAAGATGATCAACAGTGCTAGGGCTGGCATCCTGCACCAACGGCGCCGTGGCATACAATGAGGCGTCAGAGAAGCAGACGAACCGTTGCGCAGCGTGGCGGTAACCATGGCTCAACTGATCGCCTATCCAATAGCAGCCCAGATAACAACCCGTGGATGGCGTACGCATCGGGCTGTTTACAGTTGCAGTGGCGCCAGTGTCGAAAGCTTCAAGATCTCCCGTAAACATTGTGATTTATGCGTCTGTTTTGATCTATACCATATCATGAATAGCATGTAAATGCAACTGTTATTTATGCCGTACCACTTCAACAGCAGTCCTGCGTCATCAGAAGGGCAAAAGCTGCCATGATAAAAAGGACCGACAAGGGGGAGCCACTCAGGGAGGTGCTAAAATTGGACAAAGTGGGCGGCGGACCGGATTAGCTCAGTACAGAAGCGGTACATTGCCCACCAGCTTATACAAGTGGGAAATGGGCAGCGTCTTATGTATCCATCTCGTACCTCTGACACCTTAGCTTTTTTTTTTCCTCGCGCGGCCGGATTTCATGTCAGCGAAGCCACGTTCTGGGCTACCTAACCAAAAGCCTCCCTCTTGCTCCGTTAGTCGCGGCCACTCTCATCCGATCTCCCTCCTAGCCTCCCGCAAACGAGTTCAATTCGAGCCTCCCATACTCGAATCTGACATTGCCCGACTTACCGATCTCGCCAACACCCTCTCAGAGCGCCGATCTACAAAGGCGGATAAACAACTCAGACCCGTCGCTCGTTTCTTGCCCCGTGGGGACCCCTTATCGCCGCGCGCCGGCCTACCTCTTGCACTCGTACGAGAACAGGGCGGCCAGTATCGACAACAAGGCATCGCTTCGATTTGCCCTCCGTCGCACCGTACATTTCTTTCGTTATACACTCGTTTCGTCGCGGGCGGTGACGTTGACCACCTGGAAAGCTCAAGATGCTACTTCCCAAGGGTGGCCTCAACTGGAAGGCCGCCAAGGCCCAGCTCCCCCCTAGTAGAGCGGTATGGAATATTGTCAGCAGGAAACGCTTCCTAGCCGTCGTTGCCCTTGTTGGCACAATCATGCTATTATGGAGAGGCATCTCTAGCTCAGCTTCAGAAATGCGAAAGTATGTCCATTCAAGCCCGCTTCCCTCCCCGTACCAGTCGTGTCGACGCCCGAGAACTCCTGATCGACTAACGAGACGTCTAGTTTCTACTGCTGGGGCCCGTCCAAACCTCCAATGGACATGTCAATCAACGAATACGCACGATGGAATGGCCATGTGCAAACGCCAGTCCTTTACAACCACCACGCCCCGATCGAAGTCAACTCGTCGACAATCACCCACGTCGACCTGAACCCCATTGTGTCGACAAGGAAGGCCATCGCCAACGAGGAACGCGTTCTTATTCTTACCCCGCTTAAGGATGCTTCGGCTTACCTACCCAAGTACTTTGACCTTCTCGCCAAGCTTACCTACCCCCATAACCTCATCGACCTGGCGTTTCTCATCTCCGACTCCAAGGACGACACTCACGCCACGCTAGCAGCAGAGCTTGATCGCATTCAAGGCCGACCTGACAATGTCCCTTTCCGAAGCGTTGTCGTGGTGGAGAAGGACTTCCACTATCAACTCAGCCAGAACGTTGAGGAGAGACACGGCTTTGAGGCACAGGCTCCGCGGCGCAAGGCCATGGCTCGTGCCCGAAACTACCTCCTAGCCACTGCGCTTAAACCTGAGCATTCTTGGGTTTATTGGCGCGACGTTGATATTGAGGATAGTGCAGACAGCTTGGTGGAAGATTTTATCGCCCACGACAAGGATATTGTTGTTCCCAGTAAGTGCTACGCACGCCGACCGGCTTTGACAATGAATGCTTATCATATGGTAGATATTTGGTTCCATCGATACGAGAACGACAAGGACATTGAGGGTCGATGTACGAATTTCTGACAAGCACCGTCTCAAACACGCAGAAAGGCTAATTTGACGTTAGTTGACTACAACTCTTGGGTCGACACCGACCAAGCTCGTAATCTGGCCAAGAAACTGGACAAGGATACAGTCATTGTTGAAGGTAAGTCAATGAAGCTGACACATTGGTATCGAAGCAGGCAAATGCTAATGTCGTATACAGGATACAAGCAGTTCAAGACGGGCCGCAAGTACATGGCATTGATGGGCGACTGGCGAGAGAATAAGGACGAGGAGCTCGAGCTTGATGGTATTGGTGGTGTCAGCATTGTCGTCAAGGCTGATGTACATCGATCTGGTAAGATAACCTGGAGGATGTCACCGACGAGCCAAGAAGAGGGTGCTAACTGAAATGACAAGGTATCAACTTCCCCTGCTATGCCTTTGAGAACCAGGCCGAAACAGAAGGCTTCGCCAAGATGGCCAGACGAGCCGGCTACAGCGTCGTTGGCCTGCCCAACTACGTAGTATGGCACAAGGACACGGACGAAAAGGGAGGGAAAGATTAAAGCATTGGAAACAGCGGCGTCATACATTATTTCTTATCCGCGACATGAGCATCGTAACGCCTTTGATACGAGCCGACAGGCGTTCTTGGCGGAGGACGTAAGCGTTTGCAACTCATGCTCAGCATTACGACATTTCGAAGTCTCGGATCCGCTCAACTCTGGCCAGGGAGCTTTGGACCTGTGGGAAAACCCCTGGGTGGCGTCACTACGACATTTTCTTCATTTAATGGTCATGCAATCCTGGGCGATTGGGGTTTCGTGCTTTTTCAGTCTTCTTTTTTTGGGTCTAGGACACCTGGCTCTCTCAATTCTTATTGAACAGTTTCGTGTAATATAAAACGCTGGACAGTTGATTTGGACACTTGTCGAGCGGAGGAGCTTCGTGTTGGGAAGCGAAAGCGAGGAAAGCGCAGGGAGAGACTTGGAAACGGCCCTTTTATCAGGAGTTTAGAGTGTACTGTTTTTCGGATACAATTTACATTATTGCATAAGCTTGTATGGGGACCTGTTGGTAGGCCTCGGATGTGCTTGCGTGAGGACTGTATACAGTTGACTAGTTGCTTTGCACAATGCAGGAAGAATACTCGAGTAAGAAAAGCTCAACCAGCAACAATGATAAATAGAAGAAAAGAATTACCAGTCTCTTGCATTACAAACAGTTGACGCATGTTTTTCAGAATCGGCGTGCCTGAAGTTGATCACCAGACTTGCGTCACATGATCCGTGGCAAAATATCGGATATGCGGCGTTTCGCTGCCAGTGCCGTCATAAGCCCACCCACCACGCGGACGGGAGCCAAGAGGCAACAAGCTCAACTCTAGAAACCACCACATCCCACAGGCACCCCCCGTCTTGCAACCGTCAACAACCCTCTATAAAACGCGGCTGCCTTGAAGCGGGAAAAAAGGGGACACTCACGACTACATTCCATCTTCCGTTTCCGCCCCCTAATAGATTGCGCAAACCTCCTCTCCAGTCGACGAAGCTGCTGCCTTACTGGGCGGCCACTGACGTTTCTTACCCCACCATCTCAACTTCGTTCGCCGGGTTACGCAACCACACCGTAGTGGTTGAAGCTTCATTCTGTCTCTTTGCAACTATCTGGAGACGTATTTAACGCGGGACACGCGAGTGGATACACGGTCTATAATATCGAGCAGGGGTTCTCTACTCTGTCTCGCCTGTTGCAGACTGATATAAAAAGAAGGGACAAAGAAAATAACATATAGCAAACATGTGGAGCTGGTTCGGTGGTGGTTCAGCTGCGAACCGCAAGGACTCACCCAAGAATGCGATTCTGGGATTGCGATCGCAGTTGGATATGCTGCAGAAGCGGGAGAAACACTTGCAGAATCAGATTGAGGAACAAAATGCGCTGGCACGAAAGCATGTTGGCTCAAATAACACAAATGGTAAGTTTTCCGTCTCTATGCCGGGAGAAGCTTTTGTTCGAACGGGTGAAATGGAACAAAACAAAAAAAGCTAACAACAAGTTACCTCTGCACTTGTAGCCGCCAAGGCTGCACTGCGACGAAAGAAGGCGCATGAACGGTCGCTCGAGCAGACAGAACAGCAAATCAACACTCTAGAACAGCAAATCTACGCCATCGAGTCGGCCAACATCAACCGCGATACGCTGTCTGCTGTGGAAAAGGCCAGCGACGCTATGAAGAACATCCACGGCAAGCTGACGGTCGACAAGGTGGAACAGATTATGTATGTTTTTGCTCTCTGAAGCTTTTTCGAATTTTTTTTTTGGGATGTATAAATGCTGACGTATTCGGGATTACAGGGACAAGATGCGCGAACAGCAAGAACTCAGCGACGACATTGTCACTGCGCTCGGGCAAAACACCAACCCCGTCGACGAGGAAGAGTTGGAAAACGATCTGGAGGCATTGCAGCAGGAGTCACTCGACGAAGCCATGCTCAAGACGGGAACTGTGCCCTCATTCCCCACACCTGCAACACAAGAGCGTAAGTTTTTTTTTTGGCGCCGCAGATATAACTCACTTTGCTATTGTCATGTACTAACTTGCCTCCCTTTTTAGCCGAGTCGAAGAAGAAAGAAGCTGCCGAAGAAGACGACGAGGCGGAGCTGCGCAAGCTGGAGGCGGAAATGGCCATGTAGCGGTGAGGCTGGCGTGGTTAGATTTTCCCTTTTTGGCGTGTTTTGATGCGAGAGTCGTGTGCTTTCGGTTAGGTGTTTAGAAGAATGGATGCGATTTCCTGAATGATGCTGTCTGTTCAATATCGCAGCATACCTTTATTCGTGGCCTGATTCAGCTCAAAGCTCGTCGTTTCACACACACACACACACCCTCTTCCGCAATCTGATTATTTGGCGTCGGCGTCTTTGCAAACCTACACATTTGATGGAGCAATATATTCACCCCAATATAATCGCAAAGGAGCTGTGCAGTGTGCAGCATCACAGTCCATGCTTGTGCGTCATTTGTTTTCCGTACCAAAACATGACAATGGCCTTTTTCGCGTTTTTCATTTTTCAGAGGATTGTCTGTTGGATACTTTGTATGCCGTTTTACTGGTAGATGATTAGAAACCTGTTGTAGTCAGTTTTATTTTACTCGACAGTACAACAACAATGTGTGGAGTGGAGTGCTTTCCTTGGGAGTTGCAGGCATATTGCCCAGCGCGCCAAAGTCGTAATACGTCATAAAAGTCGGGGTCTCGTCTCGGCACATCTGTGAGACGGAAGCGGATCTAGTGCTGTATCACGAAGCGCCGTGTCTGCGTTTCACGAGCTGCTCGTAGGCGCCGGGCAATGTAACCCTTTGACAGAGACGAGCTAATAATAAGCAAGTCTTATACGAGCTGCCTTTGGCCGTTTCTTGATGCAGTCGCACCAGTAGACGAGTAATTTTTTTTAAAAAGAGATGAATAAAAATGAATAATTAACGATGAAGCTCGTATTGTAGAGCACTGACTTGTGAATTAAAAATTTGTTTTACTTTTCTTTCCTGGAGTCGAGGCACACGCTATACCTACTCCCATGTCGTCCTTCTCTCCCCGGCGCTTAACCCGGCGGTTACACACCCACCGCCCCCTGCACACCCCACGATTGGCTCTCCGCTGCTTCCCGCAAATCCTCACCCAAACGAAAACGCCAGCAACTCGTTTGATTCGTGAGACGCGAGGAGAGATGGGGGGGAGATTGGGGGCGCGTCGAAGGATGAAAAGCAGGATGAGCGGCTACGAAATGTGTAGGTATCCTGAGCATGACGCCTGCGGCGCTCGCGGCAGCATGCCAGGTTCTTTTCGAGTTTCGTTGTTTCGTTCTACTTCTTTAACGCCCAGTGATATTTCTCTTGTGCACTTCATCCACTTTCTAGATATTTCTATTTACTTTCTTTTGAACCTTTTTATAACATCACTTGTGACACAGATCAGAAGATCGAACTCGCTTAATGATGCTGTGATGCTTGGTGCGCCAGCAATGCATCTTCGCGACTATTGCAACAGGTAAGGACATAATGCTTCTCTCTGTTTTATCAATTTTACTAAAACTCTGTCAAGATTGTTCCGAGTAGAATGTCGATAAAGAACCCGCTACGTCTCACAAGTTTAAACCTAGTCACTCTTTTACTACACGTCCACCCTGCCGTCGCGACATCCAGCCTGCGAAACGACATCTCCGCCTTTGTGCCCGCCTGTGCAATCGATTGCGTCTTTTCTTTCCTAAACGTTAACTATGACACCAAAACACTGAATTGCGGAGATACCGCGCTCGACTCAATATGTGCCACGAGTTCATTGTCCGGGTTTACACTCGGCGAGGGGGTGATGCAGTGCATGACTGCAGAAAAGTCTGTAGACTCTTGCTCAGAAGAAGAGGCCAGTGGTATGTCCTAGTCATGTTTTTAAATCTTAATATATGATATTCAACTGACCCTCTTCCTAGACTCAGCTATTCGAGAGGCGTATAAAATATGCGACGGCACGCCAAATGCCATTGAAGCTACGCATGGCGTCGTCACTGCTACTTTACTCATCGACCCGGATACGGGGAAACTTGTCTTTCCCAAGCCGACCAAGATCCCAAACAAAATACCAGAGACGTTACCAGCTTGCTCTATTTCTTCAATACCGCTGACATCGTCGACATCTACTAAATCTACAACGACGACCAGTACTAGCACTGCTAGCAACACCCTGCCGACTACCCTCATCACAGCACCCTCCAAATCAAAATCACTCCCAAGTGAATCGACAACCTCTTCAACCGAACCCCCCGCCGAAACAACAGAGACATCCGCCCCAGCGGCAGCCTTCTCAAGCGGCCAGCTAGCAGGCATCTCCCTTGGCGCAATCTGCGCAGCGGCAGGCGTGGTTCTCGGCATTGTCTTTCTCACACGTTACTGTCTGCGCCGGCGCCGTCGCCGCAATTCCAAAAAAGGATCTATAAGCCACAGGGATACATGGGGGTATGGATTCGATAAACGCTCACACAGCGCTGAGAATTCGTTTACCGGTAGTCACTTACACCGATACACGGGGCCGTATCCGTCACACATTCTACCCGGACAAGGGTATAATCGCAAAAGCTGGAGACCAAGTGCAATCGGGTTTGCCATCTCGCCATCCAGGCAAGGCGATCAAGCTACTACGCCGACTCGAACTCCAACAAGACCCATTTCGAGACTTTTGCCTGCAAAGCCTGACCTGCCACCTGTGCCGCCAAAGGACGGATCGCCGTCACCGATTGTGGTTCGACAGGCTACAATGAGCCCGCAGCTCCAAGCTGAGCCAAGTGTGCCTTTTATACAACAGGTGATGGCGAATCCTGCACAATCTGGAAGTGGTAAGCCACAGCCTCCGCGGCTGGTAATCCCCGAGTTGTACGATACGCCTCAGGGTATTGCAGAACTTCCCGCCCACAATGACTACGCGGTTCGTGAAAGCACTCTCACTGAATTCGAAGAAGACGGGCACCGATCAACCTCTCCAGCAGCCACTATATGGCCTACACCATCAGCAGATGCCACATCCGCCTCAGACGCTTACCATGCAACCGGAAGCAATGAAAACTGGACTACCTCCATTGCCAAACGCCGTTCAGTTAGTGAAAACGACGTTTCGACGCCGTTATCCGCCGAACCAAAGATTGCAATTGCCCAATCTGCTCTCGTAGCAACAGCAATCAAGACAGACATACCATCAAAGTCCACTACTACTCCAAAACTCCCACCAGAGCCGAAAACGCCAAACCTCCAAAACACATCCTCACAGCCCAGGACTCCTAAAACGATGCCATCACCACTCTTTTCGAGACATCCAAACCCGCGATCCAGCTCACAGCCGCTCCCAAGCAACAAATCTGGGCCCCCAACAACAACAGCGACGGCGAACCTCGCGCCAAACCGCCCAGCTCGCTCACGAGCAACATCAACAGACAGCGGCATAACCTGCATAAGCACCTCATCCGAAACATCAGAAGACATGATCCCACCAGCGCCACAGCCAGCATACAACCTCTCTCCAGTCGCAGAATCACCACAATCTCGCACCGGAGACGCAAACGCAAACGCAAACGCAAACACAAACACAAATATAATACAAGACCACTCACCCGTTTCATATCCCAGTATACCACCCGACCGCCACGACACACAATCTACAAGAGGACACGAACGCCCCTTCAGCGGCCGCGGTGGAAGAACCTTGATCCCCCCGCCTAGACGACCAATACAATATCACAACTACATCTCAACTCAACCAATACCCACCACCAACAGACCTCCATACCCCCCAGGTAACAACAACAACACCTCCTCCTACCCACCAACAATGCGCATCGTCCCCCCCTCCGACGACAGAGCCATCCTCCCCTCCGCCCGTCGCAAAAGACCACCAAGCCACCTCCCCCATCCCTTCCCAATGCACCCCCAACCAAGACCAACAAGAGGACGAGGCAGAGGACAAGGACAAGCAAGAGGCGGATATCACCCTCACCCTCACCCTCAACCACACCGTCAACCAGCGTACCATCCCATGCCAATCCCCCAACCATACAAAACAACAACACACCAAGACGACCAACACCAAGTCCACAATCACTGGCTCCCGCCCCGTCCACTGTCCCGGCCCCAATCACAAAACACCACAAGTAGGGCAGACTCACCCTCTCTCCTCGCCAAACGCCTCGGGACAGAACGCGCAGCAAACATGGCAATGCCAGTGATGCAACCGGGATCAACGCAGGGTCAATGGCGACAGACTCCACCCATGTCGCAGCAGCAGCAGCAGCAGCAGATGATGCCGGCGTGTCCTGTTACTCCAGACCTGCCGAGTACGCCTACTTGGTTGCCGCGATTGACGCCTACGAGGCGCGGAGATGATCTTTTTCTGAATGTAGGTTAGAAGGCTACAAGAGAATAGATGGTCCAAGGTGTGATTGGTTATAATGCCATGATTCTACAAACTTGATTTCTTCCATGTTACAATTGTACAATACTTCGGTTTCTGATTTTAAATATTCTGTTCTGCTTGTTTGATATCTTGTATTGCTGATAGACAATCGTTCAACGTTTTAGTTACATCTGGTAGAGGAAAAAGAGCATCTAGGGCAATGGATTTGCTAATTTATTGTTATACACATGTCCAACGAGTTTGCTATTCTTGTTGCTCAATTTCATCAATTTATCCATTCTCCAAGCCACGGTAGCCTTCAGCGTCTCCGAGATGAACCTGCGCGAGCCTCTTCATCATCACGCCGACTCAGTGCACACTCCATGTCAGGATACTGTCTTTGTGAGCTTCCCGTTCCCAAATTGTCCATAGTATACTTGTCAAGTTCCAAATCGTCCGTAGTTACACTGCTTTCATCCGATCTGCGTAGACGTTTGCCACCTTTCCTTCTTAAGAAATCTTTTGCATCTTGTCTGAAGCCACTCATTTGGTCGTCTAGCGCGCCAATACCGTCGCTCCATGCTTTGCGATTCTGATGGGCCCCCGCATCTATGAGCTTGTTTTTCCTTCGAATCTCTTGCCAGCGAGTCAGGCACCCGAGCTCAACGATATTCATTCGGCGCGTTTTGCCAATTGGATTGCCAATCATGACTGGCCTCCATGCCCGTTCTTCCTCCATCATTGCTTGCGGGTCATTTGGCATGGATGCTCGACGAATTGTAGACTTGCGACGTGCTTCGACGACACGATCCATTTCTTCAAACTTGGATGTTGGAATGATTTGGATCTCAATAAACCGCATAAGTACCAACAATAAAAGGAGCGTCAGCAAGAACAGAATACCAGCGACTACTCCAGTGGCTACCTGCTGTCCAAGTCTTCTGGTCACATGCCCGCCCAAAGCAGTTGATCCGGCTGCCAAAGTGAATGCGAGACTGTGAATGACTGCAAAGCCTGCTGTAACTCGTGGAAAAGATGAATAATTTGTCCTTTTGGGGTTCTTGGCAGAGGAACCTCTTTGCCGACCAGTCATCCCGGGAGAAAGATCCGAGCAATCAAAGGTTTCCATGATGAATCCGTTGCATTCAGATATGGCCAAACATGATAGGAAACCTACACCAATGGCAAAAATGGTGGGCAGACTGATATGTATTGGGGGACCTGACGAGACTGCTGCATAGCATACCCCCGCCAATGGAAGAAGTAAAGTGAATACTGCTCTTCTCACCATGTGGGAAGACCAAACGACTTTTTTGTCGAGAGTGGCCTTGTTTGTGTTGAGCTGTGCAAATCGAGAGCGAGAAAACAGGTTAGCCTTTTGAAAAGGAACTGCGAGGCAGGCACCGAATGCAACTCCAGCAACAATCAATCCAACTTCTGGTGACCGAAACTTGTAAAACCTCGAGGCCAGCGAGCCAAGCAACACAATGATCAAGACAACTTGGGCGTAGATCCAAGCCGAATATACCGCCATGACCAGAAATCCGGGTTGACGAAGCATTTCCATAGAAAGCAAAACACCATGGTAAACTTCTTCTCCCCACCACCGTGGACCAGTCTTTGCCCGATGCATCATGACCTCTCCGCGCGCAACACGCCGAGAAATTTCTGGTCCTGTTCTGACTTCAGCCACGGAACGTCTGTAAGCTGATCGTCGGACCTCAGGACAGACAACGTTTAGGAAAAGAACAAAAGCAATGATGATGATGCTGAAATAGAAGCCCCAAGTGGGTTTTTGTTTGTCAATTATAGCAGCACCGACCAAGAACCCGAGGCCCAGCGAACCAATCCAGCACCAAGTCCAAATACCGAGCCAGACACCCATACCACCGCCATGTCTTCGTGCATCAAAGTGGTCGACAACTTCTTGGTGAGGGTTGACGCTCATAAGTGAGGCACCAAAAAGGTCTGTCAGTATAGAGTGAAAGTTCATGCTGGCAAATCCAAGAGATACCCCCATTAGTGTCCTGGATGCAAGAAGCATGGCTCGCCACTCAAACGCATCTGTAAGCCTTTGTGAGTTGACCGCTAATGCTTGTGGAAACAAAAGCGGCATTGCAAGGACAAGGCTTGTCAAAATATATGGTTTTCTTCCATGTAGCAGAGGGAGCGGCCACAGGAAGAAGGTGGGAACAGCCAGACCAAGGAAACACCCGGTATTTCCATGAACCGTAATATGGGATTGATCAACAATGTAATATTGTATTGAAGGCACGAGCCCGGCATATATTCCCAACAGCACACCAATTAGCGCGGTGCTGATACAGGCGACAGATGCGACAAATCGTTTGCGAATAGGGGACCAATCTCTGGCTATTGGCTGCCGTCGATGAGATCTTGCCAAGTTGAACCTTTGGCCATCTCGAAGGCTTACGTGCGATCGCTTCCTTAAGCTGATGCCATGGTCATTAGGCATTTGCCGGCCGGCCAAGTCTCGGTCTGGTAGCTGCTCATCACCTGGCTGATACCCACCTTGCCCATCCTTGTCCGTTATGGCTCTGTGAGGTGCTATCTGTGAACGCTTGCCAACGCCTTGCTGTTTCACGTTCAGTGACTGTAGTTCATTGATCACCGTTTTATTCTTCATCCTAAAACCTGGTAGATCAAAAGTAACGTGTGGCTTTGTTTCCGTCTGTGGCTCACGAAATGTGATGTCAGCACTACTGTCGGAATAGTTTTCAATGATTTCACATAATCTCGGTTTGATACTGGTTGCGGAGTATGTTTTTGCATGGTTGAAGATAGGTCGCGAGGGAAGGCTTGTTGCCGTCACATCCTCGGGCCACGCTTCATGGACCTCGATATCTCCAGACTGTGATGCTTCGCAAATACTGTCCTCGTCTGATACCTCGCTCGAGCTGTGAGAACTAGTCTGACTATCAGAGAATGAGCTTCCTCGACTTTGTTGCTGACCATCTCTAGGAAAATCAATGACTTGAGACGCGAGAGAAACGGCCTCGTTCAGAAGTCGTTCTAAGTCGCTAACGGCCCGACGGAAAAGAAATCCGTTAAATTTAGAGTCCGATCGTGTGGAATGGTTCGAAAGACCAGTTACTCTGCGAGCTAGCTTCACTTCTTCAAGTGAAGGACCGTCGGCCGTTTCGGCTCCACATTCTTCTTTGTTCCGTCTTGGTAACCTCGTCAATTTTGTCGTGTAGGATTCCGGATAGCTTAGCACTTCTCGAAGCTATTGAGATGTTCGGCTGTAATCTAGCAAAGATCCAAGCGACAAACTTCGCTGGCCAATAGGGTTTGAAGGTATGTATTCGTTGCCAGTAGGGGGACCCAAGTCAGCATCGGAAACCGGAAGCGCGGCGTCTGATGCTGACGCTTTATCCGGGGGAATGGGATATTCAATACATTCCGCGAGACTGTGTTCCGGTAGGGGCTCTGGATACAGCTGCGTGACGTCAGGAAGCAGTTGTTCGCTAACAGGCCTTACCGCTGCAGTGTGATGATGCCCTTCATGGGAACCAACCGTACTGAAGGAATCAACACGGCACCCCTGGTCCGCGTCCTCCGGTGTAATTTTGTTTCGTTCAGCAGGTATCGCGCCGACTTCTAGGAAAACGTTGGCAGGGGCGATGTAGTCTCCCAACACCCTCAGTGCCAGGCTAGTATCAGAAGCAGAAAACGGTTTCGTGGAGCTTGCCGCATGAGGTGCAGCCGGTCTGACTTTGGACATTGGGATTGGCAGGTCGGTATCGGATGACGGTGGATTCGGTGAAAAAGGGCCGTCTTGCCATGGAGTTCTGGCGGTTAGAGAGCTTGGGGTATGGTTCCATGACGGACATTCCGTGCCATTTGACGTGGTATGGAATGTTTGAGAAACTGGGAATTGGTCATTCAGGCTGTTGACAACAAAATCTTGCCCTGTACGTTGAAAGGGTAGATGTGTAGCTTGAGCGCCTGGAAGAAGCGGCGATTTAGGTCCTCCGGCTATCTCTTTTTGCACCTGGATAGATGAGCGCCTTGGCGGTATAAACTGGTCAATAAGATCATTTGCCGGAGGAACCGGAGCGTCGACAGCTTTTCTAAAACCATGTTGTTTTAGTAAGAAACAGTCACCATGAAGCCTAGACGGAGAAGTGTCCGGCGCTCCAGGCCCCATTTTTGGTTCGGCTTTCAAATGTCCACCGGAATTTTGATTTGCAGAAAGCCAGCCATCGCCGTCACTGACACGCATCATTGACAGAGAAGGGCGGTTGCTCGGTAAAGGCGTGTGATCGAAATCACCAGTCGGACTCTTTTCGGCACTTTGATCACGTTCGGGTGTCCAGGGTGGTGTGTGGGTGTGAGTGTGAAGTGTGGAAAACATGGCACACGCTTCTCTCGGCGATAGTGTCATCAACTTTTGGTCAAAGATAATATATGCAGCCTACAGAGTAGGACAATGGAAACAGGCGGACGCGGGCCGCAAAAACGTCGGACTTGGCGGAGCCGCGATAAGTTTGGGCGCCGTCGAGAAATCGAATGATTCGAGCATCAAGCACCGAAGAGGGACATGCTTAATTGTGTGATAAGATAGAAAAATAATGATATTTTCAAGGATAAAAAAGGATAGGGAATGGGAAATAAGGTCGTGTGAGAGGGTGAAGAGTGTAAGAGTCAAGGTCATGCGTTGACTTGCAGGTAAACAGAAGTAAACCGAATCCACACTCTACCTCCCTGGCGGCCGTGCCGTCGTTTGCACTTTCCAAATTACAACGAATTGACGTTGCCAGCTGTCGATCAGCTGTTCAGGCAGTACCTAGTAGCCTGAGGTCTCTTACCATGTCCTGTGATAGATTACCCAAGGTGCTGGGTACTACCTACTTAGTAACTAATTAAAGACTCGGGACCTGGTAGGCTGGTACCTGAGGTGGCTTTGTGGGATGTGCGCCCCATGTATATGTATCCATGCTCATAATAGCCCTTTGATGCGTCGGCAGACACAGTATTTGGTTATGTAATTTACCCTACGCAAGGGGTCCATCTCTTGTGCTGATTTACAAAGTTACTCATTTCGAACTTCTACCAGATGGGTTTGCGGCCAACAGTTAACCAGAAGAGGCCAAACCTCTGTTGTCTGCGTTTGACAAGGGGTGACAAAGCAGGCTTGCCACTCAGACACGTATCTCCAAGCCTTCTGAGGTTTCAAACACGATAATGTACTATTTTTACGTGCTCAGGCCCCTATGATCTTCGATCGAACAGCGTGCATACCCACCCCGTCCCGAAGGTGGAGAGATGTACGGAGTAGTGCTATTGGAAATTGCCCATCGTATGTCCATTTCCATGTACGGCGGTGGAGATGTTGTGTCCCCAGGATGGCATAGAGTGGAAATTGCTAGTTAGAACCCGCACACAGACCTGTACGAGGCTGCCATCCCGTATCCGTGGCGCCCTGGGATGTTTCGCTGTGCTGGGAGCTAATCAGCTTCCGGCCTGACCCTCCAGCTCGCTCCTGACACACGCGGTGTGGTGTCATCGGCTCCACTCTCCGGTTACCAAAATAGGAAATGTCTATATTTGGCACAAGCCATGGCCTTGAGTACAGTAACTTGCGTTTTTCTGCATCGAGGGGCTATCAGGAAGCATCACGATGCCAAGAAATATTACGAATGTAAGCATTTTCCAATATGCATCATGGCTGCAGGCAGAAACTGCCGTGACTTGTACATACAGCTGTCCCTGGATTAGGCTACGGCAAATGACAGTTGGCAAACATGTTAGATACTGTGGTAGGAGATGAGTTTCTGCATTGTCTAGTCTAAAATGCGACCCTAGGAGTATCCAGCACTCCGTTCATCCTGTAATTGTCTGATTTTTGCCTTGGGCCAGCCACGGCCTGACTGCATCTGCAATCCTTGTGCAATATAAGAACTCCCCGCAAATCATTAGCACGGACCGGATAGACAACTCTCGTGGCGCGAACTAATGATTGCTCGTCTCGTAGAAATGTTTCTGCGCTCAAAAGGCACGTCCGCATCTAAACTGAATAGGGTCATGGTAGCTCCAGGCAGAAGCTCGCGGTGACCCACCTAACTCCAACAATGCCGTCCTAACGTCTAAACCAGGCATATCGCATCATCGTATCAGATCCAAGCCAAAACAAATGCAGGATGTAAAACACGAAAAAAGAAGAGGTACAAAATGAAGAAAGAAACCGCTCGCTAATTACACTGAAAGAAACAATCTGGAAGAAGGGATGAGTATCAAACCAAAGAAATCTATATGTCGTCAACAGAGCTTGGCCCGCAAGTTCTGCCGCTGAATCAAATGTCAAAAGAGGCGTAAATCGCTATGAGTGATCATGAAGCTCAGCGTAAGCACCAACAATATGTCCGAGACTCGGTAAGTCTGTGCTAGTTGAGGGATGCATCGAAGCTGTAGTTTTGAGCTGAGAATGGTTGGGTAGTCTTCGGTAGTGGGTGAGGGTGTGGCGTGATATGAGAGAGGGGAAGTAAGATATTAAGAGTAAGAATGCCCGGGGCCCAACAGGTTTTGGTCGAGTTCGTGCACAAGGGCTGAAAAGAGACGCTGACGCATGTGGGAAATTATCAACGACGGGAGCTGCGAAGGGCCCCCTGTATAAAGAAAGGATACCCAGTCGTCAAAATGGAATCTTATGAGGGGAGAAAAGAACCAGACATGACAACCCGTTACCGAAGACAGCACGTTTCATCGACGTGTTCTGTGCTCTCGAGAAGCGGAGTGGCCGCTGTAATAGCCGGAGTCCGAGTAGGAATGGCTCGAGGCATGGTGGGCTGGCCGACTTGTGTGGGCACTGCACGCGTACCCAACATATATTGTTCTTTTCTGGACGGCATGACCACGACGGCCGTAAGAAACACATCGGTCGACGGCATGTTGGTAGTAAAGGCAACGGCAGGCCGAGTACAGCTCAACAAGCTGGTAGCACATGATGAAGGAGGAGATGCTTGGTCTCTAAGAATGAGTAGGAGGTCTCTTGAATGGGCCGCAGGGGTGGCCGCAGAAATGGCCGCAGAAACAGAGCAGAAGTCTAACAAATCAGAAGCGTCGTGTGCTTATAGGACGAATTGCGTGACAAGGGTCTTGATGCCGTCCTCAATGGCATGCCACGGATGTTGGTTCGGAACTATAAGATAGAAAGCAAAGTTACAAAAACAGGGAATAAGAAAGACGCTAGGAAATATATGTATGAATGAGAGACCGCAGTGATGTAGTAAGGTCAATATGAGAGGGAGCAGACGACGGAGTGGAAGCCTTATACTGGTAGGTTTGGCAGCCTAGAGAGGTGACTGGGGGCCGTGGGATAGTCCCACACCGGGCTTCGCCATGGTAAGGCGATGGAAAGATGAGGGAGGGTGTGTAAATGACTGCACGTGTGTGAGCGGGAAAAGGAAGGGCTCAGCAGTGGACATTGAAGCGGAAAACGTTCCCGTCAAGGCACCAGCGATGAGTCCAGGAAACGGGGGCATGACCAGTGACTAAGGATGTTGTGGGCGGCGCCGTGAGGCTTAGGCGGCGGACTGGGACCGGCGAGACGATAATCGACGAGGCGCACGGCGGAGAACGGGCGAAACGGGCGAAAGCTGGAGCCGCCCTTCCTTCGGCTTCGTTGTGGGACGAAAAGGTGCGGGCCAGCGAGGACATGGTGTGTATGAAGTATCAGCTAGGCCTAAAGCGAACCACGAGGCTGGCGCTCACGCTACCTGTTGCGGTTCTCACCGCGAGAACGACGCAAGAGTTGTCGCCGTCCAGCGATAGACCTGGGTCTCATCAGCATACAAATGGCGCAGCAAGACCGGCGCAGGAGGTACTCGGGACTCTGTGCAGTACTCTGTACAGACAATGGAAATTAACTAGGCAGGGGGGCGACTGGGGCTCTTTGCGAGCTTGGGCGGAACTGAAGGAGTCATCGTGTGGTGCACAGCACTATTATGCCATGGGCGTTTGGGGCTCACTAACTGCCCAGGATTAGTGGAGAGCTCATGGATGGATTGGGGGCCTAAATTTGACATTGCAGCAGGGCTGAATTCGGTGGTGGGACAAGGTTCTCTCCTGTACCCTTTTTGTGTCGCAGGTCCGAAAATAGAGAGTGCTGTTTTTTGCCGGTTTTGAACGCCACGAGTGCGCGTTTGTTGGTGTGCTCGTGTGCGAATCTACGCTTGTGCGAGTGCATCCGCCTTTGTGCGACACAGGACCTGTACTGTTGCGTCATCTGGAGGACCGACGAAAATCGGTTTTGGAGACGGGACAAGGCTGACCTGGCGACAACTCCCAAGGCATAAATGAGGACTGAAGGAAAAGAGGATTCAACACAGAGGATGGAAATGTTAATGTGGTAAAGGCGGCCATGGTGTTTTCCCGCGTGGATTGGATTTAATTGCTGGAGTAGATGCTCACAGCTGGCAACTGGTAGACGCCAGCTGGCAACCTTGAACTGGGGGGGCTTTCACCTTCCACGAACTGCACCTACCTACTAGGTACCTAGATAGGTTTGTACGAGTACCTTATTGCACCGTCTCGCTGGTCGCTCCTGCCGACTGGACACTGCCCATCTTCAATTCCATTATGCCTTGACGCCTGCTCACGTGGAGCCACAAGTGACATGGACCATCGTTGTACGAATACCTAGTACCTTACCGCAAACCACGGGCTTGGAGTCTCTCCCTCCTCATCAGTCATCTCTCTTGCTAGCAGAGCCTCGTCCGAGCACTGCTAGTTGTCGTTCGGTGCTACCGACAACAGCTTTCCTACAACCTGTGACTCTATTTATCGCCGAAATGCATTCCTCTCCTTGAAGCTATTCTTCGGCAGCTTACAGCCTCCACACGAGACGGAAAGCGGCCCGAATCCGGTCTCGTCCTGCGACCGATTTTATTCGCGATTGTGTTTCGCAGCTACATTTGAACTGCATCACAGCCTCACCCGGCTGTCTAGCCTCGCCTCAATTATGGCCATCAGGGGTGTACACTTTCAGTAGAACTCTCTAACAATAGTAGCCGCCTATTTGTGGGTCCAGTCGATTTGTGCTATTTGAACAAGAGAGCTTGCCATGACGTTGTGCGATCTGTGGAAACAGGCAAGTGATGCTACAATGGTGCAGTTTTTGCCTGGCCATCAACATGGGTGACTTTCCGACAATCGTTACACATATGCACGCGAAAGACTGTTTTGAGCTATCAAGAGTCGTCTTGGTCGATTTGAGAATGTAATTTATACCGATAGCTGTCTGCATGGATTACCAAGTCGTATCCATTTTGTGTCAGTCCGCATTGTGTACCAGCTACTGCGACGGTACTCGTTTATCGATTTACGAGAAAATCCGGCGTCACCGTCCCTAGTCATGCCACAGTTGGTACAGTGATGACCACTCTCTGGCTCAGATTGTTTTCGGATATGTTGGAAAACAGGTCGTCCATTGTCTGCAGGTTCGGCCGCGAGGTTTGTCGGCGAAGTCGAGCGGAACCACTGACATCCCCGTGTTCTGTGAGATGGCATCATGCTGCAGCAGCACACACCACCATACCGTGACGCGGCTGACGCAGGGACTGGTTCTATACACATAATACGGATCGCCCTTGCGCCTGTTGTGTGCCCTTCTGGAAGCAGCATGCATACTTTATTTGGAATCGGTAAGACTCACGCACCGCTGGAAAGATGTTGCCCGCGACGCAGAGTGTGACGACAGCTTGCAGCACAAAACGCGAAGGCGGCGCAAGCTGCTCGAGTATACTTTTAGGCAGTTACGAAGAGGCTTACGGATGCGGCGGTAGGGCAAATGCATGTCTTGGATGTGTCTGCATGTCCTAGACAAACATATGCCTGTCTCGATCCTGCCGTACTAGCTCACAGAATTGGCGTTGTGGAAGTGCGGACTTCAAGCATTGCGACGTAACTCGTAGATCGACGCCGCACTGTCGGGGCTTGCACTACACTACATACCACCACCAGACTCGAGCTAACAACGCCGACAAAGCCAAAAAGTCGTCCAGCTCGCCCGCTGGTCCAACAAGAAGCCTGGGCTTACAGCCGCGTGGCTTTCCTGGCGGATGTTTAGCGTCTCCATCCGGGCGACTGATGGTGGAGTCCGCAAAGCCGTCCGCTACTTACGAGTATACGGCTCCCGTTGGGACGGGAAGCATTTACCATGGTACGTACCGGAGGTGAGAGCGAGAAGGCTGCCAGAATTGTGAGAGTATTGGCAGTCAAGAAGCTGGCGTACAGGCTCTGCGATAGACGCCAGTCTATTTTTACCATCACCGTGCGCCAACCTGCCGTGAAGCTGAAGCAAGCGAGCGCGGCTAGGAATTACCCCTTCTGGAGCATCTACCGACGTCTCATGCGGAGCCTTTGGTGTAGGTTAATTCGCATCTACAGCAGCTGTTGCTATAGAAGCAAGCGATCAATCACTTGCATGTCATACAAGAAGAAAAAAAAAAGAAGAAAAGAGAAAGGCAATCAGTTGGCTCAAGCGGGCTAGGAAGACGAGACGAAAGATGCTATCAAAATAAAAAAAGCGTCCCAAACTGGAGACAGAGGCTTACACGACCACTGAGACCACACTCAGCAAGCCCAAAGAGGCCTCTCTCTTCACAATTTGAGGTAACTTGTTGTCGTTTGATACTGTTTCAAAGGTCCTCGTTTCAAAAGTAGAAACATTAAACACAGAGGGGCGACAATGGGGGCATCTGCACCCGCAGCTCTGCAGCATCCCATCCAGCACACCTCGCAAGTAATCGCACATCATCAATCAGCCCGCCTGTCCGCCCCGCAATCCACATCCCACGCCCGGCCCGCACACCGGAGACGCCGGTTGAGCCACACCACAACAAGACCGCCCCTCACATTGTCCACTTTCCAGCCACCCACAGACAGCAGCACACTTACACGCCCGCCACAACCCTTCCGTGCCGTACCAAAGCCAATTGCCCAAGTCGCCCGAAACTACTGCATCAAGCTGGACCTCAAGGCACCAGTTTAGTACTTAAAAAGAAAGGAATGAACGCAAAGACGCCCCCGTAACGCGCCATGGAGAAACAACCTCACAGCTATGACGCCTACAGTATCTCCAAAGGGCACCAGCAAAGCCATTTAGCTTTCTGCTGCGCCTCACTAGCGCCCTCATCGCGCACCGGCACAGATTCTTGATACCAAACAAGGCAAGGCTTATATTTTGGAAGAGGGTACTTTGTCTGGGCTGCCTCTATTGCAAAAAGGCTGCTGCAAATTTGAGCAAACATAGTTGGGTTTTCCAAAGCTGTGGAGCTTTTAAGTATGAGTTCCAATTAAAGGAGAAAACCACTGAAAAGAAATACAAAAGGCAAGGATATAGTCATGGCCATCTTTCAAAGGTACATACATATCAGCCCTGCCCAAGTAATCAAGCTCAATATCATATTGCCTTATAAAGAAAACCAAAAATAAATACCCCAAAAAATCAATTCAATTCTACACTACAAGAAAGACCAAAAAAAAAAAAAAAAAAAAAAAAGGG